>JADAZS010000176.1:0-103489 GCA_014872975.1 Diaporthe citriasiana
GATTATTCTACAAGAGATTATTCTACAAGAGATTATTCTATAAGAGATTATTCTATAAGAAATTATTCTATAAGAGATTATTCTACAAGAGATTATTCTATAAGAGATTATTCTATAAGAGGTTATTTTATAAGAGATTATTCTATAAGAGGTTACTTTATAAGAGATTATTTTATAAAAGGTTACTCTATTAGAGATTATTTTATAAGAGATTATTTTATAAGAGTTTTAATAAAGGAGATTATTCTATAAGAGGTTACTCTATAGGAGATTATTCTGTAGAAGGTTATTCTATAAAACTCTGTTTTATAGGAGGTTATTCTGTAGGATTCCTATCTAATAGGAGGTTTAGTAGTAAGTACTGCCCAGGTAGTCTACTACCTAACAAATGCTATGGCAGTCAAGATGCCGGCTACATCATCAGGGCGGGTCTCGAAGGCCCGAAAGCACTCGACACGACATCAGAAGAACCACCGATGGGAATCCTTCTCAACAAAGATATCAAAGTTATAAACTCCCTTGACCCATTGCGCAAGGTGCGCCGACACGACCTCGAAGACAAAGACCCGCATAGCGGACGCCCGAGCAATTTCTAATTACTTTCCAAGAGAGATCTCGATCCCCTGCTGTTTCAAGCCTCGTGGGCCAGCCGGGGCAGAACGCGGCACGCCTCCATGCCAACAGAAACCAAGCCACACACACAAAATCCCCCAGAATACAGTGCCCCGCTCAACGCCCTATTTATGTCTCATACCAGCAGCCTGGTTCACCGGGCGGCTGGGCCGCGCCGGGTGGGGGGGGGGGGAGGCATACCGAGACAAGACCCCAGCCACAGCGTCATTAAACTTCTCCAAGCGCGGCCGGGCCCAGCCCTCGTGGCTGCTGGCTAGGTAGATGGAATGAAATCCATGACGAGAGATACCGAAACTTTTAGTCAAAGCGAACGGGGGAAGTGTCGAGGTCTACCCCCGGATTTGGAATGAGGCTACTTCAGGTATGCGGACGCGTCTGGGTGCCATTGCCCGGGTGAGTACCATTCTATGTACGCAGGTGTCATACGGCGGAGGCCATCAGGCAGAGAGAAAGGAACTGGTTTGGTTGAGAGAGAGAAAGCAGAGTGCGAGTGAGAATTAGTGCTATATTGAGTGAACAGTGAGAGTGAGCGGGCCAGTGAGCGAGTTAGTGAGAGGATGTGTGAGATCGCCCAAAGTCACAAACCTACGAGTGAGAGCAGAAGTGGAAGACGAGCATGCTGCCATGACATTCATGAACAAGTCCTGTAGCACGGAAACAGAAAAGAAGAAACTTACCTCGTCTTGCCTCACCCAAACTGGTCTCTCACATCAGTTCCCTTGCAACACAAACCCGATGTACAAAACAAGCAGGCTGTCCGTCCGTCCGCCCGTGGTCACATCCGCGGCTACGAGACAAACATTCAGTCTAGAAGGACACGCGGAAGGAAGTGTTTTCAGGATTTCTTTTTGATTCCTTGTTCCGTTTCCCTTCCCTTACATATCAGGCCAAGTTGAACCAGTGAAGGTCTTGTCCTGTTGACACAATAGAAAAATCGAAGAAGAAAATGACGGCTTAGACGAGCTCCGTCTCTTCGCTGCCCCCGGGCCCGTTGTAAATCCCTCTTCCAAGGGGCGCGGGAGAATCCCCAAGGGTGCGTACAGCAGAGCTGATGGAAGCAGTAAGCAGCGTGCAGTGGTGGCAGCAAATAGATCGCTAGTATACAAGGTATTAGGAACGACGAGGGTCGGTGTCACAGTCTGGGTGTTACTCCGCAACAAGAAACGAGAAACATCTCCGGCTGCACCACCTCATACCCTCAGGTCCTCCTGTCCTCTCGCTCCACACGGGAGCCAAGTGGGAGTGACGGCGTTCTCAGCCTGTCAACTTCTCCACAAATGCGGTCCTGTCTCCCGGTACCGTCACGGCGCTCCCGCTTCTTGCGTCCATTTCTTCTTCCGGGTAGCCATATCGCCGTTTCCATGTATTCGTGAAAATTGATCGTATGCCTTGTCGTAATTTTGAGAAGGGTATCAATATCCCGTCACTTAACGAGAGCGTCCAACGGCGACGAACGGCCGAGGGGGGTTTCTAAGGAAGCTTCTTTGTTTGGTGAAGAAGCTTCGGCCTCCGGTAGATGACGAACCGGGGAGTGTTGGGTGAAGTCAAAAACACGCGATGAGATGCGTGCGAGTCGGAAAATTGAGCGGCGGTAAGATCAAATGCAGAAAAATGTGCAGGTGAGCCGCGAGCGTATTTGTGATGGTCGGGTCGCTGGAAGAGCCTTCGAGGAGGTTTCGACGCCGTAGGAAAATAAAAACAGAGGAAAAATTTGAGTGCAGTAGAATGACCAAATGCAAGTAGCCACTTTGGGCATCGAATCCAAGAAGCTCCAGTAAAATGCAACAGTCGATGCGATGCGAGTCTATGCCAATGCGTGTAATGCCGAAAGAAATGAAACCTAGGATTCCTCGGGCAGTAGCAGATAAACCGCGACGGCGTTGCACATCGATAATCTGTCGAGTCCGCGAGGTGAGCTCTGGGAATTACGATTAAAGATGTACTGCTTGAAAGTGGCGGCGGGCATGGTCAGTTGTGGTCGTGGATTTTCTGCCGAGAAAGCATGCAGAGTCTCCAGGAAATTGAGTGCCAGGTGGCAAGTAGGGTGACTGGCTGGGTATAGTATCTTGAGTGAACAGGGATCGAAGTGCCGTGCTAGTCAGATCAGGCACCTGGGAGTTCATGCTCTCAAGCCGCTACTTTCTCGCAAGCGAAAAGCGCAAGAACACTTCTAGATAGGATTCGACAGGTAAACCGGCACGAACAATGAGGTCACGTTGGTCACGTTAATACGAAGCCATGCGCCTAGCATGACCCCGATCGTGGCCCACGCTAGGCGAGTCGCCAAGTTGCATGGGAGAATCGTCGCAGCTGTATCGATGACCAGCTGTCGGGGAGTCCAGGGCCGAGTGTTCCCTCTCGCCAAAAGCATAGGTCTGGGCACGTCCCAGGCCCTTGCGAGCATGTCGGAGACGATCCATTTCTTTCTCACAGGTTCTGGCATGCTCAGCAGCATCCATTTCCACGTACGCTTGAGGGTAGCATCGTTGACGGTGCTCGGCGAAGAAACCACTGTACCCACCATCCAAAATATATACCTCGGGGTAGGTCAGACGGGGGTAACTCTCGGCGTTGACAGTGCGGTCCTGTGCGCGAATGTGACGTGCCATCAAAGGCGCCCGATGCACTGAGTATTCGCAGTGGAAAAGCAAAAGAGTACGTCCTTCCAAAGGGCTGTTGAACAGGTGTGAGGCGAGCAACTCTTTATCATTATAGTTGATGGCACCATCAACGTGACCTCCGTCGTACTCATACTCAAAGCGACAGTCAATGATAAGTTTGTGGTCGTAGTGCTCGTTGTACTGGCCGTCCAGAATCTCGAGGAAGGTGTCCCTAGAAAGCCGGGGTATGCTGTCATTCTGGTCGTCAGGGAAGAAATGCGGGAGGACAGGCTCGGCAGCCTCTTCGACATCGAGAACGGATTGCAGCCCTGACGGGGCATTGAGGCCCTCCTTCGGCTTGATCACATCTCCCGCGCTCTCAAACATGCTTAAAGAACGGCGGTACTGCTTTCTTGGTCTGAGATGTGGGTTGGAGCCACGCCGAGAATGCCCGTTGATGGGAGACCCGTTCCGAGTAGATGCGCCACTTAGGCTGGAAAAGTGAGCTTTCGACCGCAGAGCACCAACGGCGGCACACGGGCTGTTGGCAGACTGCGGGCGGCGCTCTTGTGGAGGTGAATCCTCGAAACATTCGCTTAGGGACATTTGGGAAGATGACGACCCGGGACGGCCATCATTGCCAAACTTGAACGAAGACAGTTGACCCTCGGGGTGCAACCGACACGGCACGTTACCGGTAGAGTAGCCTTTTGACCTTGTGAGTGACGGCCGGCGGAGGTTCAATGTGCGGCGGTTCCTGAGTGGCGGTCAGCCATCATGAGTGTCCTCAATGACAGGGTCCTTTCAAGACACTTACTCAGCCATAGGCTTTGTGCCATCGACGGACGACTGCCGTGAAATGGGCGCAGGAGAATCCAGAGTCATGTCCTCGTCATCGTCCGGACTAGGTGTAGGGCTAGGTGAGTGCACCTCGACCTGTGCCACGTAGACACCCTTTCCCATTGGTACCGGAGACATGTCCATATCCATGTCCATGTCCGTGTACGCAGGCGAGGAGGCCGGCAGAGGCGGCGTTGTCTGGAATCCTGCAAGCCATCAGTTCCACTATTGCTCCCCGTATACGTTGCGGCGTCTGTCCTTACGTTGTCCCTCCAAGGCGCCCATTATGGCGTTCGTTGTGAAAAGAGCCCGACGAGGCGTTGGAAACTGAGGACTATAACCAGTCACAGTCAGCGCATTGTGCTCCTGTGATCCTTGGCCTGGCTCTATGTAATGTTACTTGCCTTGCTTCATTGTCAATCCGGAAGTTTGCCGACAGATCTGCTGCCAGGCTTGCCGTGGGTGAAGACCCACTGACACCTTTGACGTTGAAGTAGTCCTTGCCTCCTGGCCTGAGGCGTTCCCTAAACAGAGCCCCGGACCCTTTCGACTCGCCATGAAATGCAGCATGAGCACTAGGGCGGAATATGTCTGGGTGACCAAAGGTAGGGGCTGCCGGTTGGTGCATGGCAGCCAAGGGAGATGATGTCTGCATGGTCGGTATGGCTTGCAGGCGAACAGCCCGGAACTGAAGAATAATTCGGGGTCGTGTTGCCTGATTGCAGAGGCAGGCCAACTATTCACTCCAGCAGGTACATGCAGAGTAGCAGCGTCCGGAGGGAGCTTGGGACGAAGCAAGTGGTCGAAATCTGCGGGTGGTCTGGAGAGATAGATCGAAGGCCTCTAGAGGATGTAGGAAGAAGTAAGCGATTGGATAGGTACAGTAGCCTAAAGCTGCAACTATTTTGTGCTTGTTGGAGGACCAGTGTCTTGACCATCGACCTGTCGAAGCTTTGCGTGACCTGTTGGACCTCTTGAGGAAGGGTTGAGCCGGGACCAGAAGAAGGAAGAAAGAAAGATCGAGCTCGAAGAAAAAGGAGGCCCGGTCCAGCTCGTCGCCCAGTGCAACGGGACGAGATCCACGCCGTGGGTTATTTTTTGGTGGTTCTGTGCAGAGACCCTTAGACAACCCCGGACACAGTGGAAGCGGGTGGAGTTTCGAGCTCGACTGGGGTAGGGCAGGTGGCCAAGGGTATTAGAGGTCGTGAAATTAGACACGACGCAATGCAACGGGACGGGTGGGTTTAGGCGTAGAAGTGCAGCACACACAGACACTGGGGCGCGTGCAGATCAAGCCGTGGTGGTGCCGCTGTCAGGTTGTCAAATCCACAGGGCGGTCGGCAATGGTTCGAGGAGGATATAGGAGGGGGAGAGAGATATATCCCCTACCGTCTCAGGGAGACGAGAGAGAGACGGAGGCCGGAATTCTTGTCGAGAACATCGACGGTCGACCTGAAGCAAACGTCCGAGGTGGGATGTGCTTAAGACGGACGGGCCAGGCACGGTTCGCCGAAAGGACAGGACGGTAAAAAGACAGTACAGGAAGGAGTGGGGTATGTTCCTTCTTGTAGCTGCTAATTGTTGCCCTTGTCGAGGTTCGCTCCGACTCGAACGATCGACGTCGGGACACTCGCTCCAAACCACAATGCAAGGTCGAAGTGTCGTCGGCTTGACCAACAGAAACGGCGGCGGGAGCGTAGAGGAGGAGGCCGAGCGGAGGGAGAGAGGGAGAGGAGATTCGGCCACCAAGGAGGAGGAAAAGGACAAACCGGAGGAATTCTCGACGGTGAGCTGGTTGGTGAGGAGCCAGGCGGGACAGGAGAGGAACGGCAAGGGCGATCTTTTAGTAGTGCCAGTGTCAGCCGGGTCTGGACTGACAGAGCGAACAGACGGAACAGGAACCTGGGGAGTAGACAGAAACAGGAACAAGATTCAGAGCTAGGGCATGTGCTAGCCATGCCATGCCATGCCATAGGTACCATGCCATAGGTACCATGCCCTTACCTTACCCTGCCCTACCCTGCCCTGCCCTGCCCTGCCTTGGTTTGGGTTACTTGGGTACTTGCTTACTTGACTTGACTTGGATTGACTGACGTGACCTGTCGCGTCTGATCTTGGAATTGTTGCTGCTGCTGCTGCTGCTTGCTGCTACAATCGTTGCATCCTTGTTTGGTTGCTTGCTTGCTTGCTTGGTTATTATTACCAGCTGTGTTGGCTGCTGCTGTAGGTGTTGGCAGTGATGGTACGGATACTTGGTTTCGAGGTCATGAGCTGAGAAGTGAGGTGCGGGTTGGCCAGGTGCCGTCCCAAAAATCAGGGAACCTTTCCGGGCCAGCAACCGTGATGAAGCTTGCAAGACGATGGATGGGGCTGGACCTACTAGACTACCTAGTGTACTGCAACGGTACTGTGCTGTATCAGCTGCTGTACCTGTCAAGCCCAGACCAGGGTGAGCTGGGATCGGGACAGGGTACCTCTCTTGTTGTCCAGGAGACTTTGGCGCACCGGCAGGGATGCGGATGCCATGATGCAGGGCCACCCCATCGGTCTGCTGGCAGTTGACCGACTGTGGGTAGCGCTACCTGGCACTGCCTGGGGGCAAAGAAAAGAGGACCAAGAAAAAAACTAGAAGCCGTTAAGCAGCTGTTGCTATCACGGTTGTAATTACCTAGCATTGTCCATTGTCTGTCGATTGTTATCAGCAGCAACGGATCGATCCATTTTCGCGATACCAACAGTCAAGCCAGCAACCAAGTCTTGAGGACATACTGCTCCTCGCAAATCAGTGCACGAAGGAGCAGAATAAGCTTGGCCATGGGCAAAAAAATGTCAGCAATCACTCTGATATTAGTGACGTTCACTTGTTACCTGCTCAGGGGGCAACGGTGGTGGTATCCAAGGGCGGGCGGAGCTGCAAAACGCCATCCCATCATCACCCGTCACTTGGTGCAACCCCGGCGCGTTGTGCCTGTTTGCCCGGCTGAAGACTGGCTGGCTGGCCGCATGGAGCACATGGCTTTTCTTCCGCCATCTCCCTGGCGACAGTGCCACTACACTACTCCTTACACCGATACCACATACGGCAGCTTCCACCAAGGCAAAGAATCATTTCCCCTTTCCAGTCATTTCTCTCTATGCTGGGTATGAGTAATAAGGTAGGCTTGTTGGCGGGCCATGTCCCTTACATATAGGCATCGGTGTCGGTATATACTGTGTCTGCACATGCAGCAGCTTCTTCGCCGGCCCGGCCTTGAACATGTCTTGCCTCCGGAAAGTTTCGAAATTACGGCGAGACCTGTCCGAGGGGTCCCTCCCTAGGCCTCTCTGGCCCTCCCACTGGGCCGCCGAAATTTCTGACATTCTTGCTGGGTCATGGTGGAATCTGCGGCGGATTGGACGCATTCGCCTGACTGCTCGAAATGCTTACATTACATGCCTGCGTCCCACTTGGCTGGATGCCATCTGTCATTTGGTCCGCTTCGACAATTTTTTTTTTTTCAGGGTCGTTCTTCAGTGCTGGGAAGAGCCTAGGGAAATTTGATGACATGAGCCCTGCCTGCGCCGAGCCCTGCTCCGGAGAGGTAATAGGCATAATAATAATACATCTGAAGCGCACTGTCTACTAGTATCGACAGCAGTATGGTGCCCAGGAATTCTCATACTGTATACGGAGGCTCAACCGCTCAAACAGGGCAGTCTGTTGTCGTCGAAGCCCTACGGATACTACTGCGTGCACTTGCAGCAGAGACCCTGCTTGCCTGGGAGCTGGACAGCCGCAGGAATGGCAGTCTCCGGGATTGCGGTCCCAGACAGGGACAGCAAACGGCGTATGATTCCTATCCAACATTTCGGGCGCCCAAGAATAGCAAATACCTGATCCAGCATGCCCAACAAAGATCAAGACGAACTTCGTGGATCGATTATTTCAAATCCACGGCATTGCCTAGCTGCCGGCAGGGGGCTTCGTGTCGTCTGGTCGTCCCATGTTGGCTCCATGCGCATGCAGAAGGAGTGAGGAGGCTTGCTCTGTTTCTGCAGCAACAGGCAGTCTGATCCATCCGGTCTCCATCAGACTGCTGACTCGGCTTCGCCTGATCTGAGGTACCGAGGTTTTCTGTCGCACCGCAGCGATTGGCCTCGTGCCTTTGTGCCCCGTGCCGCCGGGGCTCCGACCTCAGGGGGATGGACCGACTTTCTCCCACGGGTTTGGAGGATCGGTGGATGGGTTAATTCCTTACCCAGCAACCGACGGCAAGGGTCAAGGGTGGTTCCTTTGCTTCTAGCAGCACTCTAAGCCCGCTCTAAGCCCGCTCCAGGCCAACCGGCTGGTTCGACGGCTGAGACATGTCCCATGTCTAAGTGTTAATTGGAACAGGGGAGTCACGCTGGAAAGGATGTTTCGGTTGGCATGGCTTCTAGCAAATAGGGGTCCAGAGAAGGCCTTTTCAGCACAGCCGCCCGACTCCATCATCACCAGAAACGGCAAGCCGCTCACCCGCTGACACCTTATGGTAGCGCTGATGGGCCCGCCTGCGGCGACATTGTCGGGATTCAGACTACGCCAACAGCGTCCAGCTGTCCGTTTTGGTATTGTTCGCCGGCAAGCTGTGGTGATTGACCCGGGGTCCCTCACGCCTAGCAGTGCCGAGTCGGGGGCACGGGACCTGGAGGGGCAGCAATGGAATGCTCGAGAGGGGTCCAAGCTATCGGGATTTTATCAATTCGAAACTCTGGTGCTCAACGATCAGAGTGATAAACTTCGTCGGGCAAACATGTCACGACAAGCCTGCGTTCCAGATGTTGCGCACCTGACTGACTCGACCCGAGCTGAGGTGGAGGCGATGCAGCATGGGTGCAGACCCCAGCTTGGGCCGACGACGGGAGGATCAGGGTCGAATGTGGGCTCACGATGGGAAGAGACGGAGGTGGTGCTGCGCCTTCCGACAACAGGGCAAGCCGACAAGGCTGTGTGAGAGCGATCAGCCGTAGCCAACAATTTGCCTCGTTGTCTCCTTGTCCCGTCATCTCCATCTCACCGTCGCCATAAGCTAGTTCGCGTCTCCACGACGACGAACCTGACGATGATGTCGGAGGAAAATCAAAACTGGATCTGTTCCAAGGCAAATCTCTAACACTACACAGTCAAACAGTGCACAGTAACCCCGTGCTCTTCTCACCGAACCTGAATTACATACGACTCTCGGCACTGGGAACCAGGCAAGCAGGGCTGCCAGGGCTCGAAGCTAGTCCAGTGTCGTCTCCACCCGGGGGAGGCTCGTTGATGTTCTCGAAGTAATAAACCTGATGGGGCACCAATGGCGTCACTGCATTCCAATTCCAAGGCGACATCATTTTCGTTTCATTGAACCCTGGGTGCAGCGACTGGATCCTGGCTGGATACGACTTGCAAAGCCGTCCGGGGTCACGGCCAGGGCAAGGGCCGGAGTCAGTGATCATCACCAGTCAACCGGCAGAGCCTGCAGAGGCATTGGATTCCGACAAATGTCGGCACTGGGAGCAGTCCGCATGTGTCTCGCGATACACGACAGACACCATGGTGATCATGGATGCCCTAACCAGCATCTCGGGCCGCATTCTGCCTATGCCATTGTGTCAATTGAGCCTCACAAAGTCGGAAAGATCAGAAAATGCATGCCAAAAGACCGCTGTTTTGTGTGGACTTTAACCTCTGTTCGCATGATCTATAAATCGAGATTCAGTTGATTCGCATACGGGGAATTACACGTGTGACCTGTCGAGCCTCCAAGGATGCTTCCATGGTGCTTCCAAACGGGGACAGACTCAACCAGACGGCGGGAACGCGTTATTCGCCGCTTGGCCGCCTTTCCTGGTCAGTTCCATGGATGTCTGCGCCAGCACGCCAGAGACATCTCATCCCGGCGCGACGAATGAGATCGAATCCGAGGCGGTTACCTTTTAGGCCATCCCGGGAATCATCGATCCAGCACCCTTTCACTGATCTGTCGGGCCTGCCCGACGTCATCCGGTGCCGGCGATCAAGGAGCTAACCACAACAACGCGCCGACGCGACCGGCCTATTGAGCTCATCATGCGCTCCAAGTCCCACCACAATCTGCTGAGAATCTCGATGCAAAAAAGCCAGTACGAGTCTGTTCCCGGTTTTTTTTTTCCTGCTTCACCGCGTGTTTTGTGACAACGGTCTCGCGACATGGCTCGCAAAAGGTCGCGCATCATCGTCATCTCATGCTGAGCAGTCTGTTTTGTTTGGTTTGTTTACTTTCCGATTTCTGTTACTCAAGCGCGCGCTCGAGCCAGCTGACTTGAACCCCGTCAGCGCTATTGAGGACCACACCGCCATAGGAGAGCCACAGAGGAGATGGTGTGGCACCAGGAGTGCAAACTGGACCAACAGCTATCTACCTGAGAGTCCAATGAGAACAATCAATTGGGACATCCCTTCGCTGGAGCTCGCCAACGCCGCATGGTTGCAGTCCTCGCGGCCGCCACGGCCCACGGCAAACAAGCCTGACAAGGGAAGGCGAACGGAAAGCGGGCAATAGGCTCCCAGGGCACCCCTCCTTCGGCTGAAACCACTGCTCGCACCGGGAGCTTGGGAACAAGCTTGGGGGATAGCTCCCCCTCTTTTGTTGCTATCTAAAGCTCCGTAGGACCAAAAAGCTCGGCTCCTTCGAGCCACGAGGCTCAGTGAACTACACTACGATGGAAGTCAATTCCGAATTTCCCATCCTCAGGTTGCGGTAGCGCATTTGTGGGTTTACGGCCGCTTGCTGGGGCCAACTCCCCCGCAATTTTGGGCCAGACCTTCAATCTGTCCTGAGATGGGACCACAGAGCGGACATAACACGATACACGAAGAGATCGCCCGCCTCTGACCGTGCCCAGGCCTCTTCCTGCCTCGAACTTGACAGAGGTCCGGGAGATGGAGCTCCCTTGCATTCGCTCGCCCCATCCCCCTACCTTAAAGGTGGGAAGGTGTGATGCCAACGTGCATGAGCGCGTTTGGACTGCATCACGGCGCATGCAGCTTGTCAGACACCCCGGCGGGGGACCCAGTGGGAAGTGGAGCTTCCGTAGGCTTGCGCTTTGGCGCAGGTTTGAGGAGGGTTGCAACTGAAGCTTCCTCGCTGCGCCGGGGAGGGGGGTCTGGGCCAGAAAGTAAACAAGATGAGGGGTCGACAACGCGCTGCTCACGTAAACAAGAAGCCCTGACAGGGGTCCTGCCACCGGGTCTGGACTCATCATCACGAAGTCACGGGACCTCGGCGATCCTCACCTCCGCTCTCACCTCGATTCGGTGTAAGCTTACCTATGAGCGCCAACTGTGGAGATCGCAATCCTAATGATACCATTACATCCTTCAACAATCCTCTGGCGGTTCCAGAGCCAATCTCCAATGCTGGCAGCCTGCTTGTCCACCGAAAAAAAAATCATCGGCCCGACAAATGAAGCCTTGCAAGGCCTATGTCGAGTCCTCGCCGCCCGCCGCCAGCCGGCGACTGGTCTTTACAGCTGTCTTGCAGCTGGGATCCAACATCCGCATTCCGGTTCAGGCCAACTCCCGGAATTGCTGTTGCTAATCAGGCCGTTCCGGTGCCGATGGGATGGGTGCCAGCGCCGGATGCCCACCAGGGCGCGAACAAGATGGCCTTCATAGCTGGACCACCGCGTATCGGGGTAAGACCTTAACGACTGACCGTACGAGGCGAGGATTGAATCATCCTCCCCAACGTGCAAAATTATACAGTGCCCTCGGTCGGCCTCGTCCTGGAAAGAGTAAGTGTCGGCAGCATCACATGGCCAGCGCAGATGCACAGAAATTCGCGGTCCAATCCCCTCCCCCAAAACCAAGACAATCTCACTCGAAGATTGACAGCGCAGTGCTCGACAGTATGAGATGGAAATCGGCAGTAAATTCAGCAGCGGCACATCCAAGTCTTATAGCTGGGGGCTATCGGGGTCTAAATACTGTCGGTGGCTGTGCCGGCCAGGTCACCACACCGGCCGGGTGAGTCACCTGGTGAGCCTTGCCCACACACACACCCGGCCAGCCTCCCAAGCAAACCATCCGGTCCCTTGACCATGGATGAACGCTTATAATCAACATATTGTTGGACAAAGCATGGCCGGATGGTGTAGTGGCAGCATCCATCGTTTGGGACGATGTGGCCCGGGTTCAAGTCCTGGTCCGGCCCTGATTTGTTTTTACTCTGCTCTATGGAACTTTTTGGCCTCCTCTGATGTTCTGAGGGACTTTAAAGCCTTGATACCGTAGTTGTACGCATCAACATCGAGGTAGCATAATAGAAGGAGTACGAGATCGTTCAAATTGACCTAATTAATTGGTTTTTGTCGTTTTCTCTGCGTAGTCACCCAGCGCCTTGATCAATTTATTTCCAACTGTGGTGTTACCTATCTCCCCAGAATGCACACTCGCACTTCTAGGTCTGCTGTCTGCCCTCGCTGATCAAAGCTCACTTCCAAGGTGGGCATGACACGTAAGTTTCCTACAACTCGAGTACACCAGTCACGGGAATCTTTCCAATTTCAGTACATCACATCTCAGAAGCAAATAATTTGGGAAATTCACACGCTCCTGACTCTTCTCAAAAGCTCATTAGCAATCATACTCTCCACAGTGGTGCATCTTCAAAGCACGAGGCGATGAGGCAGAAACAGACCGGCACTCTTGAGTGTACAATGCCACTGATGCTTGTCTCACATGAAGATAAGATTCCATATCTGGTGGGGCTCAACTTTTATCCAGGGACCAGTATTCTAGGACGGCCAATCTACTGTCTGAGACATTGAAGGGCCGGTTGCTAACCCGGGTTGGCCGCGAGACATTCCTTGTTCCGCGCCCCGTCGCCCCCCACTCGGATATACATTAAGATCGTCCCGGACTAGTCCAGCTTCCTGTCTCTGTGGGCTCCTTCTTGGCCTCGTGGCTAAGGGGTATCTTATCAACAACTGAATCAACGGGTCATGGTTAGGTCATCACCGTACGCAAGTTCACAGGAAAGGCAGACGGATCATCAGCCCATGGTTCTGTCGTGGACGCCTGATCTGTCAACTCTTTCTTCCAGGAACGCCCAACATTTAAATCGGGATGCTTCGGTCAAAGCCGTTGTTGTCGAAAAAAATCATCCCATTGGTCGTTCTTCTGTAAACCCCCACAAGCCTCATCTGACAAACGACGGTCAAAATTTCGCTTGCTTCTTAGTTGCACTGAATTTGGCGCCCGGCATCTCTTTCGGATATCCAACATTCTCATGCAACGTCTATCAATCCTTGGACCTGCCCCAAAGTCAGATTGAAACTGACATTCGTAGCCCAAATTCTGGCTCAATATTTACGATACGTGAAAACCCGGGGGTTAAAGCATTTTTAAGTGCATGGACTACTCTCAGCTCGAAGAAATGATGAATCTGGTTATAGCGAAAGATTTTTATTTTTGACTGTTCTTGGAACTGAAATTAAGTTCTTAATTCCAAAACATTGACTTCAGCGTGTGGGGGAAAGAGATTGATGGAGATTGCGGTTCTAGACTCTCTTGGAATTTGAGTTTTGCTTTCAAAAGCGTTACTAATAGTCTTATGTTCTTTTTGAAGAATTTTTAGCTCACCACTTAGTCTAGCTCTACGAGCATATCTTTGTAGCCTGGAAAGACTATCCTTAGTTTAATTCTGCTAGAAAATCAATTAGCAAATTGACCTAAGAATATGTCCACAGAACACTGTAACTATGTACAGCATCTTGATCACACTCATTCTTTGCAATTGGTGCTACAAACTTTCAGGTCTGGGTGTAGTTATCTTGTTGCTGCATATTCAAAGTGCGACGGTAGTGTCGTAGGTATAGAAGAGGTCTTTGTCATGTCTTAACACATGCAAGTGTCCAGCAGCATAGTGCACAGGAAGGGTCTCAAATAAAAAAAGAAAGGAGGAGTTTATAATTCTTACAGACCTATTTGCATACTCTGAACGGAAAATCCATGCAAATTCAGTAGCTTATCCAAGTCCAAGTAATCCAACAGCAGATTGTGGTCTCAGGGTATTCATCCTGCAAGAATTAGGTAGGAATTACAAACTTGAACATGCAATTTTCATCAAGCTTCCTAATCGCTGATTCTTTCGTCGCTTCTGAAGCTCATGTCCAGTCACACATCGATTATAATTTCACGTTCGATTTGAAAGCAAAGATCCCTCTTTCGTGATGACAGGACTCCTAGATCATGGGCACACTACTTGAGGCCATTTTGGCGCATATTTACTCTTTAACAGTGGTCTTGCGACTCTCTTCTTGCAACAGCACATAGTTCTTGTTTCAAAAATATGAAAAAGGTAGTGGATGCCAGTGCATCATCCATTTCCAAGTTGTTTCTGCATCGTTGTCGAATGTTTTTGTTTTCTGCCGCGACTTGATCATTGGCACTGAAACAACATGAAATAAGTAACAGTAAGTCAAAAGATAGCAGATGAAGACGTATATGATTCAAAGTTCAGATATTTCCAAACGCACCTGGTCACATTTCTTTTGTTTTCATTTTTCCTTGACTTCTATTCTCTTTTGGCACCCATCTGAATATTATGGAGAGGGACAGGGGAAGTGATTGAACAGCATAGAGTGATAAAACAGATAGTTGGAATATCTCCAGTTAGTGAAAATCGCTTTGCCTTCCCCTATATTCATGCAATAAATCCAAGTAGAAAGAGGTTGATGTCACTCAACAGTGCCACCTGCACCTAGCCAACAAGGTCAACATATAATATTTCGCCATGATCCCGCCACAGTGAGACCCGGCCGGAATGTTCTGATCACTGATTACACCTTTGAATTCAAATCGCTCCCGACGACCGGTTCCAACTTTGCAGGATTTCGCTGAGGCGTCTTTCCGAATTGTCTTTCCAGCTGTCGATAGTGGAGGCTCTGGCTGGTACATGGGTGTCGGGGAGCTTGGTTCCGCCTCGAACTGCACGGAGATATAACGGAAATTGTATAAAATGTGGAGGATCACATTAAATCAATCTCAAGTGCATCCTGAGAGACACCTGGGCAGTGCCCAGTCGGCTTCATGAGGCATGTCGATTGGAATTAGAACTAGGTCTCGCGGATGTTATCTTATCGATCTTATCAATCTTGTCGATCTTATCGGTCGCTTACATAACACATTCGATCCAATCACATGCGGATCGCATGAAGTGCCCAACTTTTTTTTTGTTGATCTGAAGAAGACGGAAACCGCCCGCGTTCAGTCACGTAAGGCTGCGTACATTCGACCATTTGAAGTTGGATTGCTAGGTCTACGTTCACAATGCCTCCAAATAAGCGCAAGCACCGGAAGGAGAACCCAAACGCCATCGAGCCCTCACAAAAGCGAGTCAAGACCGGGACCTCCGCCGCAGATGTCGATGTCGAGCCCGCGCCGAAGCCCGTGAAGTTCGAGGGTGGAAAGAAGAAGGGCAAGCTTGCCCCTGCCAAGCCACTTACTAAGAAGCAGCTCCTTTCCGACAAGTCATTGTTCCCAGAGGAGCAGGACCGTAACGTCGAAGCCCCTCTCTACGACTTGCTGGGCAGCGAGGACCCCAATGAACGCCTTCAGGCTGCCAATGTGATCATATCGAAGCTCCTGGACAACGATGGTGTCTCGGAGTCATCCCTCGACAGACACCTCGAAAAGCGATTATTTAGAGGGCTCGCCAGTAGCAGGAAGGCATCAAGACTGGGCTTTAGCGTTGTGTTGACCGAGATACTGCAACAATTATGGGGAGAGAAGAACCTCTGCGGCGAGAAATACCGAGGCTTGACGTTCGACTTCGTCTTGAATACACTCACAGAGAGAACAAAACCAGTAGGAAATATTGCTGGCCAGGAAGAGAAGGATCACTACTTCGGCCAGCTATTCGGCATAGAGTGCTTCGTACGCGCCAAAATACTGTTCGACGATGTCACGAGGTGGAACACAATCTTGGCGCTGCTGATCAAGCTGGCCAAGAAAAAAGTCTGGCTCAAGCCGCAGTGCGCGTGGATCGTTCTGCAAACAGTACCTCAGATCGACCAGCAGATCGCGGAGGAGACTCTGCGTAAGCTCGACGAGGCTGGCTGGGCCAAGACACCGGACGCAGTGGCAATCACCGTTGTCTTTACGGAGAAGTTCCCGAAGATCAAGCTGCCCTCGAAATCCTGGAGGGACTACCTGTCCTCCAAGTACCTCGGTGAGCTGCCGGCTATTCTGAAAGACAGCGGAAAGCAGGAAAGCAAGCAAGAAAGCAATGGCGACGAGCCGGCCCAGAAGCAAAAACAGGCAAGCTGGACCGCGCAATTGCACTTTGTCTGGGACATAGTACTCGCCCACTACGTCAAAGTGGCGTCTACAGACCCCAAGAGTGCACCTGATCAGTTCAAACAGTTCTGGAGCCGCGTTGTGGATCAGGGCTTCTTCTCCAAAACCGCCTCGGAGCCCCAGAAGTTCACTGGGTTTATGATCTTCCAGAAATTCCTCGAAGCTGGCATTTCGCACCCTCACATCACACACAATGTGTTCTCGCAGAATCTTTTGACCTGCTTGATGAACCAGGCGGCGAAGCAGGACAGATACCTCCATCGGGCAGCCACCAAGGCTCTGAAGGCCATAGAGCAGGCCGCGGACACGGATCGTGACCTGGTTCCCGTCATAATACAATTGCTCCTTGGCAAGCAAGGTGCCTACAACTTCGATCAACGGTCAAATAGCAAGACCGTCGACAAATTATTGCACCTCACAAGACCACAACATGCCCAAGAAGTCATCAGGAACCTGAGGCAGCTGGTCCTGAAGTCGGAAGGCGACGGTGCGGAAAATCATATCCTGGTCTACGCGGATTACCTGTTCCGGCTGGCCACTATCGTCCCAACGGAGGCTGATGCGAAGAGTGCTAGCAAGGGCTCCGTGGGCGGACCGGCTCTGCAGGAGTTCGCAAGGCTTGCGTATCCCAAGTCTGGAGAGGTTGTTCCAGGATTGAGCGAGAAGACCAAGCCAATCCTGCGCCAGAAGCTCACTGCTGCGCTCGCCAAATTCGTGAAGAGGCCTGAGGACTTCGCTGAATTCTGCAACGCCATCATGTTGATTGACTCGAGCAGCGTCGACATGGATGAAGAGCTCCAGGCGGAGCTGCTCGAGGCACTGGAGAAACTGCGACAGTTGACGAACCCGAAGCAGGCCAAGGGCAACAAGAGCAACGCTTACCAGGGCCTGGCCCTTCTTTACGCCGTTGCAATTCTGCAGCTGTACAACGCGGAGCCTGATGCCGTTGACATCCTGAATGATCTGCGGCAATGCCACGAGAAGCTGCTTAGCAAGCAGAAAGGCGAGGATGGCGATGTGTCAGCGCTGCTTGTGGAGATTTTGCTCGCTATGGTTGCGCGACCCTCATCCCTGATGCGACAGACTGCAGACCGCGTGTTCGAGGCGTTCACAAATCTCATGACCGGAGAAGCACTTACGCTTTTGACCGACACCCTGGCAGCCAAGGAGGACGCAGAGGGTCTACGAGCTCTGTTCGACACGGACGCGGACATGGAAGACGTAGAGGAAGGCGCTGGCTCTGACGAGGAGAACGATGTCTCTGAGCTCGGCTCGGATGTTGAGTTTGTTGATGCGGAAGAAACGCACGAGGCCGACGAGGAGTCGGGCAGCGAGGATGAGAACGATGATCACGGCGAGTCAGAAGACGATGAAGACGAAGATGAGGAGGAACAGCTGAACGAGGACGAAGCCAAGCTCAAGGCACTGGACGATGACCTCGCAAAGCTGCTCAATAGCCACCGGCTCGACAAGGACAAAGACGCCGCGTCGTCCGATGACGACTCGGACATGAGTGACTCTGAGATGATAGCCCTCGACGAGCAGCTGGCGGCAGCGTTCAAGTCGCGCGTCAAGAACGGAAGCAAGAAAAAGGAGAACAAGGACGCCAAGGAGACCGTGGTCAACTTCAAGCACCGCACGCTTGACCTACTGGGCATCTTCGCGAGGAAGGAGGCCGCCAACCCGCTGGTGTACAAGCTACTCCTACCTCTGCTGCAGATGATGCGCACCACCAAGACCAAGGACCTGGCGAGGAAGGCGGGCAACATCATCGCCGAGATGTCCAAGGCGCAACGGAAAGTCAAGGCCAGCAGCAAGGATGAGGATAAGATGGAGGGTCAAGAGGACAAGGACAGCAACAAGGCTGGCTTGGACGAGTACCTGAAGGAGCAGTCGGACCTGCTCGAGGCGATCCATGACGAGATGTCCCAAGACGAGTCGCACGCGTTCGCCAAGTCGGCGTCCAACGCCAGCCTCCTGGTCGTCGGGGACATCCTGAGCAGGAACGTGGGTTACTTCCAGGTGATATGGGAGAATTACGGCGGGCTTGCCATGAAGTGGGCCATGTACGGCGGGTTCCAGTTCTCGACCATCATCACGGACTGGACGCAGTGGATCCAGGCACACCCTACGCTGGTGGCGAAGCGGCTGGATGCGGTGCCGGAGAAGGCAGATGACCCGATCGAGGCGGATAGTGAAGGCGAGGGTGGGGATGACGAAGATGAGGAGTGATAATCGCGTGTCGAACGAATTGGTTAGAATATCCTACGTCAAGAAAGAAGCGTCAAGACTTCATGATTGTTAGCTTCGAGAGGCTTTCCATGCACGTATCATCGTGAAGGTTGTGGCTGCGTAACACGTCGATATTCTATAGCCCCCGGATCATCAAAGCTGTAGTTTCTATGGTACAAGTGCACTGGGTCGTCAGGCTGCTGGCAGACTTCCATTGCTGCAGAAGGCTCTGCCCTAGGGCCTGCTGCCAGTACTCTGTCTTCCTCACTGATCACTCCCAAAGGATTGAGTGAGGCGAGACATCCGGCCGATCCTAACGCTTTAACCAGTTATGTAGTCCTCTGGACGGATCGATTCCAGCCGGCTAAGATGGCTGCCATCTAGTCCTCCTCCATCTTGTCGCCATCCTTCTTTTCATCGTCCTTCTTGTCGTCCTCATCATCATCGTTGTCCTCCTTCGCTAACCGCTCCGCCTCCTCCCGCAGCGCCTTGGGGACCTCCTCGTGGCGGCCCTTGGTGGGGCCATCGTGGTTGCTGATCCAGGTCATCTCAAGCTCGTACTCCTTGTCCTTGTTGTCGTCGTGCGCGAGGTGGATGATCCTCGCTGCGTGCTTGACGCCGTCGTGCAGCGAGATGCCCTCGCCGCTCAGGTCCAGCTTCTCCAGCTCCGCCTTGGCCGCCTGCCGTCCCTTGCCCGTCGCGGCGCCGTAGTAGCCCCAGTACAGCCCCGAGGGCTCGATCATGTACAGGAAGGGCCCGCCGTACTTCTTGCCCTCGGCCTTGCCGCCCGCGCCGACCTTGGGGCCCGACCCCACCTCGCCGTCCACGGGGAGCTCCAGCTCGCTGTCGTAGCCGCCGACGATGGCGGTGATGCCGAAGGGCCGCACGGATTGGTACAGGGTGTAGGCTTGTAGGTAGCCGCCCATGCGAGATGCGAGGTCGGAGGTGGCGATGGGGGCCTTGAAGTTGTCTCGCCACGAGCGGGCCTCGTCGCGTGCGCGGTCGATGAAGTGTCTGCCGTCGGGGACCATGCCAGAGTAGACCTGTTTGAAGGAGAGCCGTGTTAGAGTCGGATGGCGATGTAGCTTGTCACCTGATTGAAATTTCAAGGAGGAGAGGGTAGGGGTGAGCGTACAACACCAAGATGTCTGTCGACAGTTGCGATCCGCTTGTTTGCGCCGGGCTTCAGCAGCTTGGATGCGACGACCTTCTCAACCGCCAGGACAACGCCATCTCTGCAACGGATTCCGATTGATGTGCCGGCGTTCTCGACTGCCTTGACAGCGTATTCGACTTGAAAGTTCCGGCCGTCGGGGGAGAAGATGGAGTTGGCGAGATCGTAGCCCGTTCCTATCGACGTCTACAAGTAGGAAGTCGTTAGCAGCTCGCTCCAAGTGACGAAGGCGGTGATTCGAGAGGCCACGAGCTTACCATGATGATTCTCTGCGCGGTTGTGGTCTGGTGTTCAGAGAGGGAAAGAAAGGCACGGTGCTTGAGGTGGATGGGTCTGCGAGGGCGATACGTTGTCGGTTGTAGGAGAGCCTTGAATGGCGGATGACGAACGGTGGTGGTTTGGAGCTCCCCCGGGCAGGGTTGACCAGGTACCTACCCTTCAGGCAACTGGAGCTGCGCGTTTCTAGCCTGCCGCCGCCCACGTACTCAGTAGCTGCAGCTGAGCCTGGACCGACGCTCGATAGTGGCTGGGATGGGGAGAGCGGTGGTGCAGGGATCAGAGAGACCAGGGATATCCATGAAGTGGCTGTGCAAAAGTGGCTTGACGACCAGTAACTTGACCGCAGTGTACAAGAGCATCTTAAGAGGCATTCATAGCATGCCACATTCTATATGCCCTCAAATCTGAACTTGTGAAACATTTCATTTTATTCTACTTTGATGAATGAGGACATTCATAATCGATATACGGTGACTCAATAAGCCTCATGGTGCAGTCGTAAGCTCTCACTATTTGACCTTGTTTGGGTGTCAACCCAGGAAAGGATTTCTCCTTGCAGCGAACATTGTGCTCTTGGGTCATGTCAAACTGAAATCTTATCCCACTTTGTCCCGTCCTGAGAAAACGGATGGTTCCACCGACCGTACTGGTCTATCAATCATGTGACTTTCAAATATTCCCAGACCAGAAGACCACTTCTTCACCTCAATTTCTGCGGATATCAAACACACTAGCAAAGCGCAGCCCTAAGGAAGAAGATATCGTCCAATTTGAAAACAAATTAGTCCATACATACTGTAATCCATACAGTCTCAATGGAATCGCTAGTCACTAGCACATCTGCTAGAATAACAGAAGTCAAGCTAGAAATCAGTTTGAAATCTTAGCTCCAGGAATATGGCAGTAGACAGGCCATCAGCCTTCAGTAGTAGCTGACCATTCATGGTGTAACGCATGACTGGACTGACCAGGACATTGAGGTGCTCACGGAGTCGCGCCGCTCCCATTCGGTTAGTGAGAACTAGCACCCTTCAATTCAATGAAATAGCTGCGTCTAAAATGAAATCAAAAGTAGTAATTGCATTCAATAGAAAATTGCAAGAAAATCGCGTTCATTCGAATATTTAAAAGTGCCTTGCCTCCCCAGTTCTCCATGGTTTCATCTTTCATCTTCTCAACTCTTCATCTCAACTCGAAACATCGGAACGAACACACTTGACACCCTATTCCATATCGCCCTCTATCAACAAGAACGCTACCTAACCCCAACTATTCATCACTGACCTTCCTCCTCACTAAAAGAAGCCGTGCCTACTTGCTTGGCAAATCACTCCACGATGTACCTCCCTACTGAGGCAAAGGTGCTACCTGCAGGTGGTCTGCCCGCAGCTGCACCAGGTCTTCCGGCTACAATAATCGTGCCACCTCCCGATGGGATCGCCTGTTACCATGGCGATAGGGTGCACATGGTGCTCTACAACCCAGAAAGCGCAGGACCTCTAACACTCGACTCCGATCCCTATTGCTTTCTTCAGGAAGACGGGGAGATCGGCTGTTACTATACCGATACGCCGTACGACTCAGGTGGTGAAGATGAAGGACGAGTAGGCTCCATTCCCCCCTGCTCCATCCAGCAGCCCTCAGACTCGGATTCAACCCTCAAGAATACATCGACACAATCAGCCGCAACGGAGACCGACAAGCTAAGTTCACCACCAACACCGACAACCACCTCCTATTATTGGTATCCTCCTCTTAGCAACACCCCCAAGCTATCAGGCTCTTTACCGAACCTGACTTCGGCAACGACTTCAGCATCCACTCCTTACTACCCATCCTCTTCTAGCCTTTCAGATACTTGGCCATGGTATGCTCCTGCGAAGACGACCATATCTGGTCCCTCAACCACAGCTACCGACTCATACAGCCTGGCTTCGTACGAACCATCGACCATTGGCGTGACAAGCTCTGTGACTACTTCTGCAGATGTGTCCACTCAATCTGGTCCCATTACTGTTCCTCTGGCCAGCACTTCCGGACCTGTTTACCCTGCGACCACCCTCGAAATCATCAGCTCTGGTAGTGGCATCTCCAAGACTATCTCTGGAAGCATTTCAGGAACTACGACATATGTTCACCATACCATCTCGAGTTCCTTGGAATCGCCCAAGGTTACTTCTTCTGCACCAGCGCTTGGACAGATAACCTCGGGTCCCTCTACGACGACTTATTCCCAAGCAACTGTCGCAAAATCTTCGGATACGTTCAGCGTCGATCCGTCTACTCAGCCCGCAAGTCATAGTACATCGGCTTCATCTGGGGACAGGACCTCTCTGCCGTCACCGAAACCGACATCAATGACCTTCAGTCACCAAACTACTGCGAAGTCCTCTGTCCAGCCAATCAGGCCAACATCAGTGGATTCAAGTCCGACGACTCCGACAGATCCGATTACGCAGCCGTCTTCAGAAGCATCGGGGTCCAGTAATGCTGTTCATCAAATATCCTCGAAGCCGGTAGAGACCAGCAAGTCGTCTACCACGGGACAAGCTACATGGACGACTTCCACAATCTCTTCCATTGGCCAAGAAGTATCAAGTTCGACTTCTACAAAGCCATTGTCCCATTCATCCTCCTCCACGGCTTTTGGGCGGCCCATGTCAGACAAAACGAGCCCGGTCACTCCCACATCGGCTCCATTGATATCTTCTGCCCCCCATTCAAGCCTGCAGGCCACAGCCACAGTCAATACCGAGACTGCCTCCGCATTGAGCTCGTCTCCGACTGAGAATACCCACACAAGGTCACGCATAAGCTCCAGCACTCCTACAACCTTGATCACATCGACAATTACAAGGACATCACCCACGATCCCAGTAATCCCACCGCCGCCGCCCCCGCCCAAGACCCCTGAGGAGCAACCAGACCCTGGAAGCAAGCCCAAAAAACAGCAAAACCAGGAAGAGAATGGCAAGAAAGGAGGTGGTGGCAAGAAAGGAGATGACCAAAAAGGCGATGACAAGAAAGGAGACGACAAGAAAGGAGGAGGTGGCAAGAAAGGAGATGGCAAGAAAGGCGATGACAAGAAAGGAGACAACAAGAAGGGAGATGACAAGAAAGGAGACGACAAGAAAGGAGGAGGTGGCAAGAAAGGAGATGGCAAGAAAGGAGACGACAAGAAAGGAGACGACAAGAAAGGAGGAGGTGGCAAGAAAGGAGACGACAAGAAAGGAGACGACAAGAAAGGAGACGACAAGAAAGGAGGAGGTGGCAAGAAAGGAGATGGCAAGAAAGGCGATGACAAGAAAGGAGACAACAAGAAGGGAGATAACAAGAAAGGAGACGACAAGAAGGGAGATGGCAAGAAAGGAGACGACAAGAAAGGAGAGAATGGAAAGAATGGACCTACAGACCCAAAGCCCTCGCCCACGATATCGGGAAGCCGAAACCCCACGCCCAAGCCCACGCCCAAGCCAACGCCCACACCTGAGGCCCCGCAAGAACAGCCAGAACGTGGACCTGAACCTCAAAGGCAGAACGACCAGGAACAGAATGAAAGGAAAGGATCAAAAGGGTTTACGGAAAAGTTCAGAGACTTCATGAGAAAGGTCAAAGACAAGTTGAAAAACGCGTTGAACAAACTCAAGGATATCGTCAGAGGGGGCGACCACCAAGCCGGACAACCAGGACGTCCACGCCCAGAAGTACCTGATGAACCAGAAGCGCCTGATGAACCAGAAGCACCTGATGAACCAGAAGTACCTGAAGTACCAGACCCCGAGTTTCCGCCTCCTGAGTCACTCCCCCCGCTGCCCCCCTCTCCTGAGGTTCCCCCTATTGATCAACTCCCACCACTACCTCCCTCGCCTCCAGAGAGCGGCTCACCATCACCGCCCTCAGAGCCCTCAGAGCCCTCAGATCCCAAGGAGCCTACGGAGGAACCCTCAGAGGAAGACGAGAACGACGAAGATGAGGAGGAAAACGAGGACGAAGAAAATGAGGAGGAGGGAGAGCCCGAGCCGAAGAAAGACAAAGGAAAGGGGAGAGAAAAATGTATTCGATGGCTGGATTATGACGAATACATGCACTACTACGATACACCTGCGCGAACTGGCGATTACGCTGATCTATACAAAAAACCGTTCGGGAAAAAACCGAATACGCCACCGCCAGGAACACCAAGGCCAGGAACACCAAGGCCAGGAACACCAAGGCCAGGAACGCCACGGCCGGGAACACCAAGGCCAGGAACGCCACCACCCAAGCATCTCGAATGCTTGGACGATGTGATGAGGGTTGCGATCAACAGGATGAAAGGCGGGATGAAAGGCAACGTGCGTGCGACATACGACGAAGCGACGGAGCGCTTTATCGACGGGCTAGAAGGCGAGGGCGAGAGCTCCAAAGCCTGGCAGAAGTTCAAGAAATATCAGGAAACGCCCGAGGATGCCACGAAACAGATGTATGGATGGAGGATCAAAGATCCGGTGATCCGGGATGCGATCAAGAAAGAGGCACAGGTGCAGATCGACACGATCAACCACAAGCTTCACACAGGCGAGTGGGTCAAGAAGCAGATGATCAAGGGGTACCCTGTGAATGTTGTGGAAGCGTACATGAGGATGGACGAGCTCAAGGAGGATATAGCAATGATTGAGAAGTTGTCCCAGTAGGACAACTATCACTCTCAAAACCCCACGGAAGTTTGATAGGAGGAGCAGAGCAAGGCGATACGGTATTTTGGCAGTATGACTTCTTGATCTGATTGGAGAGAATTTCTAGGAAAAAAGGTGGATTCTCGAATGAAACGGAGTGGCAACACATTGGATAGTTAAGTGCGCGACTTTGGCAGAAACGGGGAGTTTGTTTACAGATAGCCGGATCACTGTCAAGGTGAAGCCGAAAGTTTTGTTAGTTTAGTTTAGTTGAACAACCCGTACTAAGTTTGGTATAGTTTAAAATTTTCAACACTGTGAGCTGTTGCCCCATTTTCCCGTATGTTTGGATACCATGCCACGTGAGATCAAGCCATCCTTCCCTCAGCAGACTTTTATATCTTGACAAAACTCGGGTCTGAAAGCCTCTCCATCCATGAGTCCGTGGACTCGCATGCCTCTCCGATATACATATAATACCCATCTCCATCCGGTCTCAACACGAGAGGTACCCTGCCACCCTCCACGAGCACTACCCTGTCATCCTGGAGAGTCCCGGCGGGGAGCAGACACAGCCACTCGTTTTCGCACCAGGCGAATCGTCGCTCGACCGCGCACTCCATGTACGGCGTGGATTTTGGAAACACATTGTTCCAAACTTTGGCTTGCATGGCTTATGCCATAGGACTGATCTTTGAGGAGAAAGAGCCGAATCTTTTCTCAGTCTTCCGGACGTGTTCAGCTACCTCCAGCCACTCTTGGTACTTTGCTTCAGTGTCGGCCGGGTCTTTGTCGTACTGTCATGGTCCAAGTCAGCCGACGACTACCCAGTGTTATACGCGCACGGGAATAGAAGCTGCTTACTGTCCCTGCACACAGAGGTTTTCAGTATACCGATTCCGCGTCTCTTCCCCTAGATTTTGTGGTGACGTCCTGGCAGCAAATCTTTCCCATTTAAGGAGTGTGTGAACCCAGCCTATCATGGTACGCACGAGATTGGAGATCTGCCCAGAAACTTCTTTCAAATAATCCCTAAGTTGCAGCCAAAGCTCATCTATCTTAACAATGTCGGAAAAGTCCACATCTCTAGCTCCCACTTTGTAGTGGACCCGGCGCAGCACCTCTGACACCGATTTTACTTTTGTGACCTCGTGTGCTCGCAGGATTAAGGTCACGACATCAAGCGGGAACCTGAATCTTCCCACCGTACCTCGTGTCGCGTGTGTGCGCCGCGGTCGGTCCAGGGAGTCTCGCGTTAGGGGCACCGCGAAGGAACCAGTGACACTCCAGTCCGTGACCACCGACGGGAGACCTCTTCGCGTGGATTGTGGGCAAACTCCCAGTACGTCCAAGCTCTCTAATGTTTCGATGAGCTGCTGGGTGAGCATTCTATAGCCGTAGACCACCGGTTTGGTGTAATCTGGATTCACGATAATGCTTTGAAAAGTGTCTGAGGCGGGCCTCATGCTTCGGACGGCTTTTACCATGCCGAATATAGCGTATATCTTGTCCCTGGGGTCCTTGGCTTGCCTCTGTCTGCACATCTCGAGTAGTTTAAGAATACCCTGTGCTCTGAAGTCTGGTTGATCTGGTTTCGGATCTCGTTCAATGTTGGAGCCCTAATTGGAGCCGTAGGGACTTGATGGATAGACAGGGAATGATCTCCTCGGCGACAAAGGCGCCTGCGCCCATGAAAACCCATACGCGCATCCTGAGGCCATGATCCAAGGCAAGGCACAAATCCTGCCAGTCAATCTCCTGACTACTCTGGATAAGAATGACTGACGAGGAAAGCAATATCTCCTGAAGTGTCCACACTCGGTACCACCAATCGCAATAGAAAATTTCCCAGATTTCCATGTGGGAAAGATATTGGTCTCTCTTAGGGCTGTTTATTGGCTCGCGCTGTAAGAAGTGCTGGATTACTGCTGGGAGAGACGAGGAATCGGGATCGTCGGCAATTGTGCCCTTATCCAAGGAACCCACAGAAGAAGTATTCTCCAGGGTCATGGCGTCTTGAGCAAGGTCGTGCAACATTCTGAAACATTCCTCGCTCTTTTCCGTCCCTAACCCCAACTAGAAGATCGTGCGCCAGGAGTTTTGATAGATCTTGTCCATCATGGGTACCTGCTGGCTGCGCTCGGTCATACTGTCTTGGTTTATGCAGATCGCATCTGCCCAGATCACACGACTTTTTGCAGTGGATGTCGTGCGGAGACTCTTGAGTACAGTGTGAAGGCTCTTGTATATCTTCATTGAGGCGTCATTGACGATGACAGATTTCTTGGGCTCAAGCTGCTTTGGGTCGCCCCTATTTCATGTTTTGTTAGTACCATGTCCTACGGCACATCTCAACATCCAAGGAGCCATTAAAGGAGCCTCACAACTTTTCATGACATGTGAAAACTTGAATACTGTGCACTACTAGTACGCTTACAGACTACGAGCCGCAGGCAAATTGCCTAGCAATTTGATCCAGACAGCTGTTCAATCGAATCGTGGTGTGAGACGTTGAGGCTGGGGGCATGGGCTGGAGAAGAACCAGACATAGCTCAATGATTCGTAACCTCCAATGGAGTCATTCAGCCCGACAGTGGAAAATTGGAGCCGGAACACCTCTTCATCATCTCCTGGAAGAATCGTAAGCAGCCTAATAAAGCCTTCTCCTGGCAGCGTATCGTATTGAAAGTTAACCTTGCTCCTCGACGACTTGCTGGCTGTGTTTCGATCCACTTTCGACGCCGCATCTTGGACATCGACGATATTCCCGGTCGATGACGATGAGTCTTCCCGGAACGAGTCTCGCACCATCTTGAAAGCATGTTTGCCCTCTCTCTTCAAAAGCAGCTCAGACGAAACCCACTCATCGCGGCCGCTAGCCATCTCGAATATCTCTATTCGATTTGAAGGAAAATGGAAGACGGAAGGGGTTTTGAAGCTTTCTTGTCGTACCCTGTATTACCAAGCATGTAAATGGTCGACATCACAACCATCGCGGGTCGATATTGTTGTGTAGTGTTATGTCCTCCGAGTACCCACAACTCCGGCAGATCCTGCCAGCGCTTAGGCAGCCTTGAGCTGATTACAGTAGCGAGCACCAACAGACCAATTATCAAGGACCAACAGACCATTTAGCAATGCCGTATGGGGCATCTAGACGTGCACATCCAATGGCTCGGAGACGAAGTAGATGGAGAAACACTCGAATCCAAAACAGTTGATCGAACAGGAACAACTATGAGCGAAAGGCATTACCGAGACCGTGCTCTCGTGCCTGTTTCTTGAATGTCACGGACAAATCACACAGTAGAGACTCCCATGAGCATTGCACGTGTCCCACCTGTAGCTGGTCATACAATTGAACGACAACTTCGACAACCACGGCGTATCTTCCGATCCGCCGTCACGCATCTCTTCCAACACGTGCACTGCCAAGTGGTCCAGCATCACCACGAAGCAATATCTTAATCGTAAACTAACAATTTTACTCTGGGAATGGCCCGGGACTGATTCCTTCGAGATCAGTCTTGATTCTTGTGGCCAACTTTTGCGAGTGGAAGTGAGCAGTTTGAAGAGAACCAACCACAAATCAAAGCTCCTTACCACAGCCATCACCTTGTAAGATAAGTATGGAAGATTGGCCCCACGAACTGCAATCTTACATAATTTACTCATTCTACCAAGGAAATGCTCTTCAGCTAACGTGATTCACAATGCGGCCACTTTGCTGTAAGATGTGACTTTAAAAGTCATAATAACTGGAACATAAATATCTCTTGCTACAAGAAATATTGAACAAGAGGGCACATGCTACTTGTTGGGATTTCAGGATAAATTGCAGCAGTGTCTAGAGCACTTTAAAAGACTAGATCTGTACAAAGTTAAGGTGAACTCAGCATGACAACGAGTTGGCTGATGTATCTACCGTGCATCAGTGCTCTGCGTCAACCACTCTCTTGAGAAACTTGATGGGCATATCACTGCGTGAACAATTGAACGCCTCTGTATGCTCCAACTCGCAATCTTTTCTGGGCAGCTCAAAATCGAATCGATGGACCAGGCTTGCTAGTACCAACGTTTGCTCCAGGTACGTGACGTTGCGCCCGATACAGCCTCTGCTGGCCCCCACTGAAGGCTGTGAAGTGCAGCTGTAAGTTCTTAGAATTCTCCGCCAGCCAGGGCTCGGGCCCCGAGACTTCTAGATCGGGGAATATGTCGGGATTCCGGTGCATCGCGTACGGTGGACTGTGGACAGTAGTATGCCTTGGAAACCAATGGCTCATAATCTCCATGCCTCCTGGGGGAGTGAGTCTGAGGAAGCTCATGGTGTTCGGAGGTGTAAGCCGCATACTCTCGTCCAGGCACGCGCGCAGCCAGGGCAGGTGCTTGAACTTATCGTGAGGGGCCACCGCTTCATCTGGGTCAAGAACGGAATGCAACTCGGCTCGCAGCCTGGCGAAAGAAGAGGGGTTTCTGAGTAACCAGTACAGAACGTTTGTCAGTGCGATCCCTGTGGTGTCAGAGCCGGCATTCAGCATGATGCTGGCTTCGACTAACATTTCACCAAAGTGATACATATTAGCCTTTCCGTACTTGTCTTGCAGAAAGTATGAGAATAAGTCGCTTAATTCCTCGCCTTTGTAAGATCTTGCCAAACGGCGCTTGACAAGATCTACACACATGTGAGTGTGATTGGTGCCGTCTGCCCAGTATGGGTGCCATCCAGATAGGCGTGATAGCCAACTGAACCAGCGAGTAGACCCCACAAGGCTTGCCTGGATACGATGTGAACGGAACAGGGCATCGCGCTAGCTGAACCTGCGTTGCTTGCCATTTGAATCTTGGAAGTCAATGGTTTCGTGGCCAGCCTCGAGCAAGTTGAGGTCAGCACTGAGACCAATCTGCGCTATTGTGTCTTGAGAGAAGAGCATCATCCAGTAGCGATGATTGACATAGCAATTGAATGAAGTGTTCTGGGATGATGGCGTGCCATGAAGAGTTGGTTGGTAGACGGGCTCGCTGCAGAGACGGTCGTTCTGCTGGACGAGAGCCGCGGTTCGATCGGTAACAATGTGTTCCCATCGCTCGAGGCCGGCTGGAGAGAACGCTCCAGCCAAGAGTCTGCGCTTTCGAGCATGTTCTTCTCGATTGGAGACGTCGGCAAGATGACGGTGGGTTGCAGAGAGGACGTCATAGAATACACCCTTGGTGACTGGGGAGCTGTGGCCGTATGTAGATATTCTTGAAGCCGACAGCATTGATCGTTGAACGACACGGACGTTGGACCTAGACGAACGATGTGACCACATTTTTGATGGGCGTCGTGAATAACGTTGAACTTAAGCCGCAAGGGCAAGGACAACGGTAATAAAAATCATTTTGTTCTAATGAGCACGGATTTTCAAAGTGAAGTCGAGGAGAGACCCAAGTGCTTATAAGCAGTGGCCCACTATATAAAGTCCTATGGCTTGGTCTACAGCTTGTAGCTTCTAGTCTTTTCCTTCCTTGTGCAACAATAAGTTCATAATAGCAGACCCGATCAGCAGAACTGTGACAATCGACTTCGAAATCCCAGGTCAGGACTCCAAAGATTTATTTCCAATTGCTCTTGCCCTGAGAAAACGACTTGACGCCATGTCAGAAGTCACTGTGAAGATCATGCAAGCAAACTTTCCAAACAAAGCGTTGTTAGTGGCGTTTCGGGACGATTGGGCAACTTTGGTCAAGGCTCTGACTAGAATGGCAACTTTGGTTTCCGAGGTCCCCGCATGTTCTGCACCGCTGTCAACCTGGCGAGTTCTCCGAGTGCGCAAGACGGAACCAAATCGAGCAATACGACGAGGCGAACTTACCAGATTCAGAAGTGTATGGACAACGCAGGCTGTCAGCATTACAGATGGGGCAACTCTAGACCTCGGAAGTCATACAACAGACTCTATCAGAGAACGGTAGCCGATATGGATTTAAATCCGACCATCTTTCGAAGGAATCAATGAGACGGAGCATGTCACTAAGATGCTAGCCAAAATGTATCCTGATCTCGTTGGACAAACCAGCCAGCAGCTTTTTGTGCAGAGCAAATATGACACTGTTGCGGCTGTCATCTGCGCAACCCCGTTGTTGACCCAGCGACTTTGGTATCGATACCTCCCTATATCAGATAATATACCAAAACAGTACCGCAGCAATCTTCAGGCAGTTCGACAGTCTAGGTATGGAGCCGAGAAGACCGAGTCACAGAATGTTTATCATGTTTTCTCTAAACAAGCAAGCAATTACCGAGACAGCTTGCTCGTCATAGGGATACTGGCAAATTGATTCAGAAATTTGACATGGTCATTTTCTGGGGCAGCCAAAGTGGTCGTTGCGAAATGCTAGCTCGACGCCTGGCCAAGAACTTGTGCGACCGCTTTGGCTTGAGGACACTGGCCATGGATCTGGATGATTTCGACCACAACCACTTGACACAGCTTTAATAACAGCATCTGTGTGGCTCTGTTGCCAGAAATGTGACGTCTGACTCTCACCTGTTCTGCATTGGCGTGCTTGGGCAGTGTATTATGTAGAAACCCCGTCTTGGTGGCAGGCTGTGATCGTTTCTTGTAACCACCGTGACGGAACCCTAACACTCACTACCGCTCCACCCGTCTTTCTCTGAATCCAGCAACCCTTCAATGTTGGGAACGCTAGGGCTTACTTGCTCGGGAATCTTTTCCAATCATAGACGCATATAATTCAGAGAATGGGTCAGTCAGAGGGAATGAATAATCCAAGCATTGACTGCTGCAGTGCTAATGAAAACGTTTCAATCCAAAACAGCTCAACTTTCCCATGTGACAGATGTAGGCGTGTAAGATATCTAGATGCACTAGGAGAGGCCAACGCCAACGCACATTAGGGCGGCTTAACACTTGCAGCAATTCAGTGAAGCACACATTTTATCCTAAGCTAGTGCGGCGCATCCAAACCAGCCCATGTATACCTGAGCTGCTTGCTGCGTTGTAGCCGTGCCGACCTCAGTTCAAAACAGTGAGTTAACAGGACTGCTTCGGCGGAACGATCTAAAGTGATTGCACCTCTGAGATCAAAACAGAAAACACCAGGGACTGCATCCCTTCGCGCGTGGTGTTGAGGAATGAGAGGCAGCCAGCGTCGGCCTACCCAGCTTTATACGTTGGCCTACCCAGCTCTTTCTGTCCGCCCACCCATATAAAGGAAATAGGTGTAAATACTGCCAAAAATCTTATATACCTTGGATTCTGACTAAGGTTACCCTGCCCTTAGCATAATAAGCCCTCTATATACAAGCCCTTAGTACTCTATATATAAGTGGTTTCGCTTTTAATCCGTACACATACTCTTCTGAGCAGTAGGCGGTCCCTTCACACAGTAGTAAACACTTAAAGACCTAGTGTTAAATACCATACAGTGCTGATAACAGTATATTCGTGAATATAGTCGATAACTCTATATATAAGCCTTCTATATATAAGCCCTCTATATATAAGCCCTACATAAGCCCTCTATATGTAAGCCTTTTATATATAAGCCCTCTATATATAAGCCCTCTATATACAAGCTTATAAGCTTTATATAAAGGGTTTGTATAGGGCTTATATGTAGAGGGCTTGTATGTAGAGGGCTTGTGTGCAGAGGGCTTATATATAGAAGGTTTGTATATAGAGTACTAAGGGCTTGTATGTAGAGGGCTTGTGTGTAGAGGGAAGCTTTTTAGAGATGTGGGGTAGCTCTTCTCCTTAGTTAGAAAGTATATGAGGTCTCTAGTAAATTGCTAGGAAAGATGTGTACTGGGTGGGCGTATAGAAAGAGCTGGGTAGGCTGATGTATGAAGCTGGGTAGGCCGACGCTGGCTGAATGAGAGGGCTCGATTCTTTGACCAAGGTTGACTAGGGATGTTGATAGATCTATTCAAACATGGCCGCTTAGCTAAAACCAAATTGACTTAACTCCCGACCAAATGACTGGCTCATAAGGGACCAATGAGCTCTAAATTAGCACCAGATCGAGGCGTTAAAAGTCCCACAAGCGCGGTTTCAGAATAAGCTTCCTACCACTCCTGAAAATGACGAGAATCGTTTACACGAGAACTTTATTCTCTTCAAGTTTCGCGGCCACCTAGATGCAGCCGAAAAAAAGAAGGGGGTTTTATGAAGTGCTGGCCGCGCCCACTTCAGGAATACTGCCGGTTCTTGTTGGAGGGACCAAGAACCAACGGTCACAGATTCAAAAGACCGGCAGTATTTTTTCTGTCTCTTTACACACACGAGAAGTGGATACGGGTGGGGTATACCGACTATTTTGGCAGAGGGGTGTGGCACCATGATATGTTGGATCACTCTGACGAAGCCTCTACATAGCTGGCACAAGCTGGAACTTGGCATGTCGCGAGACATGTGTCTCATCATCATTTGTCTAAACCGCTGGTGTAATCTATGGTGATGTTATCCCAATTTACATTTCTGTTTCCCTCTCTGAACTGTGCAACACCATATCTCGCCTCTGAATTCTCAGCAAACATGTCTTGGAAAACATCCAGAGCCAACGCGTCTATCGCATGACCACCGGCAACGATCTCCGCGAGAAGCTTTTTGGTGTTTGCGGATGCCTGAGGAGCGACCAGCATCAAATCGGACAACATCTTGTCGAGGTTATTATTTAGGCCAACCTGGTCCTGTGCGATCGCATGTAGCGCACCGATATTAGAGAGCGTGTGTGGTTGGACTTTTGTGGCCGTCAACATAGCCATTCTGACCAGGCTGACTCCCCATTCTCGCACGAGGTACCGAGACACGATGGCAGGACACAGGCCTAGCTTCGCCTCGCTCAGGCAGAAGTAGGCAGTTTCCACCGCCAGGCGTATGTCGCACACCATAGCCAGACCAACACCTCCACCGAAAGCTGGTCCGTTTATAACGGCTATGGTCGTCTTTGGGCAAGTATCAATGGCCCTGAAGAGGTCTTGAAGTGCGCTGCCTCGATGTGCTGGTGACGCGAAAATGTCCTCCTGAAGGTGCATTCCGGTGCAAAAAAACCGGCCTCGAGCTGTGAGGACGATACGGTGTACTGAGCTGTCATGGGAGTATCTTGAGAAAACTGATGTGAGATCCTTGGTGAGGTTGAGGGTGAGCGCGTTCCCTTGCTTGGGCCGGTCGAGGGTTATTTTGATGGTTCGGCCTTGCCTGGAAACTTCGAAGCCGTCATCGTGTTGAATTTTTGCCCAAGAGACGTCATCTCTCGCAGCATCAGGCTCGGGCTTATGCTTCGCCACATTGTTGTCACTGACTGTCGGGCCTGTGGGAAGAAAAGAAAATACTCGTCCAAAGTGTTCGAAATTCGGATAGTAGTCGGGCGAGCCCAAGCTTTGGGCAGCCCAGTTCAAACCGCGAAGAAATGACATATCGTTTTCTGAAGTTTACGGTTGGAATGAATCTGCGCTGGGGCGCTATACATGACTGACATAGGAGAGTCGGATTTTGAATGCCGTGAAGTGACCCAGGAACATACGTCGAATAAAAGGACAACCAGCATATGGCCTCATCGCTTCAGCACGGAGCTGATACGTCGGCAAACAGGGCCTATCAGCCAGCAATGTCTAGTCATGCGTTTGAAAAAAGCACCGCCATTTAAACTTTCAGGCCTTCCCGCGGACGACGCATGCTACCTTATTATCTTGCTACGAGTCGACGACTGCAGGGGGGATATCATCGGGCGCCGAATTCTGAAGGGCCTAGGCTTCAGCCCCTGTCAGCCTCCTTCCGCTCCTGCAGCCGGTACTCTCATATGCAATCAAAAGTTCCAAAAAGACGCTAATTACACACATCAAACAATACTTTTTTCCCCACATTATCCTCCTTTATAAACTATATTTTATTATTATTTATCTTGTATGCATTTAATTTAAAAATTAAAACTATGATTTTAATTAGAACAGAAAGAGCCTTCTTTTTATATAAGAGTTTAATATATTAATACCACATTGAAAAAGTTAGAAAAAAAGTTATTCCAAAAATGTTAATTTCAGGTGTGCGTAGACCCACTTTCTGGAACTTTTGATTGCCTATAAGAGTATACACGTCCAAAGGGAGAACAAACCGAAAATTTAACGTTTACTATGAAATACATGTTCCAGACCAGGTTGCCTAAACTTTCTATGCAGCCAGTTAACGGCGCCTCTCGAGCACGACGATACCACAGCGAGGTATCAGTCTGTTAAAATCGATAATTATGTGTGTAGGAGTTAACATCCATCTCATAATATATTCCAAACGCGAAGTGTGTCCCCGCGACTCCAATGTGAATCACTGCATGTGTTGTCTCGATGCAAGTCACGTTTCCTCCATGAGTGTATGCGTAAGCCAAAAGCCCGAACTGTTCGGTGCGCGAAAAAGACGTATGTGTGCTTGCAAATGAGAAGGTGCGTGACCTTACCTCTATCTCCGAGAAAAGTTTCTAAGTCCGCAGCGATGTCCCTATCCCTCTTTGCGCCTTCTGAGGGCGGGAGAACCATCGATCGCTTGCAGCCCAAGTAGTCCGTATCGCCAAGTTGGACAAAACACCAGGATCACCAAAACATCTTTGCTCGACCTACCGGAAGCCCAATAGAGGTTGATATGTCTCTGGGGGACTGGTGTTTTATCCACTGGAACCTTCCTTTCTCTTCTCAGTCCCTAGGCTCCGCAATTGTCAGCACCGCGCGTGGATTAGTCTGCTGCGGGGCCATAATAGCACCTGGCCTATGCAAATGCTCTCCCGATGCCTTTGTGCTTTATCTCATGGTCGACGAGAGTCTTGATGATCATCAGGTTCCAAGAGTCGTCACTGTCGGCCCCCAAGATGCCCTGCCTCTTGAAACCCATTCGGACGCGGACTTGGGCGCCGAAAATTCCGTGACGAAGCCGGCCCAGAACCTGAGTATTCCGGTCGATGAGATTCTAGAGTTTCCGTATTCGTCAGCGGTGTGGATGAGCAAGTAGCCCTTGACCAGTAACGCCTCGCAATTTGCAACAATGTGTCCTGCATCCTGCGTTGCTGATTGCGTGTGGACATAGTACAGTACCGCCGCTATGAGGTGTGTATAAGCCGTGTGCATACTGTTTACCCACTGCTTATCAAGGCTAAGTAGTATAAACTAACGAGTAGAATATATACCGCTTATTTATAGCGACGGCTTAGCTTAGTAAGCGGCTTATTGTGGATTAAGCTACTTAAAGCTATAAGCCGCTTAAAATAATAAACCGCTTAAGCTTATTAAGCGGTTTATTAGCAATAAGCGGCTTATTAATCCTTATTGGTAATCTAATAGTTAGTCTATATATACCTATAACGGCTAACTCTATAATAATAGTAGACTTCTAATATAATAGTATATATATACGGTAGAGTTATATATTATATTTTATATTTTACTAGGTACCTATAAACCTAAAATATAGAGTATTTAATTAATTACTACTACTTACTTTAGTAGTTATAACCATGGCTTTTACCTCTTTAATTATACGGGCTATGTTATTTACAGTTAAAAGACCCCCCCCTAAATATTACCTCCTTTATTATACAGGCTATATTATCTATACTTAGCTAATACTAACTATTATTAAGTAGATATCCTCCCGGGAGACCTAAGCTACTTTTAACTAGAATCTTTATATTAAGTACCCTTATATAATATACTAAATAACTATAAAAGTAAACCTGGCCTACTATTATTTTATTATCTTCTTAATTATATAGGCTATAGTTAGTACTTAGAAGACTACTACCTTACCTTATTACTTCCTTAATTATCCAAGCTATATTATTTATATTTAGAGGACTGCTTTTAACCTAGCCTATTACTATTTATAGCTTACTACTATCTTAGCCTACCAGAATCTCTGTGTTAAGTACCTATATTTATATAGTATATTATATAATTATAAAAGTAAATATAACTAATAGATATAACCTATAAGTATTTAACTCCTTAATATTCTTATTAATTATAATACTTCTTTATACCTTATTAGTAGAATTATATTACCTTATTATAGATTTTTTCTTAAAGTTAATCCTCTTTAATATTAGCTAATTATAGGGCTAGAAACTTAATAATTAGTATAGGGCTTAAGTAGGTATATAGCTATATAGGTAGTACTTTGTAATAAGATTATAGCGGGGGCTGGTTACTACTTGCTTTTTTTCTTTCCTTACTTTTAACCCCCAAATAAGGTAGTAGCACTAAGCTACTACTTCTTGTAGATTAAACTGGTATTAGTATTTCTTATAGATTAAACTAATATTGGCGGTTAAATTGGTATTAGTAGTAATTAATTATTAGAAGTAATTAATCGTTGGTAGTAATTAATAGTACCTAGTTAACTATTAGAGTAAGGCTATTATATCTGCTTGGTTATTAAAATAACAGTCTATTAGAGGATAGCTTACCTTATAGCCTAAATTAATATATATATATATATATAAATGTAAGCTTACTATTACCCGGTAATCCCAGGTATTTAAGCTGGAGCCTAAGTAGATTCTAGGATTATTATTATATTTAAATTTAAGGTAACTAAAAGGTTTATAGCCTAGAAATTACCCTTGGCTATTATATAAAGGTAACTATAAAGGTTGTTTAGGGTTAGAAGATTATCTTTAAGTAATAATAAAACTAGGTACTTAAGCTAGAGCCTAAATAAATCCTAGAATTAAATCTATGAGTAAAATCAAGATTTATAGCTTAGAGATTACCCTTAGTTATTATATAAAGGTAACTATAAAGGTTACTTAGGGTTAGAAAACTATTTTTAAGTAATAGATTAATAAAACTAGGTATTTAAGCTAAAGCCTAGGTAGATCCTAAAATTACTATTACCTATAAACCTATAATACCTTAGTAAAAAAGTAATTTTAAGGTAACCAGAAGGTTTATAGCCTAAAGACTATCCTTAACTATTACTACAAGGTAATTATAAAGGCTATTTAGGGTTAAAAGACTATCCTTAAGTAATAATTACCCTAGTAGATAGTAATTTTAAGGTAACTATAAAGGTTTATAGCCTAGAGATTACCTTTAACTAGTAATTAGAGGTAATTATAAAGGCCGCTTAGAGTTTAAAGATTATCCTAAAGTATTAAATTATATATTTTAAGGTAACCAGAAGGTTTATAGCTTAAAGACTAACCTTATCTAATATATAAAGGTAGCTATAAAAGCCACTTAGGGTTAGAAGATTATCTTTAAGTATTAAATTACTATTTCCTTTTAAGGTAATATTAAATCTACCCTTAACTAGTATCTTAAGGTAACTAAGAAGGTTACTTAGGGTATAAAGGCTATCTTTAAGTACTAGGAGCCTATAAAAGGTAGTAGTGTAAATTATAAGAGATAATATTAAGTATCTTAAGTAAGAGGAGATAATAACTCTTAACCCCTTAATTAATTTCTCTACTAATTTACTAGTACTTATTAACTAGATACAGGCTGGCTAAGTAGTTAGAGATTAGAGAGTCTATTATTATAGCTAGGTAATATATCTTTTAACCCGGGATACGGGCCTAGGTGAGGGTATATAATAAGGGCTTTTATAAATTTATCTTAATAAGCCTTATTAGTTACAAGCTAAATAGAGAGTATAAAGGTTTACTATAAGTTATAACTTTTATTATACCTAAAAACTCTTTAATCTTACTTACCTACTTATTAACCCTGATAGATAATAGTGGTATAAGAAGATAAGATATCAAGAAGATATAAGATAATAAGGTAGTAGGTATTAATTAGCTATAAGAGTAAGTAGGCTAATTAATATATAATAGCTTAGAGTTAGTAGGGATATCTATACTAGATATAATTATAACCTAGTTAGTAAGATTATAGGGTATTATATATAGCTTATTACTACTAAGAGCAGGGAGGCTAATAATAAGCTAGCTAGCTATATTAATATTAATATAGTTATAGTTAAAGATATTAGTACTAGTATAGGACTATAAGATTAAAAGCTTAGTAAGCAGCTTAGTATAGTTAGACTTATTAATAAGGGTTATAACCAGGAAGATATAAGAGATTCCGGAGCTTATATAATATATTAGTAATACTAAGCCCGGTAAAGCTTATAGGGCTAGAGTAGTAAGATAGGGTAGATAAGTATAACCTATTATATAGTTTAAAGGTAGATACCCGGGGTAGGGTTTATATATATACTAGAGTTTTATAGGTAAAGATATGGTTAAAGTAGGCCAGTATATTATTTTAAACTATTATATATTAACTATAAGTAAAGATAGAGTAGTATTAACTATAAGCGAGATTAATATAATTTTAGTTAAAGATTAATATAGATATAAAAGTATATATATCTTATAGTAAAACTAATCTTCTTCTACTAGCTAAGTAGCTGTTTACCTATTACGGTGATAGTTTTAGTGTAATTAGTAGTATAGGCCCGGGATAATATAGTATTAAAGGCTAATAATATATTTATTTTACAAGTAGGGAGATATTAAGCTTTAGTAGCTTTAGCCTAAATATAGATAAGTATATTAGGCTTTATGTATATAATATTACTAATTATATAGAGAGTAATAATACTAGTATTTATATCCTTAAAATCGGTATTATAAGGGAGTAGCGACTTAAAGATTAAAGAGATAATAGTAGATAGCTCTTTAATCTTAGCTATAATAGTTAGCTTATTATAGAGAAAGCTATTATATAGGATAAGATAAATAATCTGTATTAAATTCTTATATACCAATAAGTTTTTTTCTGGGTTGTAGTAGTTACTATAGAGTACTAGAGCCTTTTATTTTCTATTAAGTATTATCAGCCTTATTAATTTATATATAGCCTTGTTTTTAGTAGTAGATATCAGATAGTTATCAGGTAGCTGGTATATAGGGACTACTTATAAAGTAGAAAGGTTAGGGGTTACTATTAACCCTATAGGTATATTTTAAATATCTGGGTATAGTCCTACTACTTAAGTTATTTAATCCCTAATTCCTAATTTCTAATAGTACTAAAGGAAAAAGAAACTTACTTATACTTTATTTCTCCTAGTAGTACTATTTGTAAAGATAGAAAATTATATTAAATAAGGTTTTTATAGTAGTATAAGCTAGTATAGATATTTAGATAAGTAGCCTACTAGTTATATTTAACCGTCTTTTATATAAAAGTAAGTTAGCTAAGGGTAATATCTTTAGCTAGTTTTTCCTTTACTAAAGGTAAGACTTTAATAAACTCCTTAATCTTTTTCTTGTTAGTAGTATTAGCTACTAACCTAGATTATATATAAAATATAGGAGTAGCTTAGGATAAACCTATAGATAGGCTACTATATTGGCTTAGGGGTAATATTAATCCGATATAGGTGAGAACCTTCTGGGTTATAATACCTTAAAGGATACTAGCTGTGAGGATAGCAGCTTAATATAGTTATTAGAAGAGATAGTAACTAGTTAGGATAATAGCCTTAAATATATTAGGGTTATAATTAATAGGATCTAGCTAAGTTATAAATAATAGGCTATTAGATTTAATAAGCCGGGTAAGGATAGTTATTAAGATATTTAAAACTAACTTACCTTTAGACTTAATCTTATACTAGAAGATATTCTTTATAGCTTAAATAAAAGGTACTTTAAGATAGTTTTTTTTTAGCTAAAATAGTAAGATTATAACTATAAGTAATACCTAGTATATATACTCTAATAGTATGTAAAAGAGGATGTAAAAGGGTAATTAGATCTAGGCCCAGCTAAGAGGGAAAGGTATATATTATAAGACCTTAGTATACTTAGTAGCAGCCTTAGGCTTAAGTACCTATTTAAATAAAGGTTAATTAATATTAAGTAGTATGGGAATAAAAACTTAGTGTTAATATATATTATATCTAGGAGTAGCTGGTATATTATCTTAGTAATACTACTAAACTTGGAATAAGTAGTATTACCGGGGTAACCAGTAATAAGGTTAAAGGCTAGAGTAATATTAAGAATAATAGGTTTATTTATTAAAACTCTATATTATAACAAGAAGGTATTTTTCTTTATCTTAATTACCTACTTATTAAGTACCCTCTATTAACATATTATCTTATAGTATAAGTATTAATTATTAATAATATTATAATTAAAATCTTCTTATTTAGCTATAAGGACTATATAAGACTGATAGCTAATATTAGTAGAGATATTAAGGTAGCCTAAGTTTTAATTTTATTAAATTATATTACCGGTTAGGGTAAAAATAGGGGTATATACTATTATCTCCTAGTTATTAATAACTATTAATATACTAGATTTAAGAAAGTATATTAGTATTATAGTTTTGGCTATATCCTTAAAATTAGATATATGTAGACTAAGGGTTAAGGGGAATATATTTACTTATTAAGTATATTTAGCCTTGGGTATAGTAACCAATTATATGTAGACTCTTATAACTAACTTGTATATTATATAGTAGAAACTAAAGCCGTTAATAAAGCTGTAAAGGGGTATTAAGCAGATAATATTACTATAAGTAAACTTCTTAATTAGCTTATTATACCCAAACTGGTTAACTTTAAGGATACTAGGTACTAGTATAACTTTATATATAGGTAGGAAGGCTAACTCCCTTATATAGTATATATAATAAATATATAGCCAGGTAGTAGTAGGCTAAGGGTTATTATTAAATAAGATATTACTACTATAGCTATAGTTAAAGGGGAGATTAATATAATATGTAACTATATTTAGGTTAATATACTTAAGCGGGTTAATAATAATAACCTATTTACCCGGGCTAAGGTTTTAGGGGCTAATAGGGTTAACCCGGATTTATACCTTATACTTTACTTATATCTTTAATAGAGCCTATTTATTAAAGATATATGTGACTAAGAGGATAACTATATTACTTAGTATAGTATTAACTTTATATAGGGGTTTAATAATACCAGCCTTACTAAGTAGGTAACTTTAATAGTTATCTTGGTATACTCTAAAGATTTAGCCGGTATAAAGTATAAGACTATTATCTTTATAGGTAGGATAGTTAATATATCTATACTTAAAGCTAATAATATTACCTAGAAAGATAGGATTCCTCTTATTATTATATATAGAAGTAGTAATTATATCTAGGTAAAAGGGTAGGTTACCAGATATTATATAAATTATACTAGCCTACTAGAGAGAGTATTATACCTTTATTGGGTTATTAATAAGCTAAGCTAGCCTAAAGTATATACTATTAGCTAGTATTAATAATAAAACGTGATTAAATATATTAATAGGATTTATAAAGAAGAGGTCTTATATTAGCTTATTTTTATTAGATGTAAGAGCTGTAATTTAATACAAGGAGGATAGCTTCTTGGGGTTAAGTATAACCTTTTTACTTTAAATCTTGATGTAAGGTAGCTCCTTATAAATATAACTCTTTAGGGTATTAATTATCTCAGGTAGGTAATTAAGTTTTAATAGATTATTACTCTTTTTAAAAAGTTAGAAGATTTCTTTTAAAGTGGTATACTATAGGTAAAAGATAGTATTATTAATATAGAAGATACTAAGTACTATATTAAAGTTATTAAGATCTCTATTCTTATAAGATTATAGGATAGGATAGGATCTAGAATATAAATTACTAGGCTTAATACTAGGGGTAGTTGTGGTATATATAGTAATAACTATAATATCCCCGCTAATAGCCTTAGTATTAGTCTTTTTAGTAAGGATTTATACTAAATTAATAGGTATAGGCTTATAAGGAAGGGATTAGGGGATAGAGGATAAGGAAGGTATATTAATAAAGTTATTATTATTAAAGAGACCAGAGGCCTTATCGTCTTAATAGTTAGACTTCTTGATAAGCTAGTAGTCGGTAAGTTTTAGCTACTTTTTATAGGTAGGCTTATCCTCTTTGGTAAATTTTTTATTACCTTATTTATCTATAATAATAATGTTAACCTGTTTATTTACTATATTAATAAGATTTTAAGTAAGATTAGCTTTATTAAAGTTTTATTACTTAGTTATTAGCTTAATTATATAAGTATCTAATTATTTATAATTAGCTGGGTAGGGAGAAGGCTTTATATAAGTACTAAGAGGGGGCTTACTTAGTTAGTATAAGGAGAAGACGTTACTATTATTATTATTACCAACATAGCTAAGGTTTATCTTAAATATTAGTATATCTTTATTATTATTACCCTTTACAGGCTCCTACCTAGGGTATTTATTTATACTAGGATGGGGTACTTACTTCTAGGTAGCCCGTTTAGCTGTGGCGGCCTTAGTGTAAGCGGTCTTACCCCTTTACTTAATGTGTTATATTATAGCGGGTAATAAGGCAGTATACTAGTAATAATAAGCTAGTAAATATAATAATAGATAATAGATAACGGGTAGCTAGTAATAGGTAACTGGTAATAGGTAATAGGTAATAGGTAAAAGATAAGAGATAATATATAGTATATAATATATATAGATAATAAAGGAGAATAAACTTAATAATAGTTAGCTTCAGCTAATAAGTCTTGTAATATTAATTCTAATACTATTATAATGGTAATAGTATTAGTAATAGTAAGGATTAACTTAAATAGATAGGTTTAGTGGCTAGTAGTTTAAGACTTGGGTTTACACTTAGGAAAAATTTTTACCTTAATAAAGGTAGTTATATATAAGTAGCTAACTAAATCCGGCTACCTGATTAGAGGTAGCTAAGGGAGGTAGTTTAATAAAATGGAAGGTATAAATATATTACGGTATAAGAGCTTTGCTAGGCTTAAGTCTAGTATTATATAGAAAGGAGAGATTACTTATTATATTACTAATATTAACTACGGGATATATAGTCTGGATTCCACAGTGTTATAATACTTTAGCTATATAGTAGACTTATACTACTATATTTAATATTATTATAACTCTGGAGCTAATAGTATTAATAGAGGATATTATTTAATATTATATACTTCTTGTATTTAGATATAGATAGGCTAATAGCCGTTAATTTACCGATAAGAAGTATATTATATGGGGACTAGTCTAAGATATTACTGTAATCTAAGTATAATACTAAAATAGAGCTTAAAGGGGTAGGTAAGCAGGGTAGCTTGATAGCTATTAGCTGATACCTAACACCTATAATACTGTAACTACTAAGCTTCTAGTACTTATTAGCTACCCTGTAGCTTTATAGAAGCTGTCTAACTGTTTTATATACTTTAGCCCGGCTAGGTAGCTAATACTTATAAGCCGATAACTGTTACCAGGGCTAATTGATCTTATTAATAGATAAACCGCTAATAATAGATAATAATAGATGGTAGATATAGTAAGATATTAAATACTTAATTAATCTTAAAGTAAATAATTATATTAAAGAGTAATTTAGTTTTAAAATTAGATACTAAAACTAGATATTAAAATTTAAATACTAATAGCTATACTAGGCTTTCTAATATTACTTATATCTTAGGTTTCTTAAATACTATTAAGATAGTTTTAAATTATTACTACTAGTAAATAAACCGCTTAGCCAAAAGGCTAATAATTTCTAAGTCCCCAACTTGGAAATACCTAGCAGTTATAAGCCCTAACCATTATAACCCCCCCTAAGGCCTTTAATAGAGCTCTAGACGCTTAGAAGCAGTGTTGTGGATTCCGGAAATAGCACGGTGCTAAATCGGCTAGCAGCTTATAGGAGGCCTGAAAATTAAACGGGATAGGGTTTTAGAGTTAATTTAATTAAGTTGTAAGCAAACGGCCTATTGTGGTACTATAATTATTTTGTTTTCCCTATCTACCCTAAATGATTTTTAAATATAGGGGCTTAAACCTATACCCTTTAACTTGGAAATTAAGATAGTTTTAGATTATTACTACTAGTAAATAGACCGTTTAGCTAAAAGGCTAGTAATTTCTAAGTCCCTAACTTGGAAATACCTAGTAGTTATAAGCCCTAACCGTTACAATTATATAATTTAATATAAGTAGTTTCTTAGTTAATTTTAATTAAAAACTAAATCTATTATTACTAGAAAAACTCTTTAATATTAATTTTAGCTATTATTAATAGGTTAGTAAAGAGTATATAATTATTAGCTTATATAATTATATTTTTAACCTAAGAGACTAATAATCTTTAAGCTATAAATATAATACTTTCTAAGTATTAAAAAGCTAAAAATATATATATATAAGATAAAAGGGTGCTTATTATACTAGATACTAGAGAGATAATTAATAAAAAGGAAAAGAAAAAATAGCTAGCTAGTAAAATAAGTAATAAAACCAAGGAATATTATTAACTAGGGGCTTATAAGTATTTACTATATAGATATATATATATAGTTAAGATATAATAAAAAAATATAAGAGTATACCGGGTAGATAAGAATTTAATACTAGTATACCTAATTCTTTAAAAATATCTCTAGACTCCACTTAACCTTTAGCCGGTTAAATCCTATATAAAACATATAAATAAGTAGCTTATATATAATAAGTACCGCTTTTACCTATTAAGCCGCTTACTCCTCCCTAATATTTCTTAAATTATAAGTAGCTTACCCAAATAAGCTGTTTATTGCTGATAAACCGCTTGATAAGCTTAAGCTGCTTATTATGTTAAGCCGCTTATAATTTAAGCGGCTTGTGGGTGATAAGCGGCTTGGACAAGTATACCTATGGCTTAGACATAATAAGCGGCATAACTACGGCTTACAGACCTCATATTACGCCGGTACTGTAGATGACTCTGATATTCCACGGAGCCATATTTCAATGGTCCTCTGGGTGTATCCTCTGGAGTCTGCCCCTTATTGATGTCAATGCCGTCCCAGGGATGCCGATGGTCGGTCGCAAGATGGTGATCTCGAGACCATTCTTCCGACGAATGGAGCAGTTGAGGATCTCGGCGTCCCAGAAGTCAATCCCCGACAATACGAAGATCAACTTCCAGTGGTCATATTTCCCAAGACGTGATAACTCGGTGGAAATAGTCGGGATTTATTTGAGCCGATTAAAGGGACTGCAATGTCCGCCCTTGATTTGGATTGGAGTCAACTTGCCGGACTTAGTCACACTTAATCAACCCCTCACCTTATCCCGAGCTGTGAACAATAACGCTACACTTTCAACTTAGTCCTCAGATTACCAGCAAAAATGACTTCGATGAATAAAATATTCGCTGGTTATCAGCAAAGGAATACCGTCCTTGAATCAAGCACCAACCCTTTTGCAAAGGGCATCGCGTGGATCGAAGGACAACTCACGCCGTTGTCCGAGGCCCGGATACCACTCCTGGACCAGGGCTTCCTGCACAGCGACCTCACGTATGATGTTCCCTCTGTCTGGGACGGCCGATTCTTCCGGCTCGACGATCACATCACCCGCCTGGAGGTCAGCTGTGCAAAGCTGCGGCTGAGATTGCCTCTGCCTCGGGAAGAGGTCAAGAAGACCCTTATCGACATGGTGGCCAAGAGCGGCATCAGAGATGCGTTTGTGGAGCTTATTGTGACCCGCGGCGTCAAGGGCGTGCGAGGCGCGAAGTTGGAGGACCTCTCAAACAACCTATACATGTTTGTCATGCCCTTTATCTGGGTCATGGAACCCGAGACGCAATACAACGGCGGTAGCGCAATCATTGCGCGAACTGTGCGAAGAGTGCCTCCTGGAGCTATCGACCCGACCGTTAAGAATCTACAATGGGGTGATTTGACGCGGGGCATGCTAGAGGCGGCGGACCGAGGCGCTACACACCCGTTTCTAACGGACGGCGACGGCAATCTCACCGAGGGTTCTGGTTTCAACATTTGTCTTATTCAAGACGGCACGCTTTACACGCCAGACCGTGGTGTGCTAGAGGGGGTGACTCGCAAGAGCGTGTTCGCTGTTGCCAGAGAATATGGGATCCCCGTTCTCATGGAGGTTGTCCCTGTGGAGACGGCCTATCAGTGCGATGAGATATTCATGTGCACCACGGCTGGAGGTATCATGCCAATTGTAAGCACCATTCTTGCTTTTAAAGTTGTCTCTCAGTGTTTGCAATGTTACAGAATTCAATGTTTGAGGCTCCGTAGTAGATGACTAACATGTAGAAGACGAGTCTTGACGGACAGCCGGTGAAAGACGGCAAGGTCGGACCCATCACGAAGAAGATTTGGGACGCTTACTGGGGTATGCATTATGATCCTACCTACAGCTCAAAGATCGATTACGAGGGTGCATAGCGAAGGCAGGTCACATCTGACAGTGTGCCTAGATGAGCAGACATTACATGCCCACAGGTAGGACCGTGAAAACAGATTGATTACGGAATGTGGATTGAGGCTGTATCACCGAGTAGTATAGCATTATTAGACAGACGTGTGTAATTTGCTCGTAAAGCACCTATCTGATTTGACTGTAAGCATCGCGGCCATTTTGTTAGACACCTTTCCCTCACAATTAGACGTACAACAAGCAGACCATCATTCCGATTTCCGCAATAAATGGGACAATTATTTTCCAATACCTGTCTTGAAAAAGTATTGATTCTTCAAAAACTGATGCAGGGGCTTGTCACAAGTTGTTGTTAGCCAAGGACTTTAAGAGCCGGAGGAACAAGTTTCCACCTTGCTCCATCCGATGTTCATTGACTCTAGTTACCGTCGTGCGTCGTCCAATAGGGAAGTGCTCTAACCAGCAATTAACTGCAAATCATCTGCCCATGATCCATAGAATTATCCACGGTTTTGACTTATTGTATGGATGCTGCATGTTTCGGTTGTGAAGTCAACACATACCCACTGAACAAGACACCACAGAGTATCGCTTCAAATGAAGTCCTTGGGTTCTTACTTGAAAAGGACATGTGTACTAAAAGCAAACCCAGTGTTTTCAAGATTAGGAGGTCACCTTTCTCAATTTTGCTTCTCCTTCTTGCTTTTCTCTGGTTCCCAAGCCACATAGTAGCATCACAGACAAACCGATGAGCGGTATGCCGTCAGACCAGGCAGACGTCCTCATTTTTGGTGCTGGCCCTGTGGGCCTGTTCACTGCCCTGCGCCTCGGTTAGACAGGAGTGAAGGTTATTGTCATGGAGAAAGACCACGCTGTGTTCCAGCTACCTCGATCTTGTGGTTACTACCCAGTCGTTCAGCTCGCCTTCCAAAAAGCGGGAATCTACAGCACTATCATTCAGAATGGCGGGTTCCCCACTACTGGCATGGACTGGCGCCGAAACCCCACAGACAGCGTTGAGGGAAGCAAAAAGGCCGGTGAGCTGGTAGGCGGAATGCCTAAGAAACGAACCTTCAACGCATATGGACAGCCTGGCACAGGCACATTGAATATGCCACAGCCCAAACTCTGTCATATTCTGTTGGAAGAGGTGGCGAAGTTGGACAATGTCAGTATTTGTTTCGACACGGAGCTGGTGAGCATGGAAGACGAAGTCGGGGATGAGTTTGTCACGGCTGAAACCAAGCACGCCATTACCGGAGACACGAAGACGTGCTGCGGCCGTTTCCTTGTAGGTGCTGACGGAGGCAAGTCGAAGACGAGAGGACTTCTCGGCATACCCTTCAGTGGACACACCTGGCCTGAGAAGCTGGTCGCGACAGATGTCTGGCTGATCAATAATGACCAGAGCCCCATCACAACTACTTTTCTAATGGATGCCGTGCACTATACGATAATTATACCGTTGAAGCTACCAATAATTGGGGAGAAGTCCCTTTGGAGGATCGCTTTTGCCCTGAACCCGTACGAGGCCAGGGGCACGACGAACTTTTATCCGACGAGCACATAGCTTACCACTATGAGAGAATTACGGCCTGGCACCAGACCTTTGACCTACCAGATTGAGAATCGCACTATGCATGGGATCCATCAACGCCTTGCTGCAACGATGAGAAGAGGCAGATGCGTCCTGGTCGGAGATGCGGCACACCTTGTCAACGTAAGTGATCACCATCTCCCGGTGGAGTAAGGCATATATGGAAACAGAGCCGTGTGTGTTAGGGCCTTTATGTCACAAATGAGCCGGCGAAAACTGACAAACATTCCCAAAATTTCAAGCCAATTGGTACTCTGGTGCTGAAAACTGGTTTAATTGACGCTGTGGCCCTGAGTGATGCGCTCAAGATGGTGTTCTTAGAGAGCAAGCCAGCCGAGCCCGTCCTGCGAATATGCTCGGACGAGCGCCGCAAAGTCGTGCAGGACTTTGTCGACCCGACTTCCACTTACAACAAGCTACGTCTGCACTCCATCAATATAGAGACGGCCCAACAAGATGACTGGTTCTTTCGTTGCTTGCAGAATTACTCCTCCGAAGACTTTGGCAGGTAGTTGCGGCGTTTTGAGAACACCTGGCCCACAGATATGAGGGCACTGGTCAACACGAGCTGGTGTTTGCAATGATTTGGTGATGGCCTTGGTCTGTTAACTTGCTCCACGCACTTGGCTCTGGCATGCTTGGAAACCCAGAAAGAACAATTCCTCCGTACGAGCCACCATACGTATACCCCAAGCAGGAGTTCAGGGACACTCAGTACAATTTTTGGACGGGGTTCGGATCGTCACAGCTGTACCATGCGACTTTTCTCTATGACTTGTTCGTTTTGTCACGAGCTGGTGGATGTAGTCTGGCTAGAGCATAGGAGGGGTGACCGGATTGATGGCGTGGATAAGAGATGTCCTCGTCTAGCTCGGGTACCCAATTTTTGAAGGGAATCATCCGTCCTCCGTGCCCCCGGAGTCATTGCATCCGTGTGTCGTATTTGTTTCCAATGAAAGAAATACTGCCAATGCAAATCGACGTGCATGACTTTTTGGGAAAATACGTGGACAGCAAAGTTCCCAGAGAGCGTCCCGATAATACTCCCCTATCCACGGATATAAGCTGTGAATCTGCTGATAGAGCAAGGTGATAGAACGTCATGGAGTACTACAGCTCAGTGAGCTTCCTCGCACACACATCTTAGCTGACTTTGGAACAGGCGAGAACTCGTGCGTCATTTTCGACTTGTCAGTGTCTCCTCGGCCCGTACCCAAGTGATGTTGTATTCAAGCTTGTTGATTTTGCGGGGAAGAGGAGATTCTCTGGCGTTCACACGCTGTATGGGGATATCGGCCCGACCACCATCCCAGAAAGGGGTGACATCCGCTGAATCGGTCTGGTAGTTGTGTACACCAGGCAATCATTATTTGTAGTTGTATGGAGAAACAAATTACTCGGCACTTCAAGTTACCGAAGTAATTGAAAGCCCGAGCTAACATCGAATATGGGGATGTGTATGTATATATTGCCTCTAGACTTTTTTCCAAGCATCGTTTAAGTCTTTTTTTGGCGTGGCTCGCATAATTGACAGTGATCCGCGCACTGGAATGACTTTTCCCTAAACATACGGACTAGGACTCAAGATCTGGCTCGGATCCAATATTCGGTTTCCTGAGAACTTCAGCGCCGTCGGGTTAGTGCACTGCTGTTATATTTAAATGAATAATGGGTAGGCAAAAGGCCTCGGGAAGGGGCTAATAGAGCTGCTTAATAAGTATGCAAGCACAAACATTCTCATGCACCCATATCATAGGTATGTAGATAATGTCAGTTTCGTCAGTAAGCCCTACCCAACGCGCCCCAAAATGTCTTTGAATTTGGGCTGCTGGTAAAAGAATTCCGTTCTGGTCACGATCAATATTGGCGACTGGATTATACCCATAGCTTTCCCTGATAAATCTTCGTGTAGAGTCAAACTCGGTATTATCATCATACCCATCCCTATTTAGGTAGAGTCTCCCAATATATTGTCGCTCGGTCGACATGCCAGGAGTGAATAAAGCCAATAAATCTCTCCTCCCGCGTTGGTTGTGTTAGGAACATTTCTCCATAGTATCCCAGAATTCCGGGCTGATTTGGATCTATGTGAACTTGTAGCGACATGCAAAGGGTGGCCCTAGTCCTATTTCGATAGAGTAGTATATCTGATGTTCCTCGAGCCTCCGCGAGGATTCTGCACTCTTCGTCCTGCCGTATCGCTTCCAAATGCCCTGGGCATGAAACGTGTGAGTGTCTAGGAGATCCGAGGACGCGGCGTTCGGGCAAAGTCAGTACCTGTCACGATAACCAGCGCAAACCCTATTTTTAGGTCAAAGAATGTGTGGCATAGACAAAGTCCTCGATCGAGTGATGGTCAAAGTATCTCACTTTGAACATTTGAGAGCCAAAAGCGGATACAGCTTAGACAGGAAATCTGTCCTTACAGAAGTGTCTTGCAATGACTGCAATGGAAGCTGATTTAATGCCCTATTAGGCCTGCTTAGTCTATGCAAATGCAGAAACGGTAGCCAACCAGCCCATTAAATGAGTGTCCATTGACGGGGTCAGCAATGGCATTCTCCACCCATCCCGAGCCCTGTGAAAACCAGCCGTTTTAACGAGTGCCCCAGGAAAACTCCTCTAACGCCGAACCGAGGTATGAGCCCCCCCAGCCTTGCAATGGAGGCATGAATAGTATGTTTGTGCTGAATGAAGATAAGAAAGTGAGCATCAGGTGTCTCATCATGAAGGGTGACTTGATCGGTGTGTCCCGTCGCCGCCGGTGGCCCAACTGAACGTCCGCGATGCTGGGTAGCCCTGCATCGGCGAGGCCGCGGACAACTCAACTGGGGGAGCCTGTAGGTTCTGCTGTTGCATAGGTCCTGGCGTGCCGTGTCGTTGAGGCACACGGCTGTTGTCAAGACTATCAGTTCACGTCGTTCGATGTCCAATCGCGTGATCGGGTGCCACTCACAATAATCCTCCTCCTCCGTTGTCCGAGGGCTGCGTGTACGGAGTCCCCATGCCCGGTGGACTCCCGAAATGCTGATAGGAGTTCTGAGAGTGAACACTCATCGGTGGTGGACTTCCGTTTTGTGCTGAGTACCCGGGTATTCCTTGCGACATGCTGCGTGCATGATGATGTTGATACGGATCGTTCGAAGGCGTCACCGAGTATGCCGTTGTTGCGAACGTCTCTTGGCCGGGACTCTTTGCGCCGGCGTTGTACTTCACTTCGCTAACGGGCGGGGGAGGCATAGTATGCCTGCTCTGTCTGTTGTAGGCCTTGTCGAGTCCTCCTCTCCGACCGCACAAGTAGAGGAGTGTCGCGGCTATGAGGACTACTACTGATCCGCCAATAGCGATACCCGCGATGGCACCAGGACTAAGGGGTGCGCTGGAATGAGAGTCACTGCCGGACCCAGACGATGAGCTGGATGTTGGTGTTGCACCCGTGCCGGCAGCTGTTTCAGATGGTAACGGGTCCCCTGGTACCACCTGCGTGGTTGTGTTCTTCGTATACGCGAGCTGCACATCTAGAGTCTGTGTCTCATTGGGATTGATGACACCGATCATCCAGTTGTCGATGCATGATCCCGGTGCTGCGCAGTAAAACCAAATAGGCGCAGTGTCATTCACCGTGACTTCGTAAGTGGGACCCTGTTGTGCCATGTTATCAATGACGATGTCCGATGCGCACACAGTCGTGCCGACTTACATCATCGGTGATTGTGGCAACATCCTCGAAGCCGGAGAAGAAGCCGATCTTGTTGGCACCGGTATATTCGTAGGGTTTACTAGGTTGATGTTAGAACTGCCCGAGCTCCATAGAGGCAGGGAGGTACATACCATGGGTACTTGTATTCCGCCCGGACGACTGAATGTCCTGTTGGATAAAATCTGAACCCTTTGTCCAGGAATCGCGTCAGTGAGGGACCGTAGGCAGAAGTGTATATGTATCAGTCCTTACGAATGACATCCCCAACAGACGCGTTCGTTACTTGTGGTGTGAACTTGTGGCCCTCCTAGACACTTGGTCAACATCTGAGCATCCGCATAGCATAGGACGGGATCCATACTGCGCCCACAGAGACGTCGTAGGTGGTTGCTGCAGAGGTCGACGAGGATGTAGCCGAAGCAGTCCTACTTGTCGATGTGCTGGACGTCATCGAATCGGAGTCCTCCATGGTCTGAGCGCTGCCAACAGTAACCAAGGCCGTCAGGCCTGCGAGTATCGTTGAGAGCATCATCTTGGTCTCGGGCCATTCAACTCAAACATTCGAAGCTCATACGTTGCATACCGCGGATTCGTGTCAATACAACCTCGTCAGGGAAGATGAGTGAAGCAAGATGATAAAATTGACAGAGGAGAAAGAACCAGACTGGGAGGGTTCAAAGAAATGAGATAATTACGTGGGTCAGCAGAAGGACAGCCGAGACGTGGGTGTGAGTGAGCAGTGAGCACGGTCTGCCAGTCCAAGAATAAGACGAAAGAGGAATCCTCTGGACCTCACTTGTTGCTGACTGCAGTGCAGACATGCCAGCCAGATGTGGAAAATAGCAACACGACCCTTGGCTAAGCTGTCCCACCACGCTCAGCCTTTACAGACAGCACTAGCTTCCGACGAGCTTGCCATCAAGAGCAGTTCTCCACTTGTAACGCCGCATGTTGGTGGTCTCAAAGGACCGAACACCATGATGTGCATCCTTCCCACGACGCACTTTCCATTTCGGGCAACCAACATCGCGTAAGAGGTCATATATGGTGGGAGGTAGGGTTCCTAATGACAACACGAAAGCCAACATCGTGTCCGTCACTTGGGGGCATGGCGTACTGGAGGCGTTGGCATCATCCGGAACTGCAGCCGTCCTGGACTCCAATGGCATACAAGATGGCATCTTGGGAGCCTGGGAACGGCCCGCGAGGAAGACGGCTTCGCCTCGCCTCGAGCTTGGGGGAGGGGGATGCTAGGCTGCCAATGGGGTCTGGTATCAAGACGCATTTTGGGTTGCAGCGCAGCAGCGACGCCGCATCCAGCCTGTAGGCGATGCGTCCATCCATGATCTAACAATCGAGCCAATGGGCCATCACGTGTAGAGCTTCATAGAGCATTGTGAGGTGTGAGGCCGAGGAGGTGGCTGGACTTTAGACTGGGCAGCCAGCTCTTGGCAGATAGATATTCGTGGGTGTGCTCGGATAAAACCGACGCCGAGCACTAGCAACCCGTGAAGCGGTGTATTCTTTGTCCAGACCCAGTTTGTCGGTGTACAGGAAGTTGCGAGGCCAACTTGTCGACCTGTCAGAATGTCTCAACTATACGCATGCATACACCAAACTGTTGGGGGGTTGGAAGATGGGCATCGGTCCCGAAGGGTCGAGTGACCATGGCAGGTCAGGGCCGAGGGTAACATGCGACACAGGCAATGACCCTGCGAACGCCTTCATTGACGGCCGTCATCCGGCGGCCGAACGACAGTTGCTGCTGGCAAATCTGCGGTTGTGTTGTGTCTACCTGAATCCAGTAGGTAGGTTTGAGGTCGAAATAGATTGCGGCACGGTACATAAGCGGCTTATTGTGGGGGTGGATCGGACAGGATTAGCTCGCAAGCAGGTCAGCCCTGCCCTATGGCGGAACTCTTTTATTCACAGGCATCCCCTGGTCACGCCCCCTTCTTGTTCTCTCACGTTCCTGGGGATCCAGGATAAATTATCAGGCCCGCTCCCCACCCGACTGGCGGATTACGAGTCTGTGAACTCGCGTAATTAGGGTGTTGGTGGGGAGAGTTTCTGGCCCCCAAGGACGAGAAAGAGAGAGAGAAAAGGCAGTAGGCGAGAAAAGCGAGGGGGGATGGAAGCCTTTCATGGTCAGCCGCAGTCCGCTTGGCTTGGCATCCCGCGGCCCGTCCTTCGTCGAATCCTCCTCCGTAGTGATACCACGTACCATGTGCTAGTCTAGGGCGCAGCACTTGAGTCTCGCTGATAACACGAACCAACCGGGCTTACATAAAGTTATCCGTGGGCGAATATTCACCTTACGCAGCCAGCGGTTCCTGCAATTCTCTTAATCATCATCCCGGGAGAGGCGGGGAACGCGGAGGGAGAGTAGGCACAAGTCTATCTGGAAGGGGCTGACTGTGTGTTGATTATTCGAGGCCGCTGGTAGACTTCTGGAAGCTATCAGTACTTGAAACCCGGCACTTGGCTTGGGTGGTCGCCCAAAAAAGCGGCCTGCAGACGCTTGCCTCCGCCACAGAACCCCATTGCCGGGATGAGAAGCGGCCGAATCAACGGCCGAATCAACGGCCGCACCGATCGACGCCCAGGTGCTTGCTTGGCTTTTCCACTCCCCTTCGCGCTCGTATGCAAGATGGAAATATGAGGTGAAATATAAAACCACAGAGAAGATCCAAACACTGGAAGTGGAGAGAGCCACAGAATGGTGGACAAAATAGAGCCTGCGAGAAAGACCAAGGCAAGCGGACAAGAACTCAGTAAGCCTTCTTCCAGAACTCTCGGCTGACCACAAGACGCCCAGTGCGGATGCACAATCATCAAATAGACCGCGGAGACTTCTTCCAAAGCGAGTGCAGACCGTGCAGCCACCCATGCCCCTTCCAGAGTTCATAGCCGGGAGCCTGCTTGGTCGCCAGCCCGCTTGCCCAGCCTGCTGGGCCGATCGGGCGGCCGGGCGAGGCCCTTGCCCCGCGCAGGATTCGACGCGTGGAAGACCTTCTGCCCATAGGGCGTGCTCATGTGGCGTAGGCATGCGCGCCGTCCTGGCAGCGCGGCCAGTCCTGGCAGAGTGTGGCGGCTGCGTGGCGTAAGCACGTTGTACACTATCGTTTCGATCCCAGCCCGCTCGCGTGCGGCATGCGGCATGCATGCAATGTGGATAAGGCTGTCGTGCCGAGATCACCGTGATATCCTGCTGAACCGGGATCTTTTGTGCTGTGAATACATGGAAGTTGTTGCATCTGTGTTGCTATCTGGGTATCGACTTTTCTGGACTTCGACTTCGAGAATTGAAGTCTATAGTGCAGCTACACGTAGTAGAGCAAGAATATCTAGAGAGATGAGAAGAAAATAAAAACAAGACTGGTACAATGCCACCGTGCTATGCTTTTAACAAAACACCCTGCCACCCACATTTTATATCAGATCTGAAAAAGACGCTTTTTTGGTCCTGGATATCACGCACTCGAATCAGAGTGCGCCTGCCTGCACGCGTTATTGCGTCTTCTTTTGTGTGGAAACAGATTTCCTAGGTAGAATCTGGGCATCCACTACCAGCTGGTAGAGGCACCACAGATAGCAGAGTCCGAAACCTGCTGCGCCGATTCCAACGTTGAGTACGGTCCACAGATCCGGCTTGTCCACGGGCGGGGCGACGAAACCCTCAAGGACATGCCATACTGCCATGGCTAGGTAGAAGCCGCCATGCAGGAGGAAGGTGGCCCACTGTGCCAATGCGCTGCTGCTGCTCTCGAAATAAGCACCAAGAGACGTAGGTGGCAGGCCGAGGAGGTAGGCCCACAATCCGGTGATCACGGCGTACGGAATACGCAGGTCCACCCGTTGTAGGAGGGGGAACATGGTCCACGACCCGAGAATATTCGCAAATCCGACCCATGCCCTGGTGTCCTTCCCAAGACCGTTGTTACCGGCCAAGAGCAGAGTCATGGGCATCAGGGGAAGCAGCACGCTTTTCTCGTGGACCTGGAAGCTGAATAAGAAGAAGGCCCAGGCCGTGGTCGCGAAACCCAGGGGCAACAGCTCCTTCTTGGGTTTGAAGAACAGAATCATGCAAGGAACCAGACTGAAGGCAAGAGTCGCGGTCAAGGACGCCTTTTGCAGAAGCTCCGGCGGGTATTGTCGTAGTTTTATGATCACATTCAGAGCGCACCAGAAATTTGCGACCTTGTCCTCGAACAGGCCCCTGGCAAAAGGGAAGACGCGATGTATCACCTGGACAAGTTGCTCGATGACAGGCCAGTAGAAGACATTTGTGTCGACATAGTCCTCGATCCACTGGAACATGGGTAGGCGGGCATCAGGTCCTTGATGCTCAGCTCTGGGAGAGGCGCCCTGGCTCTTATCATACAGTGCGCCGGCGACCAGTGGGAGGAGCAGGACAGCAAACGAGACAACCGTGCCGAGTGCGATTGCTAGCAGACGAGTGATCCTGATTTGAGGGAAAAGACAACTTCCCAGGAGGAAGAAGAAGACCGGCAGTGCGTAATAGAGGGCCATCTGTTTGAAGCCTAATGCGGCGACGAAGAAAACCGATGCCCAGAAATAGCGGCCGGCAAGCATAGAGGACATGCTAGCTATGACGAAACCCAGCATGACCGTGTTATACTGGAAGTGAATATGGTCGATAAGGATGGTGCCGGGCTGCATGAGAACGGCGACCAGAGCGACGGAGATTGTCCAATTCGACACGCCGAAGAGCCTGCCGTACCTCCTCACGAACATTACCACCGCGGGGACGAAGATGAGGTATTCGGACACGATGACAGTGGCTCGCATGAATATCTTCAGATTGGCATCATGGATGCCCCGCGAAGTGTAGAGCGCAAACCAAGAAGGATCGATGAGAGTGCCAATCTTTCCGCACAACCAGCTGTGGTATGCCGTCAGGGGCGGGTAGTCGAGTCCCCACCATTCGAGGTCGTAGAAGTACCACGACGATATGGGCAGCTGTGTTGTGATCTCCATCCAGTGTCTCTGGGCCTCGTAGTCACCGAACATTGGGGGCTTCTCAAATCCTGCAAACACACACGAGTTGGCGTCAGTCGAGATACTTCTGGTATCAAGCTCGACAAGCTTCTGGACCGATGCTTACCAGAATATCCCCAGAGACCTGCTGCCCATCTAAACAGACCGACTACCATGAGGATTAGAGGCAGGACCTCCCACTGAGATACCGAGCCTCTTGCTGGCCAGAGAAAGGCTGACAGTGGGAAGGACGGCGTCCTGACGAGTGTTTCGGCCTTTGAGAGCTGGAAGCCTTTCCCTTCGCCGTTCTGCTTGACCTTGCGTCGAGGCTTGTGGTGACGACCTGACGGTGTTCCAGCCATGGCGAAGCTGGTGGCCACTGCGACGTCGTAAAATCTCGCGAATTGGCTGCAGAGGGTGGTAATGGTTGTGGTGGTCGCGGTTGTAGTACCCAATGCCTGGTAGGTGGAGTGGATCGTCCGGGAACTTTTACAGTACAGTACATTGGTTGAAATGAGGTTTCTGGAAGCTGTCCAGAAGCAAAGCTCCAGCTCCCACTACCCACCCATGTAACCCCGGGATCGGCATCTAGCACGTCTCCGGCCGCCTAGTGGGGCCATCCCCAGCAGACACAGGCATACCTACCTAGCAGCCTCTGTACTACGGCTGCCATGACATCAGTTTGTTAGGGGACCTTGCAACTTCTGGGCTGCAGTCAACCAGCAGACAGCAGCACATGCATCACATTCCACGATACCAAACCCCAACGCAACCGCCAAGAAGCTTGAGCCCCTCAATCCAGCAGCTTGTGGTGGTCACCCTCGCTTGTTATTAGGTATGGTCCAGGCATACCTTCAACACCCAATCTGACCCGTCTAAGCGATATCTGAACTTACACACACTTGCTACAGACAGTCTCCTCCAAGATGCCCTACCCATTCGTCCTTCCCACAACCTCAGCTTTCTCTTACTCCTCGAGCTTCACATGCGAATCGCACCCCTCCTTACCTCTCTCAGCCAGTACACAACGTGGTGTCGTCCGAGATGTCCTCAAGAAACACAAGCGTTCCTCTCCACAGTCGCAAAGCTCAAACCTGCCGACCATCGTCTCTGCCATAACAGGCTACCTCCCGTACCTTCTCGCCGTCGACTCTGGCCTGAACCACCGCACTATCGGCAATGGCCTCGAGATATTCAGCATCATCCAGCGATCCAATGTGCCCCTCAATATCGAGTGGCGGCCCACCCTGGCAGACGTCTTCATCCCAGGCAGGAGAGAGAACGCAAGGGTCAAGATTCACAGCTTGGAGCACGAGGTAGCCTTCGTGCTAGCCACCCTAGGCTATACACACACACTCCTGTCTCGCACAGCCCTCCAACCGCTGTTCTCCACAACAACTACCGAGGACCTATACGCCATCGGCTCGCAACCGCGCCAGGCCTCAATATCGACCGCGACAAAGCATCTCCTAGACGCCGCTAGCGCGTACGACTATCTCGCCCGGCGCGCCGAGCGCCCTCACGGCTCCCAGCTGTCCCCACCACCTTGTGCGGACGTGTCAGCGGCCACTGCACGCGCACAATGTGAGCTAGCACTCGCCGAGGCAACCCTGCTCGCCGTGCTCAAGGACGACCCGTATCCGGCGGTTGTGGCGCAGGACAGGAACCAGAACGACAAGGAGTGGATGTACAAGGCGCCAGACATACCTAAGGTGCGGGCACACCTGTTTGCTAGACTGTGTGTCGCGGCGGCGGAGCATGCGGCCAAGGCACATTCGCTGTGCGCTTCGCAAGGAGGCGGGCCCATTGCCGGCGGTGGCATACGGTTCGGCAGCAGGAAAAGTAAAGAGCAAGGGGAAGATTCGAGCGGCGGCGGTGGAGGAGCCGTTAGCTCTGGGAAACTGAACGAGGGCTTCATCAAGTATCTCGAAGACCTGCGGCGCACGAGCAGGGCAAAAGCATGCCGCTTCTTCGGCATTGACGCCGAGCTGGGTGGACAGACGGGCAACGCGATCGGGTGGCTACACGCGGCGTACCAGGAACTGGGTATCGAGGTGAAGGACTCGTCAAAGAAGTCCTCCGGACTCGGCAGGCTTAAGAAAGAGTGGTCGGAGAAGCGAGAGGATCGCCGGGTGGAGAAGGGCACGACATGGGGTGCGGACGCCGGGAAACTGGAGGAGACGCGTGTGATCGAGATGCTGGAGGCCAAATGGGCCAAGCAAAATGATACGGTGAGTCAATACACCGTATATCCCGCCTATTGGTTTATCCCATGCGGAAGCACTCATTGCCCGGCCTTTGCTGATGACAAATGTTCCAGATATTCACCCAGGCCATCACTGGTGCTGGCACCTTGCTCGCTCAGATGCCCTCAGCGCGCGAGATACACACTCTCAAGCCGTTCGACGTACCTGTATTGGACAACCTTACATTGAATACTATGCGCGCCCCACCTGACCGCAGCGACGACTATGGAGATGAGAACAGCTCGGACGAAGAAACGGTCGTGGCCAGTCGGCAAGCCCCAGGCGCGTATCCTGGCAGCGTATCATCATATTATTAACCTCAGGCGGAGGATGTAAAACGGAGACTGGTGAACTATTTATACCATGTCGCAGCTTATCCAAAGGATACGAACTATCCCAAGACTTAGAAAAGAAAATCTCTCCCCAGGGGTGGGGAGGGATAGACGGGAGTTGCCCCATAAGCTATTTTCGTGTCATACTAAGGAAGAGGATGAAAGGAACGAGGTCTACCAAAAACCGGTGCCATTTCCGATCCAGTACCTCTGGTCTTCGCCGTCCAGCCTCCCCCGCAGCACCTCCTGCGCCCGACGCCTCTCAGCGTTGCGCCCAACGCGCTCCTTGAGGTCCTTGAGCTGGCGCTCGGTACACCCACAGGTCCACCACTTGGAGCCGCAGACGTAGCAAAACTCGGTGCCGCACCGGCAGCGGATGTGGCGGCAGGCCGTCCTGTGCTCGATCATGGTGAGGCAGCGGGGGCACCTCCGCCACCCCTGCTGGCGCGCCATGCGCTGCACGAGCTCCATATCGCGGTTCTTGGAGCACTGCGTCGCGTCCGCGTGCGCGGGCGCCAGGCAGTCCATGCACGTGAGGTGTTTCGCCTTGCACCGCGCCCGGCGGTACGGCGCGTTGATCCTGTCCGCGGGAACGAAGAGGCCGCAGTCCGGCGTGGGGCAGTAGTATCGCTCGTTGATGGGCACGCTGTATTCTTGCCGTTTCTGCTTGTACACTGATGCGAGGGCCCAGGGTGTGTTTTTGAGGCAGATGCTATGGTCGATAGGGCTGGCGCAGCACTTTGGTGGCCAGTTGTCTTCTGACTGGAGCGCGTTCATGACGAGGAGGTGGAAGCATTGCTTGCAGTAGCTGTGCTGGCAGTTAAGCCTGACGAGGTCTCTACGGGGGTGTTCGTCGAAACAGGATGTACAAATGCTTGTGGCATAGGTTAACAAGGGTTATAGATGTCACGATGGGCAGGAATACTAACATGGTTTCTTGGCTTCGGTGGAAGGCATTCTTGGTCTTCTTCTTGATCTTTCTGAGTAACTCTTTCGGGTCCGACAGGTCGTTGGTGGAAATGGGCCCTCGCGAGCTGGGACGAGACTCTTTATCGTTGACTCTGTGGAGTAAAGATCGAAACCGACGGCGCCGCCTGTGACTCGAAGAAAGCGGCGAGGAAGCTGGAGGGGTGTTCGGCCGCAGGCACTCCGCAGGATCTCTCGGAATTCTCTGCTCTGCCTGTCTCCTCCTCATGGCGACAAGTAATGCTGGCCATGGTCAGTCAAGCCGTGGCACGCCGTCTGAAGTCGGGACAGACTGACCAGGTAAATAGGACATTTAGGTGCGGTCATGTTCGACTGCAGAATCCATCGGCTAATAGTTTTCAAAACGCGGAAGCAATGCTGCTCATACGAGCTAATCATCGAGCTTCCAGGTGTCGCCTACCTGCACAGTTCAATTGCAGACGTTTCCGCTTCTGGGCATGACTCCCAGTAAAGGCCTGGGGAGGCAGGCGGATGGGAGAAACCTCGTTAGTCGCATCGTGCTTGCCGATGCTAATCTATACGATGATGAGCTTCTGCTAGGACCAGTCCGTCGTAGTTTAGATGCGGCCGGGCTTTGCCAACACGAGTATCAGGGGAGGTAGTTCGAGGTCTAAGGACAACTAGTATTCACAGGCTTAATGCTAATTTTGTCCCGTGTTTGACGCAATTTTGGGTGATCCTACTTTCATCGTCCAGAGACGATTGGTCTTCTGTCTATCACAAGAAGTTTAGTAGAATTCATAGAAGTTTTGCAAGTAGAATGGGAAGTTTCGATGCTCAGTCGTCGTTAGGATACATGAATCGACAGGGGTTTGGGTCAGGGCCCAGGTCCCCTACGACAGTGTTGAGCATAGGGGGTGGGTCTAGTAATGACGTTGACCATCATCCGGCTAATCCGCCAAAAACTTCCTGACCAACAAACACAACTCGACTCTATGAGATTCCCAACACTCCCGAGCCCAACTTGACTACTTGAAATAAGAGGTATATACCTAACTAAACTTAACATGGCTCGTCTGTCAGGTTTACAAAGAGAGGTGCTGAGCTTGTACCGCCAATGCCTGAGAGAGACGCGCAAGAAGCCAGATGTAATTATCACTCAATTCCCCAACCCAACTGCTCGCTCACTTGAGCTGCTCAAGTGACAAAGATGCGGACTCTTACTGACACCCGGCTTCCAGGTTAGTCGTAAACACTTCCAGTCTTTTGCAAGGTCCGAGTTTGACAAGAATCTGGCCATTGAGAAGCGTGACTTCGCCGCCATCGAGTTCCTGCTGAGGAAGGGACGGAGGCAGCTCGAGACCTACTCAGCCCCTGGCATCAAGGACATCAAATGATGATGCAGCACACTGCACAGAAGGAGCATTCGTCCCCCTTGCTGCTCTTCTAGCTACCCAGGTACCTAGGTACTCGATCTAGTAGTCGCTATGTCACTGCTCCACCTGCCTGTCGGACCCAGGCTGTCGCCAAGTCGCCCTGGAAGGCCCGTTGTAGGCACGCCATTGTTGTTTTCCCTTCCAATGACACCAAACGACATATACCCATCGCCTCTGAGGAAGTCCACCATACTCAAAATTTCCCTAACGCCTCCAACATCGGTAGTATTTCTCGGGCTCGCTTTACACCAGGGAGCCTTTTTTGGAATATGGACGATGCCTGCATTCAACTTATCTTAGAAAGGAAGTCCGCATGGCCGGCCCACCATCAAACCCGCCTCATCCGCCTCTCAACCTGCGAATCCCTCCACCAAGGCCGCTAAGGATGTCCTCAAGAGGCCCCTCAGTCCACCTCTTTCTCGGCTACGGCGTGCACAGCAGGCTCTGATCGGTCGACGCAGACGCCGTGTCGTCAGCAACAGGAATAGCAAGGTCAGGGTGTCCTTCGCCCACTCAACATCCTCCTCAGGCCTGCGCCCATCCGGCACACGCACCTCCGTTCAGAAAAGAAATTCAAAAGCCGGCCCACGGGTCGGCTCGACGCAATGGATCGCCGGCCTGGATACACCTAGACGACGTGACGCAGATCCTGGACAATCTCGGCCTGGGATCACTCCAGGCCAGAAGAACGTGGCTCTGCCTCGGGACAAAACGAAGGGCGCACCTACAAGCCGTGCAGTGAAACATGGGGGAGATCGACACGAAGCAGAGTTCTCTCTCATGCAAGTGCATCAGGACCCTGGTCATTATGGTGTGTTCTTCACTTCCAGAATGATTTCGCGTGGGCTGACTCATTACGGCTAGCAACCTCATCAGAGAGGCAGCCTGAATATGCTCACGTCGGAGCCCTTGACGGTAGCAGCAGCACAGATCAAATCAAATTCCCGAGAAATAACGCAAAGAGGCACGCTAGCTACGTCGCTCGTGCTCCCCCTTCCTCCCGGAGTGCCAGACCTATTGGAAAACCTCGTCAACAAAGCGGAAAGATATCTTCTAGAGCCATGGGAGACAATCGTCTTGCAACTCTTGGTCCCTTAGCCGAAGAGTCTCTCATCAGAGAAATGTCGCAGCAAGATTATCTTTCGTGTCTAATGTCGCCTACCAAGAACAAGCCACTTCCCATTCCAGGGCCACCCCAGACTCGAGAGCAATCGAAGAACTTGACTCGCTTCACAAAGCAACTTGAGAGGTACTCCTCTGCAGTCAACGCCAATGGAAACCCAGAGTTACCTCTAGTCACGCCTACGGTTTCAGACTCTCCGACGACTCTAGATACGGTGACAGAGCTCCTGCCCTACCACAAACAGTTCAAAGCTGCCGGACTGGCGGTCACTTCTCGTGAGCAGATGCCGAAGATTCCAGAGTCTACCCACCAGCGACGAGCAACTGTAAATAATCGAAACGAAGGAAATCCACACATGAACTATGTACAAGTCGACGGGAGTACTGTTACCCCATCGGAGCAGGAGTCGATTCCTGGGGAACCAGCTGCTCCTCATACTCATGAAGGTGAAGGTGATTCATCCAGTGCGCGAACCCAACAGCGAGCCCCGAACAAAGCAGCGACACCCGTCAACAAAACGTTGCTTCCCTGGTTTCGCAAAAATGATGGGCCCGGTGCTATTAGGAACCACAGCAACAAGAAGGTTTCCGTCGATCACATCCATCCGTCCCGAGCCACAGCAGCTGAGCCATATTTAACACCTTCGGACAAATTGGGTATCATCGATGCGTACTTTGATTCCCCGAGCCCGGCCATGTCCAAAGGAAAACAGCCGGAACCGAACAACATATCACTACCATCTTCGCACCATCGTGTTAGCTCATTTGTTGATAGACCTCTTCAGGAAAAGCCGCCAATCCAGCGGCAGCCTGTACCGCTAAGAAGTCCTCGTCGACACATGAAAGATACGTCACAATGGCCAACAGCAGGAGTCCTGATACATAATATCTCTCCGTCTCCAGAAGATCATGAAAATGAGGGGGTAGAAGTCCTAGCGGGAATGCAGCAACGACCACCGGTTCCAGCAAAGGATCCAACTACTGGGCGCTTTCAGCCTTCCCCGACGAAAGAGAGAGTCGGGAACTCTGCTGAACCTGGACACAGGCCCCCGGTCCCTCCGAAATGCCCGCGCACCAATCATTCCGTTGTTTCCCTTGCCGAACAAGTTGAAAAGAAGCCAGCGACACCGCCCAAAGACCCCCCAGTCACGCCATCTCAATCTCAAGGGACCAGCCGCCACCACACTGGTCAGTCACTATGCAAGCCATGGTCCAGAGTGACAATCCTGCGGCGGAAGCCACACGCAAAGCTTCCGCCTGTGCCTGCCACCATCAAAGAAGAGACGGAGGCCGTAACGGAACAACAGGAAGAGATTAGTGCTCAAAACTTGCAGGATGTCAACGCTGCGCCTCAACTGCCTGCCACTTGGAGTTGTGCAGTAGGGAGGTCGTCTTCTTTCGAGAAAGCGCTCGATGCAGTGATCCAGAAGCTGGATGACATGGATGAAAGGAGGAAATATGAGAGGAAGATCGAGCTCGAGGCAGCTCAGCAGGCCGCGGCAAAGCTCGGGGTCTCACAAGAATTGGTGTCCAACTTCAGCTCTCCTAGTGAATCACGCTCCAGACGCCAGACCGAGGAGAAAGTCGGTTCACCAGGAGGAGCCCCGGTCTCAGACACAAACGAGTCTGCTGCCCATCTCGACAGGGACATCGACGACAGGGACATCCTCCTGGGCCTGAAGATGGCCATCTGCGCTGCCTGTGACGAGGATTTGGACGCATGGATACGCGACAGGACGGGTCTCCGGCTGCGTCGGTTCCTTGCGGATCTGAAGGCGTTCGACGCAGTCTCCAGGGACCGCAAGCCGAAGCCCCAGCGCCGTCAGGTCCGCAGGACGCCCAACGAGACCCGGCGGCTCAATGCCGAGCGGGAGCGCAGGAGGCAGAGCATCAAGTCGAAAGCGTCGAAAGGGGGAAATTGCTTTGGGGAGGTTGATTAGGTTTCGGTGCCGTGACGACTAAACCATGCTGGATACATTGGGCTTGGGCGATGACTAGAGATTAGAAAGGGTGGCTCAGGATTTAGCTGGTGCTGTACCTGAAGCTGCGTTGTTGTTTTGTATAGGTACGCTTTCGAGACCGCTGGACGCCATTCATAGTGGTAATATTATTACCTTTGGGGTGTGTCTCCCTCTCTTAATCAAATGGATGGTCAATTGCGAGCCAAATGAACCTGTTTACTGCAGACAGGTTCTCTTTAGGAATTGGACAATGAGTCCTGTTGGAAGAAAAGCCGCCTATCCAATTATTGGCTGGTGATGACCACGAGCCGTGGATTTTCACTGCAAGTAGGGTGCGCATGCCCGAACCAGCAAAAGTACTGTGACGCTTGTTCAGTGTCGCCACCATAAGCCTTCAAGCCTCAGCCGTCCTGGCTGATGTTGGATCAGAGATCTTCGTCCTTCCGAGTATTGAATGCCCTATGTGACTTGTCAGTCTTCCAAATCTATTACTTGGCCCACTCCGACTGAGTGATTGGAGAGCATCGAGTGGACTGCTTCGCTGTACAGTTAAGGACCTGTTGGACCGGGGTCACGGCCCGTGGTCCCGCAAGCTCTACTCTACCCGACAACCTCTACTTTACTTGACACATCAGCGGAGGCAGACCATGACGATCAACGTTTGGGAGAAGGAATATGCTCGGGGTATATGCGCTGTATGAGATTGGAAAATCTATAGAACCTCAAGGGGCTTTGAACAGCCCCGGCCCACCCAAACCCCTGGGGCTGGCCGGTGCAAGACAGGCATCCAGGACCATCTAATTTTACCCTATGGTGAAGACTGCCATTTTGAAACAGAAGAGACAAAAAAAGGGTATGCACACCCTTCCCTCCCCTTTCAATGCGAAAATTTCATTACACATATATATGTAGGAACAAATGCCAGCAGCTTAGGACTTGCCCGTGAAGTGCTCCTCGTGGGACTCGATGGCGGCCTCCTTCTCGACCTGCTGCAGGTCCAGCTTCGCGACGGCGGCGTTGTCGCCGTCGATGACCTTGGCGAGCTCCTCGAGGGTGGGGCCCTTGGTTTCGACGTACATGAAGTAGACGAAGACGAACTCGGCAGCGATCCAGCACTATGGTGAGAAGAAAAAGAACGTTAGCGGACATGGTCTTCTTCGCTGTTGATAGAGGCGGGGGTTCCTTCATTGGGCGTGTACTTACAGTGTAGATGAGGTAGAGCTTCCAGGTGTGGGGCTCAAAGGCCTCGAAGCCGACGGGGTTGGCGTACGTGTTGAGGGTCAGGGCGACCTGGACCGACAGGTTCATGATCATGAGACCCTTGGCACGCAGGTTGTAAGGCAGAACCTCGATGGCGTAGCCGACGAGCAGACCGGACCAGGCGAGGGAGTAGAAGATGCCGAAGATCCAGATGAACACGATCATGGCGTACCTGCCGCCCTCGGCGCCCTTGTCCTCGTACAGGCCGGTGCTCAGAGTCCAGAAGACGAAAGTCATCAGCATGCCGCCGGTGGAGACGAGGAAGGTCGGGCGACGGCCGAACCTGTCGACCATCATGGCCATGCTGATGGAGACGATGAGGGCGAGCGTGGTCTGGCCGGCGGAGAGGCCGAGCTTGGCGGTCGAGTCCGTGACGCCGGCGGAGTCGTAGAGCTTGCTCGAGTAGTTGGAGATGATGGCGTTGCCGGACCACTGCGAGAAGACACCGAGGGAGATGAGAACGGCCAATCTGTAGCGGTTGCCCTTGGTCTTGACGAAGTCGACGTAGCTGCTCTGCTTCTTGGCCTCGAGCTCCATGGCGAGTGTCTCCCTGATCTCACGGTACTCGAACTGAACAGTCGGGTGGTTGATGTTACCGTTGGCGTGGTACCTTCCGAGAATCTCGAGGGCTTGGTCGTGCTTGTCCTTGGCAACCAGGTAACGCGGCGACTCGGGGACCCACCAGATGAAGCAGAGCTGGATCAACGACGGGAAGGCCTGGAGCAGAGCCGGGACCCTCCAAGACCACTCGTTGCCGAGGTAGTTTGTGCCGAAAGAGAGCCACGAGACGAAGAGGGCGCCGACGTTCCAGAGACAGTTGTAGACAGTTGTCAGACGGGCTCTGTGCTGAGGGTGGCAAATCTCTGTCAGGAGCGTGGGAGACGCCAGCTGCGAGAAGGAGTTGCCGAAACCCATGAGGAAACGACCTCCGATGAAGACCCCAAGAGTGTTACTAGCACCTTGCATGGCAGCTCCGACGATCATGATCACACAACCGATAATGATAGGCACCTTCCGGCCGAGATGGTCGGCGAACCATGGGACTATAGCGATAGAAGCGACACTGCCGATCTGGTAGATGGCTCCGAGCAAACCAAGCATCGAGCCTTGTGGATCGCCGAAATGCTATACATTCCTTGGTCAGTAAGTGCACGCAGGCGGTGGTACCAGAGAAAAAATGCTCACATCTTTCCATGTCTCGAAGTTCTGGACGCTGTTGAAAAACATGCCATCGTAACCCGTGGTGGCGGAAGCGATACACAAGACGAAAGCGTGCCAGTACAGCTTCCTCAGGCCAGGCTCCTTCGTCCAGCTGACACGCTCGAACTTAGGAGCCTCCTCCTGGGCAACAATCGTTGCCTCCTTGTTGGGCGCTTGTCTCTTGAAGATGCCCATGCTGACGGATCGGAGACCCAAGGCAATGGGGTAGACGAGGATCTCAAAAACTTGGTAGGACAGAACTTCCGAGCAGCCACGGCGTGGTGTGCCCAGTGTCGTATGGCCAAATGAAGTTGACTGATGGACGAGGATTTGTTGCCAGACGAAAAGGGGAGTGGGGTCAAGAATATATAACTACAGTATAGTATATTCAACCAGGAACCTAACACCCTTGTCCAGGCTCAAGGCACGTACGGGCAAGCGGACCGGATACTCTGCATAAATTGGATCTGCCAGCCTAGGCGAGATGGCCCAGCAGGTGGCACCTGTACAAGTAGGGCCGAGAGGATGTGACCACTGGGCGAGGCTGGCCCAGCACCCTATGGAACTTGGGGTAGGCTGCCCGATGGACTGGGATCATACTACACCGGCAGAAGTTGGATAAATGGAAATGTGGGCCTGCCCGCTCAAAAGGCTTCGATGACCAGGGTGTTCGGCTGCATCCAGCTAGGGGAAGATGATTGACAGGCATTGTCCCTACCAGGGCAAGGGAAATCCGGGGATGCCCATTTGTTGCCCATGGGGAAGCTGTCGACTTCGACAGCTTGACCTGGCAGTCAGGGCCGTTTTGAGAGTTGGTACCACAGTACCCACATGAACGCGCATGACCTTGCAGCTGAGATCAAACGATTCATTGAAGGAACGTTTGCCCAAAGACAAGCTCGCTAGAGAAAGAAAAAAGGACAGGGTGGTGTGTTGCCGGAGACCACCTGCATTACCGTCTTCAATTGGGAAGATGGCGATTCTACAAGGCCAAAAAAAGATCCTCGACGTTGGAGGGTCCTGCACTCGGCCGAATTCGTGCATACGGAAGGGACAATGGCACTGTTATACTGTGTACTATGTGAGATGTTTCAACTTGATGGTGCCTGCCCGACGTATCTGCAAGTCGAGTGTTAAATTCCGGCCGATCCCCATGGGAATCTTTCCAGAAGACCAGGCCCAGTATGTGGGATTTGATGAAGGCCCGAGGACAAGTGTCGATCCTCTTTGCCATCTGTCAAGATTCCTACCGGAAAGTCGGCTCGCCTGAGCAGAAGGAGCCACAGAACCGCCCCGCAGAGGTACGAGATGTACCCGTCATAGCTGAATCGAAAAACGGTCACGATTCCAAAGACTCGACCTCAATGATGGCTGTTGTGTCCGTACCTAGATATGCCAGGATTTGAGGCTTGCTCTGGGCTCCCGGAAGAAAGCAACTGGCGCCTGCTAGTGAAGGTTGAATGCGCGCTCTTGCGGCGAAGTTGAGGAGGTTGAATCATGATCTGAAGGTACCGCGGTGCTGTAGCTCGGCCAAGAGGCCTTGCAGCAATTCTTCCGCTGTGCCATTTAGCCTGAATTGGGGCCCGGCCCCTAGTCCCAGGGATGTTATGTAGTGCCACCAGGGGTGCCGGGGGCTCGACGCGATCTTGGTTCTTGGCGTGCTCGAGATTCGGGCGGGAGCGGCACCACCAACGGCAGGACGCTGGACGGTGGGACATCAGATTCGCCCATGTGACAGCGCAAAGCTCTTCAAGAATAGAACCACCGGACTCGGACGAAGCTGCCGGGCCAGGCCACAGCGGCCGACGAAGAGGCCAGGCAGCAGACAATAGCCAAGTCCGCCACGGGCATCTGAGGTGAACCCCGACAGATGCCCACGTGTGTCTGCAGGTCGGCTGATACCAGGACTGATGTTGAAGAATCGCCAAGGAGAAGAGTTGTCGAAGGGTGTCGTTACACACAGACGGGCCCCATCGTCCGACTCGTGAATAGGAGAGAGCTCCGCCGGATTGTGAGAAGCCACGAGTGGCCTTACGAGGAAAAGCGATCAGCCCAGTCACCGCCGAGTGGACACATGACCACCGTCTTTCTGCTTGCTCCTAACCTCTCCAGCTTCGTTGACCTCTCAAGGGAGAGTCCATCAGGGCACAGTCCCCGACATTGCGATGTTGATATGCTGGCACCGACTGAGGGACATTGAAGAAGTCCAAAAAAAAAAAAAAAACTAGAGACAGGTGTCGAAGCAAAGAATTGTCTGCCATCTGCTCGGGAGGGTTTTGGGGTAATCGACCAACCGGGCGAAGTCAAAATAAAGTGCTGCCGATCCCACGAATGAGCGGAGTTCGTCCCACTGCAGCTCGTCGTCCCGTTTCCTGGGGCGTGCTGGGTCTGGCTGCACGGACCATGCCCACCCTGCCTTATCCCAGCTCCAGAGGAGCTCCGTCTCCGCCTGAGATAACGAGACGCGTCTTCCGGAGCTACTGCACGCGTTAAGCACTTCGCACGCGAGATTCAGCAGTCACGAGCCAGTGACATTCAGGATCTGACAATCATGGCGGGCCCATCCAAGAATCCTGAAAAGCGGCAGGCATCCCTGACCAGCTTTTTCACCCCAAAGACCGTCAATGGCCTCTCCCAGTCCCTCCAAAGGAGCCGCCAGTCCGAGGAGCAGCGAGGGACGCCACCTCGGCGCGATGCAGGCGATAGCAGTCCGTCCTCTCGGAAACGTCCTCTTCAAGAAGACACTGATCATGGCAACGACGCACCCGAAGAGCCTTCTTTGAAACGTGCGAAGTCCAAGGACCAGGCCCCAGAGCAGAGCACTTTCTCGCGCAAGCCGTCTTCCCCCCGACTCGAGACATCATCCACCGCCGTCAAAGCTACTGCCCGAACAGGTCGCTACATGTATGATGAGTCACGACCAAGCAATGGTGGGAATGACACGCAGGACGATGATGCGGACGAAGATGCAGCTTCTCAGCGGCGGAAGGAGGAGCTACATAGGAAATTCGTCAAAAAGCTCGGACACCCAGACAGCATGGCCATGGTCAAGCGCCGGAACTTCCAAATAGACGATGAGACGGCTGCCTTGGATGAGGATGCCGAGGATGGAGACGAAGCCGCAGAAGAGGAGGCAGCGCGCCCCGCCAAATCATCCAAGAAGAAGGGTGCCAAGACTGGGAAGCTCACTCCCATGGAGATCCAGTTTCTGGACATCAAGAGGAAGCACATGGACACAATTCTCATCGTGGAGGTCGGCTACAAGTTCAAGTTTTTCGGCGAAGATGCTCGTATCGCTGCAAAGGAGCTGAGCATAGTCTGTATCCCCGGCAAGTTCCGGTATGATGAACGTAAGTGTTCGGCCTATGCTGTTCATGCTGGCACAACACTGACTGGCTGTTAGACCCCTCTGAGGCTCATCTAGACCGATTCGCTTCTGCGAGCATTCCAGTACATCGCCTTCCAGTTCATGCGAAGAGGCTGGTAGCAGCTGGACACAAGGTTGGAGTCGTCCGCCAGATCGAAACAGCGGCGCTCAAGAAGGCGGGAGACAATCGCAATGCGCCTTTCGTTCGAAAGCTCACCAACGTATACACAAAAGGAACTTACGTCGATGAACTCGGCGAGCTCGATCAGACCTTGGGCAAAGAGGGCAGTGGCGCTCCTACAGGCGGCTACCTGCTCTGTATAACAGAGTCCAAGGCCAAAGGCTCTGGTACCGACGAGAAGGTAGACGTGGGCATATTGGCCGTCCAGCCAGCCACCGGAGATATTATCTACGATACCTTTGAAGACGGCTTCATGCGTCGCGAGATAGAGACTCGCCTTTTGCATATCTCGCCTTGCGAGTTCCTCATTGTCGGTGATCTGACAAAGGCCAGCGAAAAACTCCTTCAACACCTTTCTGGAAGCAGTACCAACGTTTTCGGGGATCGGAGCCGCGTCGAGAGGGTCCCAATGGGCAAGACCATGGCCGCTGAGGCCTATTCGCATGTGACCCAGTTCTATGCTGGGAAGCTGAAGGACAGCGACGAGCGAGCTTCAGCTCTGCTCGAAAAGGTCTTGCACCTGCCCGAAGCCGTAACCATCTGCCTGTCGGCAATGATCACTCATCTGACCGAGTACGGTCTTGAGCATATTTTTGATCTGACCAAATACTTCACCTCGTTTTCCACAAGGACACACATGCTTATCAATGGCACAACGCTGGAAAGCTTGGAAGTCTACAGGAATCAGACCGACCATTCAGACAAAGGCAGTCTACTATGGGCAATTGACAAGACACATACAAGATTTGGGCAAAGACTACTGAGAAAATGGATTGGCCGGCCCCTACTTGACAAGGAACAACTCGAGGAGAGAGTGGCAGCCGTCGAGGAGTTGCACAAGAACCAGTCCGATTGGAGGGTTGACAAGCTCGAGGGCCTACTGACAAACATCAAGACGGACCTTGAGAGGAGTCTCATTCGTGTCTACTACAACAAGTGCTCCCGGCCAGAGCTTCTAAACACCTTGCAAATACTGCAGAAAATATCCATGGAATACCCCAAGAGCAAAATCAAGACCCCCGAGGACACTGGCTTCAAGTCTAGCCTGCTGAGAGAAGCGGTCTGTTCAATACCACAGATTGGCGAGGTGGTGGTCTCCTTCTTGGAAAAGATCAACCCAGCAGCGGCTCGGGCAGATGACAAGTACAACTTCTTCCTCGAGTCAGAAGAGACAGACGACATCATGGAACACAAGCTCGGCATCGCAGCCGTGGAGCAGGAGCTGGATGCGCACCGGGCAGAGGCAGCCACCAAGCTTGGAAAGAAGACCCCGGTGTCTTATGCCACAGTTGCTGGAATCGACTACCTCATCGAAGTCGCCAACACTGACCTGAAAAAGGTGCCGGCTTCATGGATCAAGATCAGCGGCACGAAGAAAGTGTCGCGGTTCCACACCCCGGATGTTGTACGCATGATCAGTGAAAGAGATCAGCACAAGGAGTCGCTGGCAGCCGCATGCGACGAGGCCTTCAAGTCGCTCCTGTCCTCCATCGGCGCACAATACCAGCCCCTACGCGATGCCGTCTCCGCCCTAGCCACACTCGACTGCCTCTTCTCGCTCTCGAAGGTGGCCTCACTCCCAGGCTACACCAAGCCGACCTTCCTACCGTCTTCCACCCCTCCGACCATCTCCATCACCGAAGGCCGGCACCCAATCGCCGAGCACACCCTTCCCAACGGCTACATCCCCTTCACCACCTCCCTGTCCAGCCCCTCGCCTCTCGCCCACCTCATCACAGGCCCCAACATGGGCGGTAAATCCTCCTTCGTCCGTGCCGTCGCGCTCATGGTGCTGCTCGCCCAGGTCGGCAGCTTCGTGCCCGCGGACGCCATGTCCCTGACCCTCATGGACAGCATCCACACGCGCATGGGCGCGCGCGACAACCTCTTCGCGGGCGAGAGCACCTTCATGGTCGAGGTCTCGGAGACGGCCTCCATCCTGCGGTCCGCTACGCCCCGCAGCCTCGTCGTCCTGGACGAGCTCGGCCGCGGCACGAGCACCCACGACGGCGCCGCCATCGCCCACGCAGTCCTCGACCACGTCGTCCGCGAGACCTGCTGCCTGACTCTCTTCATCACGCACTACCAGAACCTCGCAAAGGTTTCCCAGGGCATGGGCGGGCTGGTCAAGAACGTCCACATGCGCTTCACCGCCACCAAGCCCGCCGCGGGGAACAACGGCGGGGATGGTGACGGGTCCGAAAGCGGGGCTGACGCTGGACCGGATGCTGATGAGGACATCACGTTTTTGTACGAGGTTGCTGAGGGTGTTGCGCATCGGTCCTACGGGCTGAACGTCGCAAGGCTGGCAAGGATCCCGCGGAAGGTGCTAGAAGTGGCGGCTAAGAAATCGAGGGACTTGGAGGACGAGATCAAAATGAGAAGGCTGCGTGGTGCTACGTCTCTCATGACTGATATACTGGGCGGTAACGTGAACGACCAGGTCCTCGACCAACTCATCTCCGGTGTGGAACAGCTATAGCTTTATGAAGTGGCCAATAACGCCCATGAGTGCAAGTTGATGTCACTTTGAACTTACTTCACAAGCAAATATGGAAAGTCATGAATAGTGAAAGCAATGCGAATGTATGTTATGAAAGCAAGTCGTTAATCTGCAGCCCTCTTGGCCTCAGAAACCAGTCCACCAACTGCCGAATCTAAGCATAATTGCCCATAAAGTGCCAGCGCGAGGCTGTTGACCTAGACCAGGTATGAAGATGCCAAATGTAAGGCCTCAAATTGGTCGCCATGGTATCGTCCCACGCAATGCCCAGATCTTAAAACGCCATTTCCGAAGACGAAAACCTTTTGACCCCCAAAAAACAAATGCCCTGCATGGGCTGTCGCTAATTGAAACAAACGAACCAGCCGGGCGCAATCCTTGATCAAAGTATCTTGGAAAAGCCCAGCGCTCTAATTCAGCCCACGATATGATGCTGCCGTGCTATGAGCATCTAAGAATCAATTCATCGTCCTCATGGGACAGATATGCCGTGTGAACGACTAATGAATATGTCGCTGCCTTGAGCGAGACTCGATGTGTCGAGCCAGAGTCTGACGTGGAGAGATAGGCTAAGCCTACTCAAAGGTCAAATTCTTCTTGCTGGGCTTGGCCAGGCGGGAAAGAAGGCGCGGAACCCAGGCCACCGAGATCAGGACCGTTCAAGGTTTGGAATGCCGGAGTGGCAGGCTTCGGTAGCTCGAAGGAATGACCACCATAGAGAAAAGGGTAGTTGTCCTGGCGTTGCAAGTAGAGCGGATTGAACCCACCGTTGCTCATCTGCATCGTCTGGCGATTCTGAGGAAAGTAGCCATGCATAACTCCTTGCTGGTGCATGGGAAAGGCCATGCCGTCGTTCTCTTTCATGCCGAAGCCCGGGAAAAAGCTCTGGTTCGACCGTGGGAAGAGCGAAGACGACGTCATCAACGGGGTGTTCGAAGGAAGGGTATGCATGGCATTGCGGAAGGGCAGATCGAAACGATTACCAGGGATGATTTCAGAGGCGTCTGTAGAGTTTTGTTAGCTTTTATCAGAATGGTTGAATCAAAGCCATGTGGAAATGTATGGACCTACCCTGCCTGACCTGACGGTGGTCTTGGAAGACGTCGCCTCCTGCAGGGCCATTGTCGTCCTCCTCCTCGTCATCAAGACGATGACCAGAGTCATCCTCAGAGTCCACAGCTCCTTCGAGCTTGATAGGATTCTTCGCCTGACGGGCTGATCGGCGCTTGCCGACCTTTGCATTGCTCGCAGCCCGTGTGACTGCTCTGGTCTGTCGCCGAGGGCCAGTGCTTGCCACAGCGGTCCGACGACTGCGGCGCTTCTTTGTGGTAGAAGGAAGCTCGTCCTTCGAATCCTGGGAATCCACTTTATTAGCGTTTGTAGAAATGAATAGTTGAAGGAAGGGGCAGGATACTCACAGGACTCCCGTCGATCGATGGGCTATCGTAGACATCTCTCGTCCTGGTGACCTCAGACATGGTGATGTCCCAGACTTCCTCTTCTCGACCGATCGACGCAGAAGTCAACTCCATGTTCCGAATGACAGATGCGTGCTTCTTCTGATTGCGCTTGCGCTTCTGGAGTGGAGTAGCTGCGTCAAACAGACCCATGCCAGGATAAACCGTCCCCTTGAGCTTCGACACATCTCCGCTACCGTCAACATCAGCCGTATCAGCAAGGAAACTGGTGTCGGTGGTGTTTGTTCCTGACTGCGAAGTCTCTTTCTTGATATATGCGGAACTCTGGGGCGAATCGGGTAGCGGGTAGGCACTGTGGTCATTGTAGGAAGGAGTGCTGTAGAAAGTCTCGAAAGATATGTCGCGTGGGGCATGCAGGTGCCAAGAATTCGGATTGGGATGCAGAGGAGTATTCTCCAGGTTAAAAGTAAGGCTGTCGTCAGCCTCAAGCTTGACGTTTGTGCCTGTCTCTTTCTGTCACTTCTGTAAGTAGCTGGTCTGAACTTATAGGGGGCAGCCCTCGACACGTACCTTGGTGCCAGCGAGCTGATCCCTCTTTGTAGGTTTCTTCAGCTCCTTGGCTGCAATGCGGTTGGCGACCAACTTATCTACACCATTGTTGTCACTCCACAGCTTGTATCGATCAAGTGCACACTTGTCCTCAATTTTTCCTGAGTGCTGCAGTTTGAACTGGGCTGCCAGGTGGGACTTGGAGGAGATGTGCGTCAGGAGGTGAGAGACGTCGGAGAACTTGGGCTGCTTCGGACAGAGCAGGCAGATCAAGGGGATTGAAGAGTTCTGGTCTTCGCCCTTGACCAAAGGCTCTGTAGTGGGTTGCACGGGGTCCATGGCAGACTACACATCTCTTGTCAGTTAAGTTTTGCAACTTTGTGCCTTTCATCCTCAAGGATCCTAGAAGACTTTTTGAAAGAAGTAGAAAACATGGGACGAAAGTCAAAGGACGAGATCCATGGGACGAAAGCCGTGGGACGAAGGCCAGTGCACCAAGCAAGGAATCAAGAATGAAGCTACCGACCAAGTAGAACCCAGTTCAGCCAGCGACAATAGGGTTCATGGGGCTCTGGCAAACAAATGACTCTGATGCAAGGAACGACGGGCAGAAGCAAAAGCAAGGAAGCAAAGATGGATGGCCAAAGGAGCGACAGCAGGGTGCGACCCTGAGATGGTGGAAATGCGAGGATGAAACGCTGGGGGCCAGAAGTTGGATGGTGCAGTCGTGGTGGAGGAGGAACTCACATTGAGGAGGCTCGAGCCGAAGGCATCAAACGGTGCAGCTGGGAACTGCATGAAATGATCGTGTCCAAAAGGGTTGAGTGTCGCACCTGCCTGGTGGAAGGCAAAGTCACTGGCAGCTGAGGGAATCGCGACCTGGCCAGCGAAATGAGGAGGCATCGGCAAGAACGAGTCGAAGTCTGGGACGCCGTTGCCAGCCCAGATGGGCTGGGAGTTGTAGTCGAAAAAAGGCTGCATCTGAGCAGTTGGGACAGGGAAGGGGGAAGGGAGGCTGGAGGGGAGGTTTGTCGGGAAGGGCTGACCAGAGAAAGGGGCAGCTCCCACTTGGTTGGTAGTGGGAAGCTGTGGGCCAGCCCTCCCCTCGGGCGGAGCCTCCAATCCCATACCACCAGCACTTATGGGTGTAGCTTGATCCCCCATCACAATAAGGACAATGGTTGGGATCGTAAAGATGAATTGCAAATTTGCAAATTTTTGAAACTTGGGGGATGGAGCTTCGATCTGAGTGCAGCAAGTTGGACACTGAGCAATGTTTAAGTTGGTGTTGTAGGTGGGAGGTGTAATTTGGATGTAGTGGGTGGTAGGTGTAAGTTGGTTGTAGTTAGGTAGGTTGGAGGTGTAAATTGGGTGTAGTAGGTAGGAGGTGGGAGTTAGCTGTAGTAGGTAGGTTGGAGGTGGGAGTTGGCTGTAGTGGGTGGGAGGTGTGAGGTGTAATTTGGATGTAGTGGGTGGGAGGTGTAAGTTAGTTGTAGTCAGGAAGGTTGGAGGTGTAAATTGGGTGTAGTGGGTGGGAGGTGGGAGTTGACTGTAGTAGGTAGGTTGGAGGTAGGAGTTAGCTGTAGTGGGAGGGAGGTTGGGTAGGAGTTAGCTGTAGTGGGAGGGAGGTGGGAATTGGCTGTAGTGGGAGGGAGGTGGGAATTGGCTGTAGTGGGTGGGAGATGGAGGTAGGAAGGAGGTGTAGGTAGACGGGGAGGTGTAAGTGATGTGTAGTAGTTAGGAGGTGTAGGTTGGCTGTAGTGGGAGGGAGATGTAAGTTGAGTGTAGTGGGTGGGAGATGTAAGTAGGTAGAAGGTGGGAGGTGTAAGTTGGGTGTAATAGGGGGGGGGGTTGTAAGAAAGTTGGAGGTGTAAGGACTTTGGGAGGTTAAATGCTGGTGAGTTGAGCACTAGTGAGTTGGATACTAAGCAATGATCAAGCTGAGTAGGGTGGGCTGGTTAGATTTGTGAGAAGGTTAGATGGGTGTAAGAAGATTGGAGGTGCAAGGAGGTTTACCTAGTGAGTTAAGAGCTGGCGAGTTGAGGGCTGGTAAGTTGGAGACGGGCGAGTTGAAGACTGGCGACTTAGACACTAAGTAATATCCAAGTTGGGTATAGTGAGTAAGAAGTGATATATATATATATATATATATATATATTTGGGTGAAGTAGATGGGAGGTATAAGTGGGTAGGAGGTATAAGTTGGGTGTAATAGGTAGGAGGTATAAGTAGGTAGGTGGGTTTCTGGGCATACCAGTTGGAGCTACCGCGTGTGTCTGATGCAAAAGTTGACAAGTGCAGTGCTCCCAAACTCTCGAGGCGTTGGGGCAAGATCGTCTTACACCTGGCCAGTGAAGGGGCTCGGATTGGAACCGGCGGGTACGGCTTCCTTTCAGTGCTCATCAAAACATACTCAGAGCGTGAGGGTGTATCAATTTCCCCCCTATAGCCAAGCGATCATCTGGATCAGTCTGGACTTTTTACAGATTTATATAAGAGCTAATGATGGTAAGCAAGGTTGTAAATTTTGGAAGATTAGGGGATGGAGTTTTGATCTGGGTATTGACTTGGACACTGAGTAATATTTAAGTTAGGTGTAGTGGGTAGGAGATGTAAGTCGGTGGGAGGTGTAGTTCGTGGGAGGTATAGGTAGGCGAAAGGTATAAGTGGGTGGGAGTAGTACCGTCGGATTGTGAGTTTGAGGAGCTGTATATGTTGGGCTCCTTCTGCACTAACTACTCCTTCTCAAACCAGCCGTCCGCACGCAGCTACTTCTGCTTTGAGCGGCGTAAACACCTATTGACGGCTAATTCTTTTAAGCGGCTTATCGAGAGTAAGCTGCTCATTCCCTGCAAGTGGAACATGTACGGCTCAGGGTAGGCGTACAGACGGCCCACGAGAACAGGCCCACGATAGTACTAAGGTGTAGGTATACGCGAGGTGTAAGTGGGTGGGAGGTGTAAGTGAGTGTAATGGGTAGGAGATGTAAGTTGAGTGTAGTGGGTTGGATGAGTGTAAGAAGGTCAGATGAGTGTGAGAAGGCGGGATAAATGTAAGAAGGTTAGAGGTGCAGAGAGGTTAAACAATGGCGAGTTAAGTACTAGCGAGTTAGATACTAAGCAAATTTGAAGTTGGGTATAGTGGGTTGGAAGTGTAAGTACCCCAGTAGATTAGAGGTGTGAGTAGATTGACAGGTGCTAATTTTCTAAGGTTGCTAGGTGTGGTGGATTGGATACATGTAAGTGGGCTGGATAGGTATGTGTAAGTGCGTTGGAGGTGTAAGCAGGTTTTATTTGAGAGAAGATTCATAGACGCAAGTTAGATAAAAGAGTAGTAGGTAGGAGAGACATTAGTAAGTCTACCAGCTGGGGAGATGGAGCTTCGATCTGGGTGCAGCGACATCTGGACTTGGACACTGGGCAATGGTTACGCTGATTGTAGTGGGTTGGATCAATGCCGGGACGCTGGAAGAGCAAGTGACTTGGATGGGTTCAGGGAGGTTGGAGGAGCAAGTGCGTAGATAACTAGGTAGATTTCTGGGCGCAGCGAGTTGGACACTGAGCAATGGTCAAGCTGAAGGTGGTGGGTCGGATGAGTGCAAGGACGCTGGAGTTGCAAGTAGGTAGGTAGATACCTGAGCATAGGGACTTCGACATTGAGAAATGGCTAAGCTGAGTATAGTGGTTGGATGAAGATTAGATGGGTGCAAATGGGTTGGAGGTGCCGGTAAGTTGAATACTGGAGAGTTGACACTAGCGAGTTGGGTACGAGCGAGTTAACCAGGCATGTATCTATTGCGTCGGAAAGTAGGTCGATGCCGGCAAGTACTTGGATTGGATCTGGCAAGTAGGTTAGATGGGTGCAGTGGGTTAGATTCTGAGCAATGGTTGCGCTGGATGCGGTGGGTCGGATGTTTAGATGTAGGCTGGGTTGGTGTAAGTAAAGATGTAAGTAGGATAGATACTAACAAGTGGATTAGAAGCACAAGTGGGATAGAGGCATAAGTGGGTTGAAGGTGCAAGTAGGTCAATAGACGCAAGTAGGTTTCTGGGTGTAAGAAGGCTGGAGTGCAAGGAGATACCTAGGTTCCTGGGTGCAAGTATATTGGATAGGTGTGGGTAAGCTAGATTGGATACTGGTAAGTAGATTGAAATGACATGTACGTTTAACTAGCAAGTAGGGCAATTTGTAAATTTGGATCCGGGAGGAGCGAGTTGAATGCCGAGCAAAATTCAAGTTGGATGGTTGTAGGTAGGCTGTGAGTGTGGTTTCCTGGCCTCGATGTTGATACAGTAGAATGTTTAATATGTGATTGATATGGCGTTTAGCGAGGGCCTGTGAAGCAAGATCTCGAGTTTGATGCTAGCTACGGCAACCTCATGGCACTGCGTTTTCTGCACACGCCTGATTCTCATGAGGAGACTCTGACCTCCCTCGATGGGTTGAGGAAGTTGCACTTGTTAGAGTTATCCCCCCTCAAGGAAGATGAGGTTCTTTTTAACGGCTGTGTTGATGAGTACATCGAGGAAAGCCCCTGACTTTTGACTCTGCCTTTCGATTCCGGATCCAGAAGTTGATACCGAGGAAGTCGGGTTGGTGTAGGCAGGGATTTACGTAGGCTAGATACTGGCAAGTAGGTTGACATGAAGCAATATATAAGCTGTGTACAAGTGGGTGAGATGTCGACGAGTAGGTTGGTCACCGAGCATTGGCTAAAGTAGATGCTATGGGTTGGATGGATGCAGCTGGGTTGGAGGTGCAAGTAGGTTGGGCAGGTACAGTTATAGTGATATAGGTTTTGGGGAGCTGACTACTTAGGAGCAGTGGGTTAGAGATGTGCAAGTAAGTTGAGATAGGTAGTGTAGTGGGCTGGATGCTGAGCAATGTTTAAGCCGGGTGCAATGGGTTAGACACCGGCAAGGTCAACAAGCAAATTAATGAAGGCAAGCCAGAGATCTGCTGGGAGTAGCATGAGGATGCGTAAAGTTGTGATCAGTGTGTAGCTGGGTGGATACTAAGCAATGTTGACTGACAAACAAGATATTGGAAGCTAGTTGCAAGTAGAATATGTAACATGTCAAAGTGATACTGTTTTTTAGTGCGCGTAGTGGACCAGAAACTGAGCAAACTTTAACCAGTTGGATGCAGTGTGCATAGTCTCCACTGCCTGCTATCACGCACTGCCCACATGACAGGTGGGATGGTTATCCATGGATGTTGACGATCATGGCGCTAAGGACTGACCCGACGGTGATGGTATCTTGTCTCTGTGAAGAACGGTCACTTTCGTCCGCCCTGATGATCACTGTTGGCGTTGCAATGGTAGTTGTGTCGGAGGTGTCAAGGTGTTGAACAAGTATATAACGGTTTATCGAGTTCAAGGGTGACCTTGAGTCTCTCTTTTGTTGCGGTTCAACTTTAGACACTAAGTAGTGTCAACCAGCGAATTAGGGCAAGTTCGAGATCTGCTGTAATAAGGCAAGGTATGCCATGTTGCAAATAATTTAGAATTCTGATGGATGATGTTGTGACTGGAATTCGAGATGCACGAACTTGGGTACCGGGAACTCATGCGCCTTGCTGCCAGGCGTAAGCGCAGGCGCGGAGGCTGGCTCATGAGGAAGCCGGGCATGCAGAAGAGGTACAGCAAGCCAAGGTGGAACTTGAGAGGCACAGATCAGTCGAGCATATCGTTCAAGCGGAAAATGAAACGAGATGACACGGGGCCAAACTTTTGTTTGAGCAGGAGGTTGCTGCTAGGGTTGTAGAACACGAGTGGGAGAGACACATTCATAAAACAAATCGCAAGGGAGGACGCCGATGAAGCCCCAATGAGTTGCTTGCAAGGTTTGACAGCGAGCAACGTCAAACGAAATGGACGTAGTGAGTTGGATGCTGGGCAGGATATTGCGCAATGTCAACCATCTGGGAGTAAGATGGACACTGGTTAATTAATGCTCACTGACAAATTCAAGATGGTTGGAGATCTCTTGCAAGTATCTAGATGGCTAGATTTGTAACATTTGACATTGGGTGAGTTTTTATCGTGAGCTGGGTGCATTGTGACAGTGGGAAATGTGCGGAAGTAAAGTAGACTGAATTAGAGATATGTTGCCGAGTGGGACAAGAACAGCCTGTAACGTATTTCTGTGACTTCTAGTTATTGTACAATAGCTTGGAGGTGTTGGAAGAGAAGTTCTTTGGGGTGAGGGTGAGATCAAGTTCGAACTATGCATCTGGGCTGGGTGCAGTAGTTTGGACATTGAGTATTCAAAATCGACCCATTCGTCACGTCAGATACGCGCTGTCGAGTCCAATATGCGCGGGTTGGGTGAATCTTTTAAGTCGTTTGTGGTACGTACGCTTTCTCTTTCGATCAGCGACCGGACCTCCATGCCTGCCATAGGATTCGTCCCATTCGGGCGGACAACTCCCTGCCGCCGGTCGCTAAGGTCTGGTTCCTCGCATTCTTGTGGATTAGAGTCATTAGGCGCTCCGTTAACAGAGTCGTCATCTTTCCATTGTGTGGGAAGCTCTTGGTTTGCACCCTTCCTGGGGTTTCGATCCGCCTGATGTGTTGGCTCATTCGTCTGTGCCGTCTCCCACATGCCGTTCATCGCGTCCGGGAAGCATGGGAAAATCCTGGGCGAATTTGCTCCCCACTCGGGTGTCAGTGCAGCCGCAACCTTAGCGGAGGGAGAGATGTTCGCATATATACCCTCGATCGCCAGAAGTCTCAGCAAAGGCTACGGGCACTTCCTGACCCAACTATGGTTTTCTTCGATATCGAGGCGATTGGGAGGAGGGGCAGTAATAGGATGGAAGACAAGCCAGTTACAGTGGAGGAAAGTGGGTCTAGTGATCACGATGGTGATGTGGAATTGGATCGCATTCAAGTGAGAGAATCGGATTGTGTGTCCTCGTAGAGTTAATAGTGTTCAAATTGCTTGAGAAATTCGATGCCAACTAGCAGATTGGGCAAATTCAATTTGGAGCAATATTTGGAATGGAGAGGGATTCTGTCACGAGAAGGGTGCCGTGAGTTGAGCTATGACCAACTTCCAGGGCGAACCAGGTGAATCACTTCTTGCAGTGTTTCAATCTCCCTACGAGTATGTATGTTTGTGTTGATGCCCTGATAGGAGTCGTTGCAATTTCGAAGCAGGAGGGTGGGGCAGGGGATGGCCTGTAGTCTTTTCACCTCATGTCGTTGGTGTTCGAGCATCAATGTTCTCACAAAAAAAAATTGCTGTTGCCCCGGTTATCCTCGATGATAGGTCTCAGGTGCTACAGATAGCAGTCTTGGTGGAAACTGGCAGCTATGTATCTAGAACGCATTCACTAGGTAGAGGCGCGAGGGACGGATTCACCCAATTGGCGCAAATCAGAGGTGCTCTTGCCACAAGCATTTCTGGAAGGATCCCGTGAAAAGTTCTGAGAGCTTCTGAGGGCAGCAGACCAGGCATTCATACTCAGGTAAAGTACAAAGTGGCTGATTCAGCCAGGTCAAGTATCAGACAAGTGCCTGAATGCCTAGTGGGCACTTCTTAAATGGGGCAAGTACAGAACTCTCTCAGGGATAGAAAAGGAAGTTAGCAAATAACCATGGATGTACACAACAGAAGGAGAGGACAGGAAGTTTGGGAGTGTGACACACCTTCAGGAAGCCAGGAGCATCGCTGTGTGTCGAGCGCAGCGCAGGCCAATTATTGCACCATCCGAATTTTTCGTAACAGGGCGGGTACTCAATCTTAGCTTTAATCTGGACTCTAGTAGAGATTAATTGCTAGCTTGGCTGAGACAGTATACTTTTATGAATATGGATGTGAACCTCTGGACGAAAGTGTTGAAGCTCTTGGCTAGCCTTAGAGAACTGGATATCTAGACATTGAATTCTGAGAGCTAGTATCCTTGGATAGCCCTCTGACTACTTTGATTTGTTATTTAAGCATGTGTGGCATCCTGCTGACCTGTGAGTATTGTGGTTAAAACTTTATATTTATTAGGGGTCTGCTCAAGTCTTACTGTATGTGGTTTTAGCAGAGTGATCATTTGTCCTAGGGAAGGTGATGACATTTTTGTTGGGAAAAGAACCTCGTGCACCCCTGATCCTTTTGAGTCTTATAGCTGCAAGTTAGTTTCAAAGACCTGTTCAGCAATTCTGCTCTTCTCACTGCCCTCCCTTCTTGCTTGCTGTTAACAATGGCGTGGAGATTATCCACCTTTGCTGCTGGAAAGATATGGCTGTATTCCTGAGTCACATGAACTGGCCAAACAGACCTGGTACACAGCTTGGGACAAGCAAGGCAAAATGCTGTTTATGCTCTCTCTGTCACTGCTGAACCTGGCTTGGCACCTAAATATGAGCTGGTGACGTATTGTTTCCCGGCCCTAGGCACATGTAGGCAATCTACCGCATTCCTTGAGCTGTCTGAGTTCAATTCACCTATGGATTGATCACGAGCAAGTATTTTAACGTGTGGTGCCAGAAGCATAAGGGCTGTGCAACTGGCTTTTTCGGCCCTGTTCAAGGCTGATCTTTCGAGGCAATCTGGGCCTTGACGCACTGGCCCTTGAGCTGAATGACTAGGTATTACGAGATCGCTTGGCCATCCGTGGACTACAGCTGCTATCACATGCGGCTGAGCCCCGTTGGCACGGCATGGGATGAGCAGCACCTCGGCCGCCGATCATTCCCAGACATCATAGCAACAAAGGAAACTAGTACGCTCTCTGAGACGGAGGAATCCGGCGACGGCTTCATTTTCTTTGATGTGATATCATCTCGGTCGGGTACCCGTCCGGCCTGGAAGGCTGGTGCATGGCGATGTGAAAAGAAGACAGGCAGACTGATTCATCACAATTGCCGAATGATCTTGGCAAGATCTCATACTGCGCCCTGAATGTATTCGATTGGCCGGCTCTAGTTTGCAGGGTGAGCGTGAAAGCTGGGCATTCCAAGGCGAGGTCCTCGTTCTGTGGCCCAGCTGCCGATCGTCCGCTAAGGACCTGTCAAGTGGCTGGTCGGGAAATTTCTGCTGCTGGCAGCGCCTCATCCCGAACTAGAACATTGGATACAAATGCAGGCATTTTCATTTTGAGCTAGCTGTAAAACGAATAGTCATTGGATACGTGTGCACTACCTAATTGCATCGCTCGACGCTTGACCGTCTGCGTCTTGCAGATCTCAGGCCTGAGCTGGGCTGGCCCGAGAACTTGCACTTGGTCATTGAAATAAAGAACTTGTACGTGCCCAGACCTCAGTTTTGCAATCAGCCCTCTTACTCACCGATGCGAATCTCATGATGTTGGTACCCCGGCTCCTCGTCGTCCTTAGTGGACCATGTCTGCTGGGGTTCACTGCGGCACAGGTGCCTCCACAATGCGGTGTCAGTAAACCTAGCCGGGCCTATACGCGAAAGGGAGGACATCGGCTTCACAATCAGGTTCGCTAACCATACGCTCAGATGATATGCTCAACTCGGGCTGCGCAGCAGCCAGAGTACTCCAACAAGACTCAGTTGGAGCTGTGTGCCAACAAGGCCTACGGTCAGCTTGTCACCAGCTGCGTAAAGCAGAATTGTACTGTAGTAGAATCTTTATGTGAGTACCGTCAAGATAAACAAAGCTGAAAACGTTAACGCTCGGTGCTGACGTGTTCCTGAGCGTTTCTCAACTACACGAGAACAGCGTGCGGGCTGCCGTCGGGGGATAATCGCCGTCAGGTTCGCGTGGTGACCCTGGCCATGTTTTCTCTCGCCACAGTCTTCTTCATCATACGGATGGTTGTCAAGTATATGAGATTCACTAAGTGGGGTCCCGATGATACTTGGCTGGCAGTCGCATTTGTACGTCTGCAATAAAATCTTTGTGCAGCTTTGCAACAGCTACGCCAAGCGAGATAACTGACTCTAGTACAGACAATGATGGTTCCCTTCATAGTTCTCATCCAACTCAGTAAGCTTCAACGATGAGCTCGACAGCGAGGTGGCTGACTAACGAGAGATATTCAGTGATTCCAGAAGGGCTTGGTTTGGAGATATGGGTGCTCCATGATTACCAGATCACCGAATTCTGCAAGGTCCGTTATCTCAGTCCGGCCGCTCGCGTGCCCCGTAGGGGTTAAAAGCGTTTCTGACATGCAGCAGCTTCTCTTAGTCGTCCAGGAGCACTACATTATCATTATAGCCATCGTCAAAGCATCGATACTGGCTTTCTTCCTGAGGATATTTCCTGATGAAAAGTTCAGGAAGGTGGTCTGGTGCACGCTCGCTTTTAACCTCTTAGTGGGCGTCCTCGCATTCATTATTAGTCTCATACAGAGACAACCTACCTGGTTGATCTGGGAAGGCTGGGAGGACAAGGAGCAACGCGGTGTCGTCGTCGACCTCAATGATTTCGGCTTGGGCCACGGCGGAATAAACGTCGTGCTGGATGCGTGGATGCTCGTCCTGCCGTTTACGCAGCTGTATAAATTGAGTCACCCGCTGCACAAGAAGCTTGGAATTTTTGCTATGTTCAGCGTTGGCATATTCCTCACCATTGTCGCCGCAATCCGAGTCCACAACCTGTCAACATTCGCGACATCCGAAAACATCACCAGTATGAGCACTCCCTTCACTCCCCTATATTACGGGTAGGATATACTAAAGGCTCCAATCTCGACAGACGATGTACTGGAAACTGTCATATGGTCCTGCATAGAGGTCTGTGTGGGCGTGTCAGTGGCCTGCATGCCGCACGCGCGACAGCTCTTCCGTGAGACCACGCGGAAGTTCAAGCGCTCCAATCGGCGTAATCCTTCATTAGAGAGGCCCGGAAGGCTGCACTGGAGACCACCACCCGTGTTTGGGGACCAGTCGCTCGAATCGGGGAATGCTGTCGGCTCTTCTGTCCCGGGTCCAGGCGACAAGAGCTGGTACAGCTCGACGATGCAGTCGGCATACACGACGACCACATGCACAAGCGATCGGATGCCCTCGAGCTTCGCGAGCGATGCAACGACGCGTGTCGGATCGGTTGGCCAGCTCCTGGATGAGGCCGCGGCCTCCAAATCAAAAGGACCGGTGGAGAAGGCGACCAGTGAATGGTGAGCATGGAAGAGGAACAGACTCATGGGTCAAGGCGAGGATTACCAGATTTCAGGTATGGTATTCGAGAGGAATAGCTTGTCACCATTACCAAGTGTCTGGCGGATGCGACTTACTTGGACGGACTGCAACATGATACTTTGCATTGCTTGACAACCCCTCACAGTCTTGGTGGAGATTTCGTTCAAGCACCAATGGGCACTAATCAGTGATCACTTCTTCACCAATGCCGCAATCGATAGCTGTGATACGGTGGCTCCTTCCAGGTGGCATCAGTCACATAACCTGTCAAATCACCATATAATTGCAGAGCATCATAGCCATAAGGAGAAATCTCAATTGGAACAAGTGCCCAGCATGAGAGGGTTGTGGCTTTCCGAATAAAAACAGATATTCGCAGAGCAAAAAACAGATAGTACAGAGGTACATAACCCACATAGTATAAATAAAATCACACACTTACTAAATTTATATAGTATACCTCTTTTTTTACTATACTGGCTATTATAACTATATATCCTTATTATATATTATCTTTACTTTATACTAAAGCTATTACTATATATATTTTATACCTAATTAGCCAAAGAGATAGTATTTTTAGCCTTATTTTAAGTCTTTAAGACCTTAATCTTACCCTTAATCTTACCTTTACTATTACTACTAGTAATAATATTACCGGCCCTTAGATCTACTTATAGTAACTAGTTTATAGTCCCTTTTCTACCTGTATACTACTTTTTGGCTACCAGCTTTATACTTAAGGATAAAGCCGCTTGTAAGGTTATTTCTAGTACCTATTACTTCTAAGGCTGGTATTTTACTTACTTTATAAGTCCCTTTATTAGCTACTAGTTTTACCGGATAGCTTTTTACTAGGTATTCCTACTATAAGTATCCTCCTTATCTAGTAACTATAGGGTTAAATTATTATACTTAAAGGCTAAGTTTATATATTATACTAAGGCTATTATTACCCTTATTTTATTACCAGCCCGGCTACCTAAACTTATAGTTATTAACTTTATCTATTTACTTATTACAGCTTACCTATAGCTATTAAGGGTATTATCTTTATTTACTATAAATAGGCCCTCCTTATAAGGTTTTTCCTTTAGTATAACCTTTTTTAGTAAGAAGACTATTAGTAGTAGGTTTTTAAGATTAAGATTATAATTAAGATACCAGTAAGTATAAATATTACTCTTATTAAAAGGGAGGCTAATATAATCTTTAGCTAGGTTTATACTTATTATTAATAATACCTTAAAATAATAGTAAGATCTTCTTTATATATATAAGGGTTATTACTTAAAAGTATAATATCTTCTTATTATTTATAAAATATATATAATTAAGGGAGAGATTATAAGAAAAATATTACTTATAAAGCTAATTTATTTACTGTTTCTTATACTATAAAATACCTACTATATTACCCTTATTATTACGTGTAAATTAGTACTAGTAACCCTTCTTTTTAAGGTAATTTAATACTACTTAGGTAGGTATAAAGATACCCTACTTTTATTTATAATAGTCGGCTAGCTAGTTCTTTATTATATATTTTCCTACCTTAATTTTATACTCTTACTATAATATTACCTTAAGCTTCTTAGGCTTTATAAGAGATAAGTTTACAGCTATATAAACAAGAAATTTATATTATACTGGTAATAGCTTTATACTACTAGGCTTAACTTTAGTAACTATTTAAAGACCACAATAAGTATAGCTATCTTTTTAGAGGATAAGCTTCTACTTATATAATATTTTCTTTATTATATAAGCTATTACTTTCTATCTATAATTAGCTTTAATTATAAAGATACTATATATTATTACAGTAAAGGGTTATTAATTACTATAATTATATACTAAAAGCTTATAATTCTTACCTAATACCCTGATAATACTTATAAAGCTAGTAGCTTTTATTATTATATCTAAATTAACCTTAAAGTCTTTATAAGTATTATATCTATTATTAAAAAGTTTTTTAAAAAGAAATAGGTTAAAAAGTACTAGTTGGTAGTAGTTTATAGTAGTAATATTTATGTTTTATTTATAATAATTATTTTACTAGTATACCTTAAGGCCTAAGTAGTCTAAGACCTGTAATATTACTATAATATTAAAAAAACAAGATATAACTAAATAGAGATAGTCTTTAATTACAACCTAATTAATCTAACTAAGTATTTAATTAATTTAAGTTATGGTTAATAGAGGGTTATTAAGTTAAAGTTAGTGGGTTAAGGCTATTAGGTATTATAATCATTAGTTACTGTAATTTACACCGTGTAGCCCGTCTATAGGGGTTGAATAGTGTGCTCTGATTGGCTGTAGCGGCTTAGTTAGCAGACTTGCTCTGTACCATCCGTTTTTTGCTCTGCAAATATCCGTTTTCTTCCGAATCGGTAAGAAGCGAGACCCCGTCCTCTCAGACTTGGATTACAGCTGTCGTGTTCGGCAGCAGCAACGGGGCTTTTGTGAATTCAGTTTAGGTGCTGCCAGTGCGAGCATTCCGGCCAACAGCAACTTGGCGCTGCTCCGCCAGACCGTGCCACAAATTCCTATTGAATTGATTTGGCAGGCAGGTAAGGTCTTGTCTTCAGAACCTTCCTGTGAAAGAGAATAGCGAGGCATTGGGACGCAAGATCCGAAAACCGGGGCTGGTGGGGTCCAATGCAAGGTTGCTTTCCCAGAGCATTTTGCCAGAATCGTCCTGCACACACGAGACATGTCACGGAGCTGTCCAGTCATTTGCTTGTGTAACCTAATCGACTGCTGCGCCGTGAGTGCCCGTTTCAATGATTTCGTCCGAATTGGAAGCTGTACATGAAAAGATTCGATCTGGTGGTCTGAGGCATTCATTCTCCATGTCATGACGACCTGTCTTGCAACGCAGGGAATTCCACTTGTTTGATAAGGGGTCCCGCATTGTAGATGGCTTGGGTGGATAGAAAAAGCACAGCTTGCAGGACAGGTTCAACTGTTGGTCCTCATTCCGCGAGGGGGCGGGAATACTGCAGCCGTTGGTCCTCATCCTGTGAGGGTGTGGAAACACTGCAGCCGGTGTGTTCAATGAGTGGGACTGGACCCCCGCGCGCGCCGAGCGCCTCATAGGACATCTCCAACCCCTCGGTGCCAGGTGGGCTGGTGATCTCCTCGTTGTTCCCTCCACCGTTCAGGGGGGGCAAGTGACTGACCTACCCTACTCTCTCACCTTTTCCATCGGGCCAGGATGCGACGACGGCATAGCGGGTGAGTTGTTTGCCTTGCCTGTGGAGATTTTGGAGATCAATTTCAACTTCTGACTTGAGTTGGCGTGGTGCTGAGAAGACCTGTAGCTCGTCATACAAGAGCTACAGCAGCCCTTGAGTTCGGTCAAAACGATCTGGAAGTTTTTACCAAGCAACAGCGTCAAAAGAACGCGAAGGGTCGCAAATCTGCGCTCACAAAGCCTGTATCGGCTGCGAGAAAGCATCACCAGCATTCCCCAGACACGACGACCACAAAGCCAGAGAGAGCTGTATCAGTCGCAGAGGCAGAGGACCAGCTGCAGAATTCGTTGGATAGCGACTCCGTCGATCCTCCAACAACCATTCCTGACGCGGATCCAGAACTCGTCATAGGACACCTCCCACGGCGTTCTTTCACACCACGATCCACATCATCTGACGAAGAGACTTTGAGTGCTTATTACAAACGCACTGGCTATCTACCTCCTCTTAGCGAGTCGACTCTGGAAGTCATCCGGCAGGTGCTGGCGAATCCATCCATGGGGTCTACGGCAGGTCGGCAAGTCTCTGAGCAAGACCAACAAGTCGGCCTTAAAAGTCGGAATGTGAATTGGAATTCGACACCTGACCCTTTTCATGAAGTCACTTCGCTGTTACAATCTCAAACAACTCTAGAGTACGAGACAGGTGAGAACGAGAGATGGAACGATGATTTGCAGAAGTGCAAAAACGATCCTCAGGAGTTTGTTTTCCAGAGAACGGTGATGATGTCGATGGTAAATCGTCACCGCTTCATATACGGCGACGATGGTGTTCTTGACTTCGCAGTCGAGAGGGCATGGACTTGCTTGCCGATGCCAACACGAGCACTCAGGGAACCAGACGGCAAATATCTCCCCATGCCGAAACCCGACATCGCTATCGCATTTCGCACAACCGCTTTGACAGAAACCGGGAAAGGGGACTACTTTGATCTTCCGAAACCACTGTGGACCTTGGCATGTTATGAAGGGAACGCCCAAGCCCATCAATTCCGTGCCTTCCACTTCTTCATGATCGAGTCAAAGAGTTCATACAAGACTTTACTTGATCCAGGCTCCCAATACCAGGCACTCAACAGCGCCAGCCAATCTTTGCATAACATGTACGAGTTCTTCAATGAAGCCGGTCCGAAGCACTTGAAAGAATTCTTCGACAAGGTGCGAGTTTTCACTGCTGTATCATCGGCTGAGGGCATCATCATCCGAATTCACCGGGCTTGTTTAACCGGGGATTTTCGCAAAGAAAACCTACCTCGTCAGAACTTCCCATCTCCAACCCCCAGGGCTTCTATACTTCCGGACTATCCATTGCAATTCGAATACGACATCTATTTCAAGGCAACTGCCGATGCCGATAACTTTACGTTCGAGAACGTCTCAGCTGCACTGGAAACCATCATGACCAAGTACGGGGCCGGAATACTTCTTGGGCTTTTGAAAGACGCAGCGAAGGCTGTTATCAATAAGTTCAAAATTAAGAAAGAGCATAGGTCACAGCACTACTACTCTCACCAGAAGAAACCACGTGTTGGTAAGGAAAAGCGAAAGTCCAATAATGATAATGCTGGAAGTACTGCGCAGAGCACCTCAGCACCATCTCGTACGTCATGGACAACGGTACAAAGTTCTTGCCACGATCCCAACGAGGAGGATTCGTATCGAAAGAACATAGAGGAGGTGCACAAATTATACGAAGCTGAGGATGGTTCACCTACACCCACACCCCCGACTCCGAGACAGACAGCAGGTCCCGACCCCAACGCGAGCCTGTCCGAGAACTTTGGAAATGGGCTCAATGTCGAAGACAATGCACAATTCAATGTCGAGCAGCCCAGGCCTGCAACCGTACCCAGCCAGAGCGATGCCCTGCCGCCTCGGCGACCAGTTGGCAAGCGCCGCGGTGTCCCTGCGAGTGAGGTCACTGAAGATCAACCACCAGCCCACTCTACTCGTGCCAAGCGCTCCAAAAAATAGGCATGAGTCGGATAGGTTGCTGAGATGAGTGATTTCTAAAGTCGAGTGGAGTGGATGGATTTTCGTGAAGATAGAAGTACGAACGAAGGGGTGGTTGTATAGACCAGCAAAGACAACATGGACTAATTACGCTACGTGTCATGCTATGACATTTTGGATGAAATCGGCGGTACTATAGCAAGTCTAGGGACGTAGGGAGAGGATCATGTGAGAAACAGTATCCTCAGGCCGAGGAATTTACATGTATGCAAATACGCACGTATTCCCAGTATACCCTACTAGGGTAGCATTATCCAAATAGCACTTGGATTTTCATTTTTTGCCCTAGTATGGAGCCTACAACTCAAAGGGTCTACCTAATCTGGGGCAATCTGGATCTTTTGCACAACATAGCTTTTCGGTTGCCTGTAGCCGGCCCCCCAGCATCAACACTGAGTCACAAATTTTAGGCTCTACACATTCGGTGTGGCAAGTAGAGAAAACAACACAAGTATTAACGTCACCATTACTAGTTTCTGCAATTTGAGCGCTTCTAGGTGTGATATGCTGGGAGAGGATACATAATTCCAGCAGAGTTCATTTGTTCTCAAGAGTTATGAAACTCGTGACTTAGAGGGCCGGGACTATTGGAGACCAGAAAGTGTTTGACCACCTGGGAAATTGTGTACAATTTCTAGCGTAAGGCATCATTGATGTGAGTACTTAAGTTTTGGAAAATGCTGGGTTTCAGTGGTAGTTCCGAGCAGCCATCTACTTCATTACTCTTGCCCTGGTGCAGACACCTGGGCACCCAGGACTATGCTGAATATGCATCCATTTTATTGCAGTTCTTTATATCGATGTTAAGTATTGGTGCAATGATCTCTGCCGGCGCTTGTGAAGTATTCTAGGAAATGAAAATCTGCCTAGATTTTAGTGGCTACCGTAATGTCGCCCCTGCGCCGGAATTGACAGAATACTAAACCAGTTATTCAGACTTGGCGAATCAAAATCTCAGATATTCTCAGACTTCCGATGATCTTTTCATGGGAGAACCACGCATCAAATCACGCTTGAAGCCACACATGCTGGAGTATCTTATCTAGCGACGGACGCTTGGCTGGATTGTACTGAAGGGTCTGTCGTAAAAGGTGTAATATTTGCTTCTCTTCCGCTTTATCTATGTCTACCGGCTTCTTTGCCTGAACTTTGTCTCTAAAGGCTTGCTGAGTCGCATATAGGCCTATGTATCTTTGAAATCAGAAGTAACCGTATTATCTTCTGAGAAGGAGATTTATTATACCAGGTGGGCAAATTTGTAGATCCGCGACCGGCTATCCATTCTTGTGTCGGCCATCTCCATCTATATTCTAGTCAAAAGCCACCATGGTGCTCATCACCATGGCTTCTATCGCTGAAATGCAGAGTTGTGAGTCGTGACCGGGGGAGATGTGAAATGCAGATGCCTAAGCCGACCCAAGTGAGTGACTGTAGTCGTGCATGATAATGGCCCTAGACACGGTGCGTTTGTATTCAACAATAATCGAGAGATATTCACGGTCCACTCCTGAATATGTACTAATCTGGTAATCTCTCAGGAAGAAGAAAGCAGGGTTCAGCCGAAGGATGTTGTCCCACGGAATGCTGTAACCCAGCTCGTCCGTGGAAATTATCCAACAGCACTGTCCCATGTCATATTATCTCATACTGCATAAGATGATTTATTCTAAATGGATTCTATGTATAGGCTTATCAAGCAGAAAAAGTCGTTGGAAAAATGGTTGATCATCCTGCAAGTGAGCTTAGCTTACTGTGGTACAGGGGCTCAAGGACGGATATCGGCCTCACCACGCTCCCAAGTTTCAGGGACAAGTGGGATCATCGTTGCGGGCGGCCCGGAGAACTGGGATTTTAGGCACCTGGATTACCCGCCGTCACAGCCCCAGCCCTAGAGCAGCCCACCCCGGTCAGTCAGCGGAGCCCCATTTAATGCTGCCACAACTTCTGCTCAACCACGGCGGCATCTGAATCCTTCTATCAAATCCTCCACCAAGGCTCAGCTGCGGCCGCGGATCTTGGTCAGCGCGCACTCCCTGACGCGTTGTGCACCAAGCACTGCCAATGGCTTCGAAATGAGCGGTGATCTCTCATCTCACCCGCCCAGGGCAGGCAGGGCCATGGCGAAATTGCCGACTCATCCTCACCAGCCATGCTCTGCGTTTGACCTGTGGCTGCGCAGCTCCTCGCTGCCGCTCGCACCAAAGATCCGCACGAGTACCAAAAATCCGAGTGACTATCCAGTGGTGGAGCCTCAACTTGGCTGTGTTTTGTGGGAAAAAACATGCCAAAGGATTACTTACGCTTGCTGATCGGGATAATTCTTGGTCACCTGTTGTTGCCTGCGCACAGGTTCCGAAGCTGTTCATAAGGATGGAAGGGGCGCTCTCAAAGGGCCTTGGGCCCAATGCACATGTGGGCAGTTTTTGTCAGCTTTTTATGACATCAAACACGCTGCAATCATCAAGAAAAGGAGATCAGGCCTTCCGGATTAAAGGCGAGGGCAACCGATTACGGTGTGCTTCTGATCGTGACACACTTGGCTCTCCTCTACAGTGTCCTCCAGCTCCTCCTTTGAACCAAGCATGGATATCCCAGCGGCATCTACGTCGCCAGAAGACTTCACATTCGCGCTGGAAGATATCCCACAGGATCCTTTTCTCCCTCAGGGGTCTCTCACCGGCCCAGCTTTCCTCGACACACAAGCCTGTCTCTGCGCCTACAGGCAAACGCCTATATCAGACAGCAATTCCGCGGCATGGGAGTGCATAGGAAATCAGACGAATGGAGTCGACGTATACACAGGCGGAAAATGGTTCAGGCCGACACGCAGCGCGGTCATCACTGGTGGAGAGGATGAGAACCTTGGCCCAATATGGGATGCTTCCAATGGGCCCGACATCAGCGCGCCATTGGTGTACGATGCCGAGCGGGACGATCTCGTCTCGGTCGACGACTCGAGCCTGAGCCCCTATGATGCCGCTTGTACTGGATTGAACCATACAAGGTTTTCCGAGACCTTTTACAGGGCAGTCAAACAGCGCGCAAACAACGAGACCATGGTCGACGCCGCACCCTGTTATAGGGGCCCGTATGCTGTACCAATGCAGATAATGGGTCTGGAAAAGTGGCAGCAGGACGGTTGCAATGAGGGTTTCTTATGTGCGTGAAAAAAGCCATTCCTTGTTCCCAGATGAAGATACTGACGAGATGGCGTCCAGGTCGGAATAACACAGTCAACTCACTACCACAATACTGCCCACCTCCTGACGTGTGCCAAATGGCAAGAGCCGCAGGTATGACGTGTCAGATCGGACATGAGAACATGGGCATGGGGCCGTTCGAGCCGGTAATTTGCCAAGGCGGGTTCTATTGCCCCAGAGGTGGCATGGAGAAGTTGCAGTGCCCGGCTGGGCATTACTGTCCTCCTGGTACGGCACAACCAACACCGTGCGCAGTTGGGAGCGCTTGTCCAGCTGGCTCCTTGTCCCAGCGTTTCTACATCCCGCTCGCGATTCTGATAATCTTCGACGTGTGCTTGATTCTCGGGATGCTCCTTCTCAGACTTCGCAACCGCGTCAAGAAAAACTCGGACGCCCACTCCGCCACGGCCGGAAGCAGTGCGCCGCGCCCCGGCCTGCGAAGGATAATGACCGATCGAGCCGCGGGATATAAGAGCGTCCGCGTGGATGACAATGCTGCATGGGAGCAGGAATCATCATCACCTGTTTCGGAGCCTGGTACGCCCCGGCGTGCCATGACCGGCTTCGAAGCTGCCTTGGCGATGGAGCACGGCCAACTTGAACGGATCCAGGACATGACTGACTTGTCCCCCGAGCTGAGGTCTTTCGTGCAGTCGATGCAAAAGGCCACCGACGCCGCTCGTCTAGGCCTTTCGTTTCAGTACGCCGGCCTCAGCTTCCAGCCCAAAGGGATGACAAGACCCATCCTGCAGAACGTCACGGGATCTATCGAAAGGGGCTCCCTAACTGCGGTCATGGGTGGTTCGGGGGCGGGCAAGTCGACGTTTGTGAATGTGCTCATGGGCAAGACCACCAACACGGGAGGTGTTGTGATGGTGAACGATACCCCAAATAAGATGAAAAGATTTAGGAAGCAGGTGGGATTCGTACCACAGGATGACATCGTTCTGGCAGAACTTACTGTCTACGAGAACATCCTGCATAGCGCCCGCGTGCGTCTCCCACGCACTTGGGAAGACAAGGACATCCGCGCCCACGTCGACAGTGTTATCGACTGCCTCGAGCTGTCGCACGTTCGCGATTCAAGAGTAGGAACTGTCGGAAAGCCACTGATCAGTGGCGGCCAAAGGAAGCGTGTGAGTATCGGAATGGAGCTGGCAGCGGCACCTATGGCGATATTCCTTGACGAACCGACGTCTGGCCTGGACGCAACTGCCGCGTCCTCAATCATGCGCACCCTCAAGGCAATTGCCCGGATTGGCATATCGGTCATCGTGATCATCCACCAGCCGCGCATGGAGATCTTCGAGATGCTGGACCAGCTCATCCTGCTCGCGAATGGCCAGATCATCTACGAGGGCCCCGAGGACTACGTCCAGCAGTACTTGGAGAACTGTGGCTTCACCTTCCCGCCGCATGCAAACTCGGGCGATGTCGTCACTGACATCATCACGGGGAATGGGCGTTCGTACAAAGCTCAAGGCGACATCAGCAAGGACTGGCTCATCTCCAATTGGACCGGTTCCCGACTACATGCTCAGATGAAAGAACGCCACGCCTCGGCCGTGAGCTCCTTGTCGTCGGCCCACGCCCGCCGAAGATCAGTAACGCCGTCGTCGCTGATGAGCCTGAGCAAGAGCAGCCTCCCGATAGACCAACACCAGTCGCTCAGCGACCCGGCCATGCTCGAGGCTCTAAAGAAGCGCGGGGCGCCACGGCTCATGCAGACGTGGCTCTGCCTGCGGCGGGCGATGGTACAGCAGTGGCGCGACAAGACGTCCTTCTGGTTCGAGATGGCCCTCGCGTCCTTGGCCGCCGCGCTGCTGGGCCTGGCGCAGAACAGCAGGAACGGGGTCCTCTTCCGCGGCATCTACAAGGGCGAGTTCGCGATCCTGTCCAACGCGGTAGACCTCACGTCGGTCCCGCAGCTGTCGCTGCTCATGGGCGTCGCCATAGGGCTCATATCCGCGGCCCCCGGGGTCCGCGTCTTCAGCGAGGAGATGCTGCTCCACCGCAGGGAGGCCGAGGCCGGGCACTCGCGGCTGGCGTACTTCGTGGCCAAGGTGCTGTGCGTGCTGCCGCGGATGCTGGTCGCGTGCCTGCACTTCTCCGCTATAACCCTCGTGCTGGCCAAGCCCGTCATCCCCTGGGGCATCGCGTTCCTGGCTAACCTGGGATACTTCTGGTGCGTGTACGGCATGTCGGCAGTGATCTCGATGGTCGCGAAGCGGGAGGACGCGCCTCTGCTGGCGACCATGGCCTCCCTGATCCTGGGCATCCTCTGCGGGGCCGCGCCGACGCTTGCGCAGGTCTCGAAGTGGAACTTGGTCTGGCTCTGGCGCATGTCGCCCGGCGTCTGGCTCAGCGAGCTGTACTTTGGCGAGCTCGTCAGGCCGTTCGGGTACCTTTACCAGACAGACATGGCGGCCGCGGCGATGGGTTACAGTCTGAACTCGACGTGGAGGAATATCGGGGTCTTGGTGGCCATCGGCGTGGCGTACCGCCTCATAGCGTATGCTGGGCTGTTCCTAGGCAAGAGGATCAGAATCTGATGGCATGTGGACAATAGTCTTCTTGTACAAAGCGTTGGCGTTTAGGGCGAACGTATTTGGTCTAGATGATGGATAGATATACATACCCGTTACACCAATTAGACTCAATATAGCAATAGCTGTGCCAAAATTTCAACGAACGATACCCACTCAATATTGTCATGGGCTATCTTCCTACCCCTAGGAACGAAAATTATTCGTCATCACTACGACACTGAGAGCAGGAAACCCTGCCTTTGCGGGCTCTTGGTTGGATCACCACCCAATACCAGAGATGGCGCCGTCGCGACCGGCCCAACCGCCGACAATACCCGAGGCAGCGTTCTCAGGCCATCTTGAAAGACGGCGCAAATTTATAGATCACCCAGTGATGGTACGGGCTCTGAATCGATTTACTCGTACCAGAAAATGCCGGACACTGCAGGTATTACGGGAAAGATGAGGTTTATGCGGGAGGGAACCTGTTCGAATCTGACCATGACAACGAGCTGGGAGATCATCCTTGATTATGGGGCAAGGGCACCCCGGGGCAGATCAGAAATGAGCGTGACTAAAGAATACAAAGAAGTCAGCTCTTCTAGTTGACCACGGAGGGGAGCCACAGGTCAGGAAAACTATCCAGTTTCATGCGTTTAACACGGGCGCTTTGCCTCTGTTGACCAAAACCTGCTGTGTCACGATGCGAAATACATTCAGAAAAACATTCGATTCACGCCTTCCAATCATATTTCACGGACATTTTGACATGACAGCAAGATTCGGCTGAACCAGGTCCATTTGGTAAAACAAGAAATGCTAATATCGTTACGAAGGGATGTCCAGTGCCAAACTTCCATGTGTTCCGCCCTGGTCATTGGCTGATTCCACGGACTTATAACTCCAACACTCACATGGGGAAGCCTACTAGTACCAGTAAGCTCTTCTTCATTCAGAGTGATGTAGGAAAATGGTGAGTCAACAGCTCACAAGTCGCTTGAGTTTTCCGCAGTGGGCCACTGGACTCGAATTGTGAACATACTAATTTTCCAGTCATTGGAAGGCGTGAAGTACAAGTAATTTTGATGCTTCTTACTTTGGCACGGATCAGCATTATTGTGTTCTCCCAGTCACTTCAATGTGTAAATTCAGCAGCATTCGATTTGCATGCTCGTGTTGCTCCACTAGAAAAACGGTACTTATTACTCGAATCTGTAACCAACGGTCTAGCTGTGCTGTCTACTCAGTCTTAATAATATCGAGGAACAGCACTTGAGGGTGCTGTGATTCATTCCCTTGACCTTGTATAAATTTCGCACTTGGTTCCACTGAGACGCCGCTCTCCCCCTCCCCATCAGGAAAGGATAGCCAGAGCAACACAAAACAATACGATTTTGAGAAAGAATAGCATCAACTGTGACAGGGGCCAGAGATTCTTATTTAACAACGAACAACCCCCCAAGACGTCGACGTACCAGACGAATCGGCACAAACAGATAACAATAATTAAGTGAGGACCGCCAAATGCCAGCACAGTCCGATTTTGTCTCTATTTCAAAAGCATCCTGACCTCACTTGGACAAAGTGCTAACGATTTCCATTTCAGCAACGATGTGTAGGTGTTTTTGGCGCTATTCAAAGCATTGCTACACAATGCAACCATTTCCTTGGTCAAGCTATCTGGATTAAGCGACAATGTCAGGTTGCCACTGACCTGGGTGGCTGGGGACGTTGTCAAAACGTGATTCAGGAAGAGAGTCGAGTCACGGAGGTGGATATGAAATGCCATGAATGTCAACCTCCGAATTGACCGCTTGGAGACGACAACTTCGCCTAGAAGAATTGCGACTCCTGCTCATGATTTCTCCCTGGATTACTTGCAGGAATTGATGGCACTAAAATAGCCAAATGACAATTAGCATTTCCTATTAGCCCCTAGAAAGGCATCACTTGTCTCATGTGAAAGGTGAAATGCCAATGCATCATATCAGAGTAAGTTATACGTGGCACGGATGGTGTAAAGTCTAGTACATGCCATTTTTTGTCTTCCAGATTATTGTAATATATCACTGGTAACATTTATCGCGGGAGAATTCAGTGGTTTTGATGGCAAGGCAGTCGCCGTAGACCTAAATCGAGACCTGTTACTAGCTACCCAAAATACCAAAGAACAATGCATGTAATCCATATTAAAATAAAAATAAAAAACATTAAGTGTACTGGGGGTTGGATAACTTTGACTAATTAAAAAAGGGCCCCCATTGTGTACATGTATGCGGGTGTGGTTTCGACTTGGATGCGGGAGTTTCAACGGACGTGGGTGTGAGAATGGGAAAGCGAGTACAGGTGCTCTCGCATTCCCAGCTTGCGCCCCATGAGATGGCCTCATCGGGGATGGACTCTCCTCCTGAGCCTCGTCTTCTTGGTCCCGAACGTCGAAGTTTCCGTGGCCCATGCCAAAATCACTCCCGAAGGAACCCTAGCTGCGCATCGTTCCTGCGAGGCGTCGTCTGCTGCGCTACCATCGGTCAGTCCACCCGAGCCTCTTGGCGGAGGCACAAGTCACACACGAACTGCAGGAAACGTGCTCAAACTTGCGCACATCACCCCGGTACCTCATCCCATATCATCTTGCGGGTCCCCAACGAGTCCGGTAATCAGCCAATAGCGTAGCATGAGGCGCCTCCCTGTGACTTGTGAGTAATCTTGGACCGCGTGCTGCACCGGTGCTGGGAGCCTCAAGATGATCGGGTTTGGGTCTGGGGGTTGAGTCTTGCGGTTTATAATCATCGGCCTGATCTCTGACTCCCCAGTTGTTGGTTGTTAACATTCCTGCTGTCATAGACATCCCTACCCTCAGCCACAGCATCTGCATATCCCGTGTCTGCCTGTTGAGCAAACGCTCATTCCTGACTGCAAGCCACGCAATCTTGGGGCATTCCAACATCTTCGACTTTCTCAGGGACCTCAATCTCAAATATGGACATGTCGAACATGGACATGGGCACTTCCACCGCCATGGACATGGCTGCCACTGGTACCGCGTCTTCTGCCGCCGCAGCAACCACCAGCGCCATGTCAATGAGCATGGGCGGAGGCAATTCGTGCAAGATCTCGGTGTGTACAATATCCATCATCCTCGTCCTGAATGAAGACCTCCTTTACTAAGAGGCATACCTGCTGACAATGCTCCGGCCTCAAGATGCTGTGGAACTGGAACACAGTCGACTCCTGCTTCATCTCGAGCTCATGGCACGTCACCAGCCGCGGCATGTTCGCAGGGTCATGCATCGGCGTCCTGCTACTTGTCATGCTCCTCGAGCTACTCCGCAGAATGGTCAAGGAGTACGATGCCCTGCTTGTCCGTAAGCATTCCAACACCACCAACAACACCTCCCATGTCGGAGCGGCTGCTGCTGCTGGACCCGCCCAGCAGAGAGGCTCGGACAGTGGAGACAGCAAGGACCACGGCCTCAGTGTTCAGCCTGTTGGCACCATCTCGTCTAGTCGCTTCCGACCCACTGTACTTGAGCAGGCAGTTCGTGCCTTGCTCCACATGTGCCAGTTCGCTGTTGCTTATTTTGTTATGCTGTACGCTATCCCTTGGTCCCCTCCAACCCTGACACACTGCCCTCGACTCCCTACTGGTCGTATGGATCGAATATGATCTAGTTCGCCCGAGTTGGATATCAAGTAGAGATTGCAAATGTGGCACGAGCGAGTCGCTAACCATTTTCTCCATCACCAGGCTGGCCATGTATTACAATGGATACATCATCATCTGCATTTTTCTCGGAGCATTCTTAGGCTCTTTCGTCTTTCACTACGAGTACATGGGGCAAGAGTAAGTTCAGAGACCTTGGGTACCAAGTCAAGGCTTTGTTGGACAGTATTTCTGACAACCTCTTTGCTCCAGCGGCGACCAGACGAGCGCTTCTCGTGAAGCCACCGTGTGTTGTGGCTAGTCACAGTCTACGCTCTGGAGAAGGAGGACAGCATGTTGGTGGCTCAGCGATAATGTATGTCCTGTGGAGGCTTTTTGGCCATCGAGACCGACCATGAATGTTTGTAAATGTTTGTAATCTGGCAATTGATACTATTTTGATTTACCGATCGTGAGGAAGTCACATTTTCAAAGTCAGGTGCTGCGAAGATTAGCGATGGAATCGATATTTCAAATACGAAAGGATCTGCTCTCCCGGATCTCTTCCCTTCATTGTATCTCTCTTTTAGTGAAGAAAAAGCCTTCTCCACCTCTTTTTCTCTGTGGATGTACTGCCATGGACCATATCCTTGATGGACAGACACCTCGAGGTCTCTTTGCGATATGACACCCCTTTGGCGACCTCTTCACGTTACACACAGCTCCTCCTCCCTTTGATTCTAGTGATGTACCGATTCTGGTCAAACTGGACGTCATACTGCGGCACTCCGCTCGTTTTAGCAGCACCCAGGGGCTATGCTACTGTATTCCGCCTCCTCATCAAAGCTGGGCGGATTAAGAAGTAATTAGAAAATGCTCATGGACGTATAGCGTTTCAGTGTCTCAACTAATTGATGAACGAATCTGAGGTTGTTTAAATAGACCAAATACTCATCTCAGACGGCGCCAACATCTATCGTTGAGAAAATCATGGCAATTTAGCGCTATTCTCATCAGCCGGACACTAGCAGAAGGTGGTCATGGAGCTCCTAGTTTCACTGTGTGCGGACCCCAATGCCGGGGAGGTATGATTCAGCATGTGAATTGGACAAAGCTGTCGCAGTATGGGCCTTAGCGGCTGTGGACGTGGACCAATCAAGCAAGAGAAGATTCTCACGTTTGCTGCAGCAATATGTCCTCCAGGTGGATGAAGCTCAGACAATCCTCGAAGTCGTTGACCGGCAGAGATGAAAGAAAAAAACACTTTTGCATGAACTGGCAGGCCATCTAATGCTATCTAAGGTTAAAAGTTGATCAGTTATAGTGCAGACATCATAAAATGAAGCTAGAAGCACACACACTGTTGGTAAGAGGTGAAAGGGTGGGAGGCTGAGGTTTGTGCCCAGTGGGAAGAGACACTGCCTGGTCCCACGCTACACGCAAAAGCAACCATTCTCAACAAGATGAAAGTCAATCAGAGTTACAACAAGGAAATTCTTAGTGATATTTGTCGACGGGCAGACAATGTTGTTACAACACTGCGAGATGCTTGGTGGGGTTGAGGCTGGCAGATAGCAAAGGCGGATATGCTGCTGGACTTCCTACCAGGGGGAAGGGGGTTTTTATTTAGGTACTACAACTAAGTTAATAGTATAGCAATATAATATTAATATTTAATCAAGGTCTTAATAATATTATTAAAGTTATATCTATCCTAACTAACTTATTTCTAAAATAAAGTTAATTTTAATATAATATAATATAATATTAGCTTCTTAATATAACCTAAAAAAAGTACTTAGGTATCTTATTTCCCACCTAACTACTTATAAGCTTTCTAGTAGCTTAATTATTTACTATAGAAGAATTTATAAAATTACAAAAATATCTAAATATAATAATAGATTTAAAGTTAATAAGGTTTAAATTAGTACTCT
>JADAZS010000177.1:0-102491 GCA_014872975.1 Diaporthe citriasiana
TATTATAATAATAGTAATATTAGCTATTAAATATAAAAAGAATATATAATAAAAAAAGAAGAAATTAAGTAAGAAGTTTACTTAAAGTATATATTAGGAGGAGAAAGTAGAAAATTAAAAGGCTATAAGAAAAGTAAGTCTTTAAAATAAGTAATATAGCTTATATATACTAAAAAGTAATAGATAATATTAAAAGGTATTATAAGTTACTAATTTAAGTAATAAATAAAGATGGTAATAATATAGTTAGAAAAGCTATATATTTAGGGATAGCTATTAGAGAGAAGGTATAGTTATAATAGCCTTATAAAAGTAGCCCTAAAGGTTTAAGGAAACTTTACTCTAAAGGCCTACCTTAAAAGGGATCTAAAGCCTCTTTAATTAGAAAATAAAAGGGGTAAGAATTAGTCTTATACTAGATTAATACCTAATATATATTCTTACCTTTCTATATACTATACTATTATACCTAGTGTTAATACCTGTAACAAGTAGCTAATAAAGAAACTTATAAAATAAGTAAAATACCAGCTTTAAAAGTAATAGGTACTAGAAATAGTATTATAAGTGGCTTTATCCTTAAGTATAAAGCTGGCAGCTAAGAAGTAGTATATAAGTGGTAGAAGAACTATTAACTAGTTACTACGGGTAGATTTAAAGGCCGGTAATAATAAAGGTAAGATTAAGGGTAAGATTAAGGTTTTAGGGGCTTAAGATAAGTATAGAAATACTATTACTTTAGCTAATTAGGTAGTAAAGAGGTGTAATAATAGATTTAGTATGTAGTAATAATAATATGTGACAAGGATATATGGTTATAATAGTTAGTATAGTAAAAAAAACGGTGTATCATATAAATTTAGTTAGTGTGTGTTTTTATTTACACTGGGTGCAATATGTACCCCTGTACCCTCCGAAATCAGCCCTGCAAATCTCCGACCTCCAGAATAAGGTTATTTTCTAAGGTTCATGTGAAGCTAGATCTTATGTTACTTTGTTTGAGTCGGACCATATTTGTAGCTTAACCCCTCAATCTGTCAAGGCATAGTCCAATTCTGTTTGATACAGCACGGTTCTCAGACTGATGTGGATAATGGTATACTACCCTAGGGTACCTTCCGACATGGTTCCAGTCTGTCCAAGGCGTCGACTCGGCGCAATCTGGCATCCGGCTCTTTATGATAGTAATGATCCTTGGGTCTATCATTGGTGGCTTCACGAATGCAAAGGGATCGGCTATAAAATATTACACCCCGCTCGCTATCATAGGGTCCTTCATCATGTCAGTCGGAGTCGGGCTGATTACAACCTTCTAGATTGACACGCCTAAAGTCAAATAGATAGGCTTCCAGATGATCTACAGTCTTGGTATGGGTCTTTGCTTCCAGGTGCCAAACCTCGCAATGCAGGCCGTTTTGCCCAAGGCGGACCAGCCGATCGGCCTATCTCTCATGCTGTTCTGCAACCTGCCCAGCTCCACCGTCTTCGTCTCCGTCGGCTCCAACGTCCTGAACAACCAGCTCCTGTCGGAACTCGCCGGGGTCCCAGGATTCGAACCGGGCCTCGTCACTTCCGGCGGCGCGACGTCCCTAGTCGATGCGCTGCCGAGCTTCCGGGATTTTGTGCTCAGGGCCTATAATAAGTCACAGCAGAGGGTAGTTCAGATTGCTTTGATTCTGTGTTGCATCTCAGTCTTTGGCTGTGCTACGTTGGATTGAAAGAACGTCAAGAAGGGCAAGGATAAAATGGCTACCGTTAAGGCTGCTGCTGAGGCAGGACAGCAGAAGACCGGCGCGCCGTCTGAGAGCGGGAAGGTCCATGCCACCGGCTATGGAAAGAGATGATTCAGACGAGGCTGAGAAGGCATGAAAGATCGGGCAATACTAGTGACGAGAAGTAGCAATGTGCTCAGACTTCTTCAGTGAATCAGCCTTGGATAGGTAGAGATCAAGGCGAAAGTGTGATGACACTAGATGCATTGTACTAGACTTATGTGTACAAAAAACAAGCACAGCAGTTCCTGTCATTTTTTTAGACCTACTCAATTTTGATTTTGCCTGCACCATGTAAGACCAAGCTTCTATCATGGAATTGGGTTCACATTTGGCCATCCGTTCTGGCCCCCCAATTCTTGTTTTCTTCTTTCCTTTTTTTTCCGTTGTAGACTTCTGTTCTTTGGCCACGCCAGTTCTATCTTGTGTTAGGTCAAGGTCTGTCAGTTCTTCCTGTTGCTCTGATTGCAACCCCCCCCCCTCCCTTAACACCATGACGGTGGCCATGGACTCACAGTACCTGCCGTCGTGGTGAACTACAAGCCAGTCAAATTGACAAGTCGAAGCTTTTGACAACTGAAACGTTCCGATAACTCGATGCTTCATTAACAAACTTGGTAATCTCCGTGTCTTGGTTGTCCGTATATCGGTAGCCTGAACGCCGAACACCACCAACGTGGACGAAGTTCGGGATTGACAACCACCAGCGGACACATTGAATTGGCTGGCATTGTACGACGTAGGACGAGGGTTAGGAGTGTAAGCCCGTATCAGCGACAGCCAATGACACAATAGTGCATTCGTGTTATCGGACCCCTGCCAGCTGTGGAGCAACCTTGATGGTCCTCCCTTTGTTGCTGACCTTAAACTTTCAACTCATTGGCTTTTTTGTTTGTTGACAAGACACCGCACATTCTTTTCTCAACACCAGGCCTCAAAGATGCGAAGCGCATCGCTGCGGCAGCTCAGGCTGTTGCAAGGCTCTGCTGGTGCCCTTTCTGCGAGGCCATTGGGGGATTTGCTGTCTCGTCAGTCTTCGTCTCTGTTGGGTGCAGCGGACGCGGTGAGGACCTGCATGTGGTCATGCAGGCCGGGCCGAGGTCGCGATGTCGGAATCGCAAAGCCCGTCAACAACACTCACGTCAGCCCAATACGGCAGCAATTTGGAACAACTTCAATTCGAAAAGAAAAGAATCCTGGTCGAGACGAAGAAGAAACTGGCACTTACAGTGAAGCGGACCACGAACATGCTGTCATCTCAACATTTGACCTATTCTCCATCGGCATTGGCCCGTCCTCGTCGCATACCGTCGGCCCAATGCGCGCTGGCAACATTTTCGTGACGGACCTTCTCGAGGCGGGCCTCCTGCACAAAGTCCACAAGATTCGAATTTCTATCTATGGCAGCCTGGCGCTCACTGGCGAAGGCCACATGACACCATCGGGTAAGTTTAGAATTGCGATTGCATCGACCGGGCAGAACTCACTGACTCCAAATCAGCCTTGATCCTCGGCCTCGAGAGTGCCGATGTGGAATCCGTCGATACAGCCTACGTGCCTGCTCGATTCGCCGAGATAAAGGCCACCAAAAAGCTATTCCTGGGCCAAGGTCTTCCCCCCGGTAAGGGAAAGGAGATTGACTTCGACTACGACACCGAATTTGTGTGGGAATGGGGTCGAAAGCTGCCAATGCACAGCAATGGCATGCGTTTCATGGTTTTTGATGACCAGGGTGACATGCTGGCAACCAACGATCTCTTCAGCGTTGGCGGTGGCTTCGTTGTCAACGGCGCTCTTTCGACTGCAGCATCTCAAAGGGAACCATCGATCTCCATGGACAAGGAGTCTGAGACTCCGATACCAGGCCATCCAAAAGACCTAGGAGAAAATTTGTTCTATAAAGAAATCAGGCGATCTGATGCGGCTGGTGACCGAAGGAGCGGTATCGAGGTGAAGCCGAAAGACGACGCGAAGCTCTTAGGCCCGGGCCAGGATGAGAGTGGAGCAGTTGTAGTTTCTTCTGCGGGCGACGCGCAACCCGTCGTTGGGACAGAAGACGACGCCGGAAGTACCGCACAGCCACGATATCCTTTCCGAGACGCGACGAGCCTTTTGGCTCTGTGTCACAAGCACAATCTTACCATTGCGCAACTCGTCTACGAAAATGAAAAGAGCCACGGCTACACTGACGAGGACATATACACGAAGGTCATGCGTATCTGGGAAGTCATGGATCATAGCATCCTCGAAGGCGTGCAGGCCTCCCATGAGACGACCCTTCCGGGTTCGCTGAACCTGCATCGACGCGCGCCGGCTTTGTACAAACGACTCACCCGGGGCCTCTACCCAGCAAGCGCACATAAGATCACCACTGCTACCGAGACCCCCGAGCCGAGCCAACTGACGGGTACGACCGGCATGTCTGGATCAACGAATCTTTTGCCAACCACAACAACCCAGTCGAAAGTGGCCAAGATCACCAAGCGTGGCCCACCTCGCATCCACGGCTCCTTCAGCCACCCAGTCATGCCATCCCCGCTGCGGCGGACAGAGTTCCCGGCGATGGACTACCTGGCCGTCTACGCCATGGCGGTCAACGAGACAAACGCCGCCGGCGGCCGGATAGTAACGGCCCCGACCAACGGCGCAGCGGGGATCATCCCCGCCGTGCTCAAGTACACGGTCGAGTTCATCAGCGACGACCCAGAGCGCGACATCATGACCTTCCTCCTGACCTCGGCGGCGATCGGCATGCTGTACAAGCGGGGCGCGACCATCTCCGCCGCCGAGGGAGGGTGCATGGCCGAGGTGGGCGTCGCGTGCTCCATGGCCGCGGGCGCCTTCGCCGCCTGCATGGGCGCCAGCCCCGAGACGATCGAGCAGGCGGCCGAGATCGGCATCGAGCACAACCTCGGGCTGACGTGCGACCCCATCGGCGGGCTGGTGCAGGCCCCCTGCATCGAGCGCAACGCACTGGGCGCCATCAAGGCCATCTCGAGCGCCAACCTCGCCCTCAGCAGCTCCGGCACGGCAAAGGTGCGCCTCGACGACGCCATCCGCGCCATGAGGCTTACCGCCCAGGGCATGCGCAACGAGTTCAAGGAGACTAGCCTTAGCGGCCTTGCTACGAGCGTGCCGTTTAATATCCCGGTCAGTGTCCCTGACTGTTGAGCAGCTGTGACGGGCAATTATTCGACTGGTTCGTTGGGAAGTGGAGAAGAGCTTTTGTCAACGAGGCCGTTGTTTTTTGCACGGGTTATTCATTTCGGCGTTTTCATATGATCTGGCTTCAAAAAGATACATTGCGGCTCATAGACAGATTGAAGGGGCGATCTTCCATTCCCACCAGTGACTTGTCCAGCAAGCCTTCGTTCATTATAGATGTGGTTCCCAATTCTCCAATAGCTTGAAAAGTGCGAATGTCGGCACTATTTCTTTTAATTTTTCTTCGGTGTAAATGTGAGAGATAGGTGTGATTCGCATGCTATACTTGCTTAAGTGTGCACGCTATCAAGTTCTCAGAACAATGGGGTGGCCTCGGGTCGTGGTGCCGGAAGATGAGGTTCAGGGCATGGCCCAGCTCATAGGTTCGCAGGGAAACCAATGATGTGTCCCCTTCTACGTGACGTATTGAAGTGCAACGGAGCAGTGACACGCTGCATTCGATGATGAAGTATAAGTGACTGGTTTGGCTGGCTGTCCAATGTTCGTCATCCGTCTTGACTTGCAACAACCGAACGTTGTGACTACAGTAAGTTTCGGTAGCCGCTCTGTTCTGCGCACTTCCCCAAAGGATATATAACTCTCTGCTTCCACCCGATGCTGAGAGGGTTCCAGGACGCCCCCAAGCTGAACTGACAAAGTCAGCCCTGTATTTGATAGACCAAAACCCATATATCAGCAGAAGGGAATCCTAGGCCTCGTGAGCATAAGAGTAGACCACGCGTATGTATCCTCCTCTCCACCTCTCCTTTATAATCTCAAGGCCACTCGACCTCACCGTGAAACAGCAATTTCAAGGAACCAACCTTTAAAATGAGCGCTTCTACTACGCGAATTCCAGGGTCGAAAACGGGTGGCGCGCACCACGAGGAGGATGTCTGCTTGTGTGGAGTTTTTGAAGGGAGACTTTCGATCGCTGTCACGGTCGACTTACCCCATTCCGTCTCTGTGGAGGGAGATGCTGGGTTCTGGTTTCGCAGGCGCTGATGGGTCCATGTTGGTTGTCGTGTCTTCCGCCGGAAGCATAGCCTACATGCATGCTACTGTGCGACGGTTGGGATATTCGAGATGTCGTTAAGCAGGATCCACGCCAAAGAGCATGTTCTTAAAACCGGTTAAACGATTAGCAAAAAGCAATTCTCAGTTTCACATTGAGCCCCGTCGGATCTATGCGAGTACACGTGAGAGACGATGCTGAGCTGACAAAAATTCTACCCAGTTGAACATAGAATCAGGTGTAATGTTTTTCGTATCAGTACTCATTTGAAATATATGTAACAGCGTTTGTATTCGACAAAAGACGGAAACAAACAAGGCGGTACATCATTGATGAGCCGAGCCACAAGTGCAGACGGAAGCAGAATACACAGCATGTCCACAAATTTTACAAAATGAGAATCTGTTCTAGCTATAAAGGGACAGCCTACTGCTCCAGAAGAGTATGTATAAGGATTAAAAGCGAAACCACTTTCTAGCTATCTCATTACAGTGAGAAACCCCCAGCCAATTCCATGACTTCATCAGGGTCAATGGAAGCCTTGATAGTCCTCAGCCGCGCCGCATTTGTCGTGCCCCACAATTCCTCGGCAGTCGTGTCTCCCATCGCATAGTTAGGATATGCTGTGAAGCTCTCCTTGAAGATCCCCTCCTTGATTGCGACCTGCTTAATGTTTGCAACAGATAGCTTGACGGAATTGATCCAGAACTCGTCGTCGATGGCTAATCCCCAGGCGGCATACACGCTGACCTATGATAAAATTATACGATGATTAGTTACATGAAGTGTCACAGAAAAAGGATTTATCATAGGCGGCCGCCTACCAGAACTGGTGAGTCGGCATGGGGATATGCACTATCAGTGGCATACTGGCCATAGTCCAGGAACGGATCAACACCCCCGCTCAAAAACACCCCGCTGTGCAAGACTATCTGGGCCGCGAGGCTCTACATCACGATCAGCAACGCGAATTCTGGCACCATTCACAGGAGGAGGCGTCGCACCTGGACCTCAGTCTTGACGGCATCTAGAAGCGGCACCGTGACGGCCGACACCGAGACCGTGTGCGACGTGCCGCGGCTGGTCTGCAGGAGCTGCGTCGCCTGCGCGGCCACGAAGCTCGAGAACGGCTGCTTGAGCGTGCCGCTGCTGACGGGGACGATGCCGTCGAACATGGCGAAGCTGTCGCCCGGATCCGGGCCGTCGTAGAAGAAGAGCATTACTGGTGTGAGGCCCAGCGCGGGTAGTCCCTCTAGGGTCATGATGACCTGGGCCTTGGGGTCGGTGACTGTGCGGGTGAACACCTCGGTGGCGTTGATGAGAGCATCTGCTTTGTCACCAGTGTAGATTCGTTGGCCGCCCTGTTACGTTAGTCTCAGCTCTATCGCCCTGCTCTAGATATGACAGCAGGGGGGCGGGCAGTCCTTACATAGATTAGGGGAGGCTGTGGGTGCGTTTCATAAACTATAGAGGTGATAATACCGAAGCGGTTCAGACCACCCTTGAGGGCAAAGAAGAGATCTGTATTGGTACTTGCAGAAGCTGTAGTTATTGTGCCATTCTGCATAGGGATTAGTTTTGCTTGCCGCACAGACGACTTCAGGATCCAGTGCCAGTGGTTGTCGACGTACCGGTAGCACAACATTGTAAGTCTTAACCGTGTCACAGGTCAACCCAAATTGGTTCGTCTTCCTAGTTTGGTGGTGTTAGTATGATTTCTCTTAATCTGCTGTGCAGATCTAGGACCTACCAGGAAAACCCGCCCCCCAAGGTCAATCCGCCGACACCCGGCCCAGACACTCTGCCGCCAACGATGTTGACGCCATCCTTGGACAGCTCTTGGTATGCTTCAGCCCAAGTCTGATATGCGGAAGGTTTATGCGGTTAGCCTTTTGTGAGAACTATTTAGCGGTAGATGCACAAACCAGTCCCATTCCCAGCTCGACAGTTGACTTGTCCTCGGATAAATTGACCTGCTTCATACGGGAGAATGATATATGTACACCGGTTGTGCTCGAATGACCGGGGTTAGACGTATGGCCGCCGCTCTTGAGGGCGAAGGGGGTTTGCGACTGCGCTATGATGCCGATCTGTTGTAAAGTGTGTGAGTATCAGAACAGTATGACGGAGGTAGATCGAGTACAACATATTTGTTGTCCAACTCGATTTGATTGATACGTACCGCAATTGATACATCCTCTGGAGTCCCAGGTTCAAAGACACACGCTGGTTTCTGGCTTGATGACGCGAACCAGTGGTCAATGCTGGTGGCATACCTCACATCGACTTTAGAAATTCAAGTTAGATAACCATTCAAGGTAACATTCGAGAGCTCTGTTGCTCTTCTTGACAATGCGTCGAGACACTACTCACGTGGGCTCGTGATGACGGCGCTGGAGCTCGAAACATTGCCCTTAATATCAAGGCAAGTCTGATCCACCCCGAAACCCTGGGTCAAGCCGAGCAGGCCTGCTATAGCTATAGACTGCTCATTAAAGAGTCTCATTTTCGATATGTAAGCAGAATTCTAGCTAAGGGTCACGAAGGTGTAACGCAGGGTGCCTGACGTTGAGAAATTGAGGGTGACTGGCGACATCCGAATTTTCATATCTATTTTATACAATTTGCAAAGACTCTTTTGGGTACTCGAGGACTTGTGGGTTCCTACTGAGAGCCGGTATGATGTTACCCCCGGCACCTGCAGCCTAGTGGCATCAGCTTTGTTGAGCTACAGTCTTTTGGGATGCTGGTGAAAAAGTTCAAACCCTCCTTTCCCTTTTGAAAGCTGCTGTGGCGTCATTTGGGCCTTCTGGTACTTTCAAAGTAGCTGAGTAAAAGTACTATTGAACGCTAGGTACTGATGCAGATCGCCGTTCGCCAGGGGCCACGTACGTAGTGTAGTCGCTTACCGGAAAGCGGAACCACAGCTGAGAAATAGACTTTCCATGGCTGGATCCTGAGACCCAGTTTTTGATCCGCATGGCCTAGAGCATTCGGCACAGCACTGGCCAGAACTTCTCGGGAACTGGCAAGTCCGGCACTGCGAGGGCTCGACGAGGCCTTCTGCAGGCCCACCATGGCTGCACGAATCTGGAGATCCCCCTGTTGATGTCCATTACGAGGCTTATTAGTGGGTGCCAAATCTTGGTATGCTAGGAACAATTACGTAGTCTCTTGCAGGACGGGTTAAAGTTCTAATGAATCCTCAGGTCCTACGCGGCGGGCAACTAGGAAAGATTGGGCAAAGTCGTAAGACGACGAGATTGGATCCCTTCTTGTTCAACCGTACTTCTGGTCTGGTGTTGTACGGATGGACTCCGACCGACCAACAATGCAGGAACTCTTGATTCTAAATGAACGACTTGATTGGTCTTTAATAACAAGTGTCCAATGACTAGAGTATCTCAGAACACCGCATGGAACGCATATTGGGGTTCAAAGAAAACATGTTGTTGTGGCCCACGAACCTACTCTTCACAAATTTCCACCAAGCAGCTGAGCCCCATCACATATCAGTACCTTAGAATCCTGGACCTCGTTTAAAATTTCCCGGAGATCTTCCTGACAGCGGGTGGCCCCACAGTCGGTGCGGCACGCCGAACTATCCGCAGGTCGCACCAAGATCTTCCGACTCTGACAGGGCGGTTTGAATACAGCACTAATGCAAGACCCATTCGTGTTGACGTATCTCACGCATTTTGGCTTCGCATCTTGCCTGTAGCGCTTACCTCGGATCCGTCAAATTGGTTCGAGTTTTCAGGTGATCGTGTGTACATGGGCCATCAGACGGAGGTTTGTGAAGCTGATGCAATTAATACTGTATTTCGCCATTGGTCTTGGTAAGTAGAAACCAATGCATTCCCAAGCCCAACTGCGGCGCTTGTGGCATATCTCCGAGGAGTAGGAATTTACGTATATTTACGGATCTGTGCTGGTTGGATGCGGGCCCAGGCGGCTATTTGCTGTCACTTCAGCCCGCCTGCAAGCGCAAGGATGCGGTGAGATGGCGCCCTGCAGAGTGTAGTAAGCCACATCCAAAGCGGTGCTAAACGTACAACTCATGACTGGTGCCCACACGACGATTCATTTAAATGCTGCCTAAAGGCCCTGCTCGGTCTCGACGGCTGCAAGCAATATGTCCGAGTCCTCGCATGCTGATTGCTCGTTGCACGGCAATTCAGGTTTTCGTTTTCGTTTTCGCCCAACAGGACGGCCATGCCACGTCAACCTGCCGACGCCTCCTTTTCAATGCTGCTTGAGCCTTGATCGTATGAGTATGACTCGGATGAATCATGACGTGACTTGATGCCGTTTCCGGCTCACTCGCCCTACCACCTGAGGCGGTGCAACCCTCAACAGGAGTCTAGACTCATGCCCTGCACATGTGGATTGCCGAGTAGATCACTGGAACATTCTATCCGGATTCTGCTCACGTGAGAACACTGGTCATCCGAGTACCGCGTAGTAGGCTAGTACGGCGAGGAGGTCCGGTAGGCCCGTGGAGAGGGTCTCGACGAAGGCGTTGATAGAATACTGGTGAGATGGTCACTGTTAGCTCTGTTTCCCGGCCTGGTAGGAATGCAAGCTCGATCGACTGCCATATAACTGCCTTGCAAATCATCGTCTGATGTTCTCCATCAAGTGGATTCAGTAAGATAACGCCTCATTGTCAATTGTTTTGTCTCCAAAGAGCCGATTTTCATTCTTCCTTTTTTCATGTTTCCAACCCAAGCTTTGAGTCGTCTCAGGTCATGGTCCATTCCTTTGCCATCATATTATCTTCTAGCCTTGCCCTGCGAAAGTGGCGAGTTACCACAAGCAGGACGAAAAGATCCGTCGTCATTTGTTGCATCTCGACCCAGCCTGAGTCCATTGTCAGCATACTTTTCAGAAAAGCAAACATGTGGAAAGTTTCGGTGCAAAATGACATCAATTGATACGTACCACAGTCGCCATTCTGGAAACACTACCCAACCACCCAAATCCCCACAATGCTCATTCAGTATGCCGTCCACTATGTTGTATCCTGCAACGCTGAAGGAAACGTCGTACTTGCCAAAATTGCAAATGTCTTGATCGTTAGTGAATATCTACAATAGCTAGCACAGTAAGAACGGCCTCGGGCCTCAATCAAGAAAGGGCAGGGCTTACAGATCTGAGTACCTCGGGGCATCCCTAGGTGGTGGGTGACCTTCCATTGCTCCCCGGACTTGGCTCGCAGTAGGTCTGAGTTTGCCTTGTCCGCGTAGACGCTGTTCATCAGGTCCGATACGTAGCTGTGGTTGATCGTTGCGTCTGTTGTCTTGTTGCAAAAAAGGAGGGCCGGTGGGAGATCCCAAACGTCACTGAGTGACTGGCCTGTGCCGTCGCCGGAGACGATATCGAATGACTCCCAAAGAAGGGACATGCTTGCGGCTGCCCATTCAGTTTCCTCAGCATCGCCATGCGATGAAAGTTTCGTCTCTGCGGCGAGGGGGCATGGCGTGGAAAAGAGGGCCAGTGTCAGAATGAGAAAGATAAGGCAGAAAGGCATGTTGTGTCCGTCGATGTGTGAGTTTGCGGGCAATTCTGGCAACTTTGAATTTGTGCTTTCACTGTGAGGTTCTGGTCGAAGCTTGAAGGTGTCTAGGTGCGCCAATTACGAGCGTGAGAGACCGAGTCGCAAGGAAACTTCGAACGGGTGGTTGTCACAGGGGCGGTGATCGTTTCGGTAGAAGAAAGCATCAAACTCCTTGAACTGAGGCATTCGCATGCTGAGGAAGAAATGCTTGCAGGAGCAGAAGCTTGTCAGGTTCATTGGCCCGTGTGTCCAATCTTCTGGCAGCTGATGAAGAAATGGCCAGAAGAAACAATAGAATCCAAACGAGGCCAGTGGAATGATACCAAGGTTCGCTGAACAGAGAACTGAAGCAAAATGCACAATTGTTACTGGTAGTAACAAGCTTTCATTTACATTCGTGTGGATCCCTTGTGCACTGACTGGCGGAGACGGTCATACGCTCAATTAAGACATCTAGAAAAGAAGATGTAACCACCTGTTCAGTGTGTAAAATGCTCAGGTACGTTCTCTTTCTTATTTTTTTCACCGAAGTATCTTTCAAATACTGTCACTGAAAAGTGAGAGTTTTGCTCTCTGGTCTGAAGTCCTTAAGAACTGAGAGGTTGGACCAGAGTAAATGGTGTCCTACCAACCACCTTAAACGAAAATGATTTCTCTGCCGCACTATTCATAGTAATAATTGACGCCTCGTCTGGGACCAACATGGGAGATGGGAGACTGACAGTGCAAGTCGTGCCCGTAGGTGCATCCACGGTCATGGTCAGCAAACCATGGCTATCAAAAGCCCAATCCACCTCGATCACGCCGTCAAAAATGGGAACTCTGCCTCTAGCTGAACAAGGCCCAGGGTCAAAGGTGCGAATTGGAACTCAGACCAGCCAGGCTTGGTGGGCGTAGCACCAAGCACGTATTTGGTAAACTCTGCTGTCGGCTCTGCAGACCAGCCGTGCGTGACACAGGCTCGTAGTGATCCCAAGGCCAGGTCGGCCCGCCTCGTCAAGGGTCTCCCAGAAGCAACCAGTATAGTCCGCATTCGTGCTGTCGGCCATGGGAGCCCACAGATTTTGAAGCAGCCCCACCGCTGCATCGCTGTTGTTGGACGCAAGGGCCGCGCGAAGGTGATGGGCAGATGCAAAGGGGCTGATATACGGCTTGAAGCCAGATGAAATTATCTCGGATGAAAATGCCATCGGGCCAACTGGCCTCATCAAATCTGCTGACATGGTGGACAGGATTTTCTGGGATGAGTGGTTGGCGGCAAGGTTAACGCCGGCAAGTATTGCGATCCCGTTGGCGTCCTGGCTGAAACCGTTGGGCATACTCTCCGACAGGATGTACGCACCTACCTACTGTAGGTAGCTTGTCACTCCAAATGTGTGTGTCGATGGCGCTGCGAAGGGCTACGAGTCTCTCCTGATAAGCCGCGTTATTGATCCCTCCATCGGCCAAGAGTGTGAGGCACTTTTGTAGAGCATAAGCGTATAGAACGTTAAATTTGGTGACGGAGAGATCACGAACTACATATGACAACCTGAATCGGAGACCAGCTGCGCAATGCGAGCCCGCCCTGGGCCAAGACAAGTCCCGCATCATTAGGCTAGCATGTCCTATCTCTTCTTGGTAAAGAATTGAAAAAAAAAAATTCGACAATTTGTACACAATTTTGAAATATTGCCAGAACTTCCCCAAGACCGTGTTACGTGATCTCGCCTGCATCGTCTCCTGAGCACTTCAGGGCGAAACCCTGCGGGCACGCACAGGGTTAGGGTCTACGGTATCGTGAAGAAAATCTTCTGCGAAATTCAATGTTGGCACTCGATCACCGTCGACGAGCGGACAAACAACCAATGCACATCGTATTCTGCACTGCAGTTGCACTCGGCAGTCTTCCAATGGCGTGTCAAAGCTGGTAGATCTCCATGTCTCATTTACCAGTCTCACCCGCGCCAAGTTTTCAGCACGTGGCGGAAGATGCAAGCACCCGTCCTGCCTCAGTCTTATGACAGCCTCGAGCAGTTGACTGACGACCTGACCGATTTCATCCAAACTCCACTGTTGCGCCAGATCACTGGTGGTATTCACGTGAATGATGCCTTGATCGAAGATGCCTGGGGCAAGCTTCCAGCTGAATGGACCAATCATTGGGACTCGCTTCCAGATTCTCGAATTGCACAGCGAGACATGATCGACAGCATCGACGAAGATGAACCCACGCGTCAGTGTGATAGCCACGAGAGCGCCCTGAGCAGGCCAGGGTCCCTTGTATCGTGGCTGGAGAAGCTAAGGTCAGTCTCTTTGCCGCGAAGCCAGCGCAAAGGGCCGGTTTTGACCCTTCCCGAAGTTCTGACCGCCCGCATGGAGTCAAAGAAAATCAACGAGGTGTCTGTCGCGGCGCCCTACATCCATTCCATTTGCCAAGCGAGCGGCATAACTCACATCGTCGACATGGGCTCTGGGCAGGGCTATCTTTCCAACACACTTGCCTACCTCTTCCCGTCCCTCCGTGTCCTGGCCATCGACGGCAGCGAGTCTCAGATCGCTGGGTCGAAGGCCTTTGCCACGTCTCTCGGTATCCCAGAACACAGAGTGCAACATCTTGTACGATACATTGACGGCTCGATGGCACTAGCCTCGGAGATAGATGCTTGGGCGAGCGGCCAGAGATGCCTGCTCGTGGGACTTCACGCCTGCGGCAACCTGTCCGAGCACATGCTTAGGTACTTCGCCACATGCCCCTCTATTACTCACCTGGCAGCCATCGGGTGCTGCTATAACCACATCGTGATGCGCTCAGATAGCTGCCCGGATGGCTTTCCCATCAGTGAGCGGCTGCGGGCGCGGAACGTGACGCTGACGCCCACGGCGTTAATGGCGGGCTGCCAGGCCCCCAACAATTGGGCGAGGACAGACTTGACGAAACCCAAGTCTATGTATTCCAGAAAGCAGTTTTACCGGTCTTTGCTGGAGAAGATGTTCCATGACAAGGGTATTCATATCGACGACAAGCCGAACTGGGGCATAAGGAAGAGCGACCTAGCCAGCTTCGAGAGCTTCACAAGACGTGCGATAGCAAGTCTAGGTGTCGAACAGAGTACAATATCGGACACAGACATCGCCGAGTATGAAGCTCGGTACGCGAGCCATGAGGGCAGGATCTCCATCTTGTGGACGTTGAGTGTGCTGTGCTGCAAAGCAATCGAGAGCGTCATTGCTCTTGATCGTCACTGGTTCCTCGTCGAGCATGGGGCTCGCAATGTGGACATTGTTCCCATCTTTGAGTACAATATCTCACCGAGGAATTTGATGATGGTCGCTGAAAAGCCTCAGAAACGTCCAAGTCTCGACGTCAGGGAAGGACATTAAGAATAAAATGTTTCACTTCGAACAAGGTGATAACCCATCTCCCATCAATGATTAGTAGTATGTTCTTGAAAAACCCCGTAAAAGTGACAAAGGAACATGGAAACGGGCAGCAGAGTGATTTAAATATCTAAAAAAGGCGAGCGCAGATAATATTCGTGAAGTGAAAATGCCGACTACTTCAAATACTTGTCTCAATGGCAGGGAGTGAGTGGGAAACTGGACGCATGCCTTCGGCGCGGTGAATACGCAGAGCTCTGACCAAGGCCAGATGGCTAATTTCACAAATTAGACCAATGTAGGCTTTGCATTTCGCATTCAATGTTCAGCAACACAGGATCGCAAGTGACTGATTCCCAAGTCACTGGGCTCAAGCTGAGGGGTCGAGGATACTTAAGCAGCCCAGCCTACCTTGCGATTGCTCACCGCAGGCAACCTTTCCCCTTCCCTCGAGACGAAATCAATAGACAAGCGGCTCTTGTCAAGTTGTGACGAGCTGATGCAACCGGCCGAGCCGTCCGCTCTTTCTCCATTAGTCTCTGCAGCCTCCTTCAGAACAATGAAACCATTCGCTATCTCCTTCATCGCCTTTTGCGCTGCTGTTATGCTGGCAGCAGCTTCTTACGTTAGTCCTGGCTACGCACCGACGAGCAGCCGACTCTCCAAACCTTGGAAGCTGACTTGCCGTATCGCTTAGGTCCCGGCTTCCAGTCTGTCCGCCCCCGACCCAAGATACGGCGTGGTTGACCTCTCCTGGGCCGTCCAGTCCATCCCGGGCAACGAATCGTCCACCATGATCCTGAATGGAACGGTTCAGGAAGTTTACCAGCAGCTCAATGACACGAACCCCGACTACCTGAATCTTCTCCACAAATATTGGAAGTCGTATCCCTCCATGGATTCTCCGGATTCCATGCGCTCTACAGGTTCAATGGATGATCGTCCTGGCAGCGGCTACTACAAGGTCTGCACCAAGCGGTGGGGCCGTAAGTACATATCTATCTACTCTCTTACGTGGCAGGTGATTAACACCTGACCCCAGCCAGCGATCTTAGAATCACGTTTGATGTCATCAAGGCCCTCAAGAACCTCAAGGGTCGCCCAGCCATGCCACCTGGCCCCGGATCGTGCGGAAGAATTAGCTGTTTTAGTAGCCGTCAAGTCTGGTGGTGCAATGATGCCGACGAGCGGAAGGAGGTTGAGTCGTGGCATGAGGTTGCGAGCGCTTTGGAGGACATCGCGCGCCAGTGTTTCTGGAACGAGAAGAACAACCAACACACGCACTCTGTGACCGGCGGCCAGATTTTCCAACCGGGTGGATGGAACGTTGTCGTCCGAAGCGATGATGCCAGCTGTTGACCATCTCTTTCGGGTGCACGATCAAGCGTTCCCAGGAGAGCGAGCTCTTTATGAACTCCATTGTGGTGGTTAGAGAGACTAATGGAGGAAGCCAAGGAAGGTCTAAAGCGTATATATGTCTATCGCCAAAGGAGATCTTTCTCTAGTTTACAGAGAGTGCAACAAATGATCCAAGACTTGATGGCAACAAGAGCCCCGACCGTGCTCCAAGATAAATGGATGTGAAAATGACGAGTGTGATCACGAGCCATACCCCCGTCGTCGCAAGCATCATTCCCTTGATCAGCTCGTTCAGCGCCGCGGCATCGTTGACGCGAGGGAAGGGTTCCTTGGGCACAGGCTTGTTCAGCATCTTGCAGAGCGGCGCCCACCCGTCAGTGATCTCCATCCAATACATCTGCCCAGGTGGCGTCTTCTTCTCCACCGTCTTGTTGTGGAGTGCTATGAGATCTAGGAGGAAAACAGTCAGCGAATGGCAGGCATAGTCCCGGGAGTAGGGGCGGACATACGGGGACCCGGGACCACGTTCCCAGAAACTTTGGCTCCTAGCTTGCCTCTCCCTCTAATTCCCTCGATGAAGGCGGGGAACCACCGCCATGTAGGCATTGGTGCCAGGAAGTAAGGCAGCCACCAGGGTGATGAAACCTTGTTTAGGTTGCCCATACTCTTCCACCAGGCGTCTGGGTCCCGCCTGACTCCCATGACCTGTTCGACAACAGCAAATTTAAGCACGCGGATTCCCAGCTGAGGTGTATGCCTTGAGGCGCGATCACAAACGATGGAAGACATCCATATATCGAGGTGGAGAGACACGACATACCTTGACATTCGGGTAGAGTTCGACCAGCTCACCAACAAAGTCAACAGCAGGGACATCAGTGACACCCACGAATCCCCTTGTTGCCTCACGAAGCGCTTTCATCAACGCAGGACGGTTACCCGCATCACGTTGCTTGTAGACCTCGATCCACTTCTGGACATAGCCTGTTCACCCAGTCAGCTCAGGCTCAACTATGACCCAGAAGCACAAGTTGTGTTTCATGAGAACGTACTGTCCTCTCTGCCCAGCATTTGAGACCCGCCGTGGCAGACTGGCCCATCTAGAAGCTTCTCGAGCGCGATGGCCATCGACGAGGTTCCGGTGCGGGAGTAACCTGCCCCAATAACCTCCAGGGTCCTGTTCGGATCCGTGGGGACGGAAGGTACTCCACCCATCTTGACGATCTCGTCTGAGTGATGTGGATAGGCTCAAGGTGGAGAGGAGCACTTGAGATGGTGGAGCGACGGAAATGCTAGCGTATAGCTACAGACCAAATTGTGGCGATACTCCGTACTTGTCTGCCAGATGGCGTCGCCTCAAAGAATCTCGTGCTGGCACAAAGTGTTGTAAAGACGCACTTATGGAGCGAAAGGTTTGCTTTGGTTCTTCCTCAGACAGAAATGGGGATAGTTTTATGAATTATTGGCTTGGCATCTCTCAGTCCCGGGTCAGCAGCATTGCCGTAAGACGACCGACCTGACGTAGTGTATTTGTTATAAGATCCCCGATGCCGCGACTACAACTTCGCCTCTGTTCTAATTGACCCTAAAACATGAAACTTCGAGTGCTAGGGCAAATTCTGTCGATCTGCAGTGCAATGCCTCCCTCGCAGGAGGCATCTCTGCTTCAGAACTGAATGATTTGGTGCCCTGCAGATTAACCCTGCGAATGCGATTCCGATGATCGATTGCCACTGATGCAGGATCGGGTGTTTCATAGCAGCCTTGTTCATGGTAGGTGGCGGATTGGCTGACTGTCAGCACGCGAGGCTGACCTGTCAGCATTAACTACTGAGAACATTGGGGAACAAATGGACCCCTGTCATCAGTGAGCTCTATCTCGGGGTTCATTTGAAAATAAGTAAAACCCTACCGTCGTCATGCTCTTGGTTCCCAAATTAGTTCTGACTTGCACTCTTTTCTGAAATCGGTGCTGCCTCGCTGTGCCTGACAGCGGGAGAGGGAAAGTTGTTCGTAAATCTTTTCAAGCGCCACAAGCACAGTGGCAAGATCAAAGCCGTCACACATCTAAAATTTTACATTACCCGAAAAGACATCAATACCGTGTCGAATCACTTGCGCTGCTACCGGAACTCCTCTTCAGCGATCGGGGTCTTACATTTCGGTCGCCTGTAATCCTCGACACCTCGACTAGGCTTCACTCGAACGGTCTACCTTCGCAGCAAACATGGGCCTTCATGAGGAAATCCCCGCCATCCAGGCCGAACCCGGCTTCATTGACGTCAAGAAGCAGAAGAAGGTCGCGTTTGCCGCGATCGAGGTGCGGGAGGAGGTGTCTGCCCGACCCGAGACGATCCGGGTTCAGACTTGGCCCAGAGTCGTTGCGGATAAGTCCAGGGAGATCGAGCTTGATGTCGAACCAAACATTCACAGGCCGAAGGGAAAGGTAGTGGAGCAGGGAGGCGCGCTGTCATATGTGACGGAGATGTTTTTCTACATGCGCAATTTCAATTTCTTCCCACTTCAACATTACTGATTTCCATGAAAAGGAATTGTTATAAAGAATGCAGTCAAGTGTTTGGATGTCTTTCCGCTACTTGCAGAAGTCTCTTGAGTAGACCTGTTGTCAAATTTGGGTGTTGTATTTTCATTTAAATGTTTGCAAAAATCCACATGTTAAGTTCTGGTTTTATTTTGTGACTTCGAACATGTGCGAGGAGACAATTTTTTAACATATGACAAATCAAGTATGACTATTTTCGATGATTTTTGAGATGAGAATGCCGTGTTTGAGTTTCAAGAAAACAGAATGGCAGTCTGGTCCGACACGCATCCAACAGCCCTGGAGTCTTTTGTTTGCCCTTCGACTTAAAGCCCCTTATAACCATTCAGTGTTAACTTGCAACCTGATCTTTGTCTAACCAGGCTCATTTGCAGCTGAAATCCTATCCTACTACGTCTGTCGCCCAAGTGGCAGTGAATGAAAGTTTCTGGACTGAATCGGGGAGAAACAAATCCCGGGCCGTGACTACAAATCTCGCGGGCCAGGCTCCGTAGACACCTCCGTTGTTGCGGTAGCTGATAAGCCCCCGTGCAAGCAAGTTCCCAAGATAGCGGAGAACATTCGCCCCGAACTCGGCGGCCTTTACACCGTACACAAGGTATCGAGGTGGCCGTGCGACATTTGGCCATCGATTTTGCGGTTGCTTAAGCCAGGCCCGGAAGAAATTCTCTCCCATCTTCTGGAGATAATCGGCGACCCAAAGACACAATCTTATGCTCTCCACTAATGCTATATGGCAGAATTGGATGAAGGGGCCTCCGGGTGTGGCAGCGTAGAGGAGTATTAAGTTGAGGATGCCGACGGAGAGGATGACGACGACAACATCTTGAAATTGTTGCCAACTCATTATGAAGTTATGCGTCTAGTCTAGCGACGTTACCAACATTCAGGTGGCGAAGCCTGCCGGATGTGTATGCGATGGCCTGCTTGAAAGATTGAGAAAGTGCCAGCAGGTAAAAGCTGACAGCCCGGCTGATCAACTGATTGCCAACGGTATACCAGGGAAATACCCCGGGAAGGTAAAATGTGATTCTCGAAGAGTGTCGCCCCAATAACGATATGGAGAAAGCGACTAGATCTTTACTACATAAGAAGTCAGTTTTGCAATGGGCTTTAAGGAATCAGAGCCCTGAATGAATTGCGGTGCCGTCGCTTGTTTGCTTCTGGTTAGAACATCAAAGTTCGCTACCGATGGCACCTTCACAAAGACGGCGCTCTTTGTTCATAAGTTTGAGTTTACTACAAGCCAAAAGGATGCGCACGAGATTGGGTGCTTCAGCAATTAAAGCCCGCTGTGTGTTCTCCCGAGGCTATCTAGGGCTACTCTCTTGAACAAAACCCAATGTGAGTCGGAGTGCATAAGCCGAAACTTTATAGTGTCTCAAAGGCAATTTCTACTGCGGCCTGTACTCTCTATATTAACGTTCAACTGACAACATTTCAAGTTCATGCTACGTGGACGGAGAAATTATTTGCATCTGTCACATTGATATCTCAATTTTAACGGACGATGTCAAAATCATTCAGACTGAGCGTACCTAGGTGTAGAGGATCTTTGCCTTATCGTGTAACTTATCGTGTAACGACAAACACGGTACATATATATTCCGATGATAGTGCCAGGTCTCGAACATGATGACGATGCCAGGCTATCAAATGCACCTGCATGTTCATGCGCACCGCTTATTCAGGAGTATTCTCAAAATTGACGGTGCGGCATTGAAGGACCATTGCACTTAAACTTGACACGCGGCCTTCTAGGGTTTGGGCATAAAAACCCCATGGAGCTCTTGTCTCCGGGCATAGCCGTCCGGCCTTCGCCTTGTTGAGTCAGTCTTACATTAGCTTTGGTCACTTGAACATGTGGCAGTCTACGGTGGCACATTGAACCCAGCCAAGCCATTTTGTGTGTTCCCCGCAGTGCATAACCCTATGCCTTGATGCGTTTCGCATGGAGAAGTAGACTCTGTGGCAGAGAGGGGGTTCTCCACCGGAGCAAATAGCTCACAAGCACAACCAGCTCTTCCATACACACAAGAGTCCGCTTACCCTCCCAACCGCCAGAGTGCCCATGGAGTCGAACGATCTGCAAAGTCGAAGATCCGACCGCGATGGTCGCGACTCACTGGCCAAATGCATCGAGAGCCTGCCTGTCGAGATCCAGCGGCAAATCATGTTCTGCCTTCCCACACTGGGATCTCTTGGCACTATCATCCGGGCATCACCGGTATTCCATTTGCTGTTCCAAAGTGAGCCGAAGAACTTCATTGCAAATTGTCTGATAAATATACTTGGGGATACTTTTCTTGATGCGTGCACAGCGCGGGCCGCCATGCAGGATAACTTCCAGAAGGAACGCCGAGACGCGATGAAGCTGGGCCATGAGACAAGCATAATATGGCCTTTCCTGGAATCATACCGCAAGAAGGTGCAGGAGCAGCCTTGCAACTCCTGGATTCATTCCATCTCTCTTCCGGAAGCTATTGAGATGGCTACGTTCCACTCATCAACAGTCGAGCCGCTCGTCGATGAATACGTATCCTGGGCTCTGGCAAACCTCGGCGCATCAGCCAAACCCACCAATCTCAGCAGGACAGAGCGCATGCGGATCCAGAGGGCGATGTACCGTTTCCAAATCGTGTGTGATGTTTTTGGTAACAAGCTCAAAGACGGCAATGTGTCGGAACAGCGACCAAGACAGCTGGGTTGTCTTCGGTTCCTGTCAAGCTACGAGCCTTGGGAAATCGAGGAGATCCTATGCATCAATGCCTTCTTTCAAGAGCAATACCAGAAGAGACTTTTGGAGGTCTCTGCGGATCTCAATTCTATTCCCTGGAGATCCATCGACACCGCTGAACAGGCGCTCGATTTTGGACGAGCCCGTACGTTGAGGATTGAGACAAGCGAAGGTGTATGTGCTGGTCATGCTGACACACTTGACAGGCACAAGGAAAAGTTCCCGCGATTTCCTCGTTAGCCAGGGCCTGCCACTTCTTGCGTCCGTGTTACGCATCCAAGACCACGACGAGCTCGCGGCCACCTTGCGCACCAACATGCACTACGATGTGTGGGTCACGTGGCTCGACGATATCACCGGGAACACCGACATGCATGAGAGATGGGAGAGGTTATATTCGGACCGAGATCTCGCCCAGGACGAGGGGCGCCCGATACCCTTTCGGGGAGACGACACAGATTCACCGCCGCTGGCATGGGTTCTCATCTGGGGCGAGACGTACAGCAACTTGTTTGGCACCTTTATTCCGAAGCCACTTCGTGTCTGGGGTTACATCATGTGGGATAGACGGCGCTTGGAGGAGACGGGTGCTGTAGAGAGACTGATGCGTGAGTGGCATGAGATGTGGCAGGGTGGTGATTATAGAGATAGCTTGAGAGCTTGGAATAACGCCTGGAACAACAGAGGATAGTTAACGGATATTTGATGGGGGGATATTGTGGGACAATACTAGATTGGAGACAAGCAATGCTTTTTGGCACCACAGTATAGAGTTTATGGAACGCGATCTATCAAGGCTTGTTGACATACGTGCTTCCAAAATACGACGTTAGAGCTCTTCCCTGCCATGCACAAATGTCGGTATGTCATCGATGCCGGGGTCTCGGCTCTTTGCCGATAATCCCGAACCCGGGGCATTCGCTCATACTCCGTACAGTACACGTAACGTAAGTCGAGGTCATTCTTCAACGTGCCCACAATACCTGGTGGTGTTTGAAGGAGACCTGGGCGGCCGCTCGGTCAAGTTGAGATGTTGACAGAGCGAGTACGACTAAACTCAGAGTGGTGAGGTCTCTTGCTTCGGAGCATTGCCTGGGGAAACCGCAATCCAGCTTCTGCCATACAAAAGCAATGGGAAAGTAGGTGTGATAAAAGGAAATTCGAAGATGTTGGGGCTGGAGAAGGGTCCAGACCTGACAGACCCCTGCTGCGAGTGACGACCCAAGCCCAAGTAGGCTAAACCCCTATGAGAAAAGAGGAGAAAGTGATGTCGAGGCGCCACAATTCTTGATTCTGCACGCCTGTCTCAGGCCGGCCTCCCAGGCCTGCCGGTCAACTGCAGTGCAGGTGTGGTGTGCTGGAGCCTGGCGTCTTGTGCAGCAATGTCTCGGCCGGTGATCGAGATGAGCGAAGATCCCCACAGCTATCGTGTGGCTTGGGCGGCTGGTATGATTGCGGTGACAGGCACCAAAGGGCACACATCATTATCCCGTGGACATGTGTCTGCACGACGTGAGTGGCCGCGAGCCTGCGTCAGCTAGGCCCAAGTGTGGCGAGTGAGGTCGAGGCGCGATGTGCATCGTGCATGAAGGGGGGTGTCGTTTAGGCGAATCAGCATCAACACAGCGCCTGCGCCCGACGTCACCGGCACCGAACCCCAGCTGTCATCTCATCACACCTCATGCCCACCCCCTTCAATCCTCCATGGCACACTACGTCACCGGTCAGCCATTCGATTTAAGTACATGTTCATGTCCTCAGCCACACCACTGGGTAAGGATGGAATCTCGGTCCCAATCTTTCGAATGATCGCTTTCTAGGACAGTTTTAGTCTTGCCTACATGAATTCGAACTAATATGGCGGATACACAGAAACAGAATGAGTTGTTGATGCGAGAGGTGGCTCGTCTCAAGAAAGAGGCAGCACTGCAGAAACAAAATGAGGCCCTGCAGAAGGAGATCGCTCACCTAAAGAAGGCAGTTTCTCTACAGTGTAAGCTCTTTCCCCGTGCCATCACGGTCTCATGTTAAAGCCGCACCAAACAGTCCATGCGCTAATACTGACCGTGCCTAGCCTCAACTGCCAACAAGACGGCTAAGAAGCCTTCGGCGGACGATGCGGCGAAGAAGGTCACTGCAGCTAAGAAATCAACGGATGATGCACTGAAAAAGGTCTCGTCCAAGAAACCAGCAACCGATGACGCCGTGAAGGCGTCGCAGCAAAAGACGGCCGAAGCAAAGACATCCTCAAGACAGGCCATCAAAGAAGCAGCGTCTAAACCCAAGCCAAATGTGCCCCAGGCTTCTGACATCAAGGACCATGCGCCAGTGAAGAAGTCGACCTCGGCCTCCAAGCCATCAGTGAGCAAGACGGCCGCAGACGCGAAGAAGGCCGTGAAGGACTCCGCCGCCGTGGATGTCCCATCCGAGACCACGACGGAGAAGAAGAAGAAGAAGAAGAAGATCAGGCACACGCCCAAGTACGACATGGCAGCCGCCCTCTCCCGCGGGGAGGAGATCCCCGGCCTCACGGACAAGAAGCCCGTCGTCCGCAAGGTGCCCAAGGCCGCCGTCAGGGCACCACAGCAGGCCGTCGACGAGCCGGCCCCAGAGCCCCAAGCCGCCGTCAAGAAGGCCACAGCCCAGACGCCCCAAGCGGCACCGAAGAAGCAGAAGATCTACGCGGAGGACGCTCTCACGCCGACGCACCAGATCCTCGCCCAGCGCAAGAAGCAAGAGGCCCTTCAGAGGCAGCAGCAGGGCCAGGGCCAAGGGGGCCAGGGCGGCCCGCTCGAAGGGGTCACAGGCACCGTTGGCAAGACCGGGAAGGGCGCCCTCGACACTGTTGGCAACGTCGGGCAGCAGGGCGTCTTGACCATCGGCGACGTCGGCAAGGGCTTGCCGGTTGCTGGCAAGGCTGTAAATGGGGCCACGCGTGGCGTCGGCAAAACTGTGGGGGCAGCCACGAACGGGCTTGGGCAGACCCTGGGCGATACGACCGGGGCTCTTGGCCGCGGCGACGTCGGCGGCACACTTCATGGGGCAACCAAAGGGCTCGGAGATACGGTTGGGGGCGTAGGACGCGGCTTGGTAAGTTCTTCCCCCGAGTGAACACATCTTTGCGTGAGATATTTTCGAGACTGACAATCCGTGTAGGGAGATACCGTCGGAGGCAGTAAGCAACAACCACCACAAGCACCAAAACCACAACAATTACCACAAATACCAAACCCTCCACTACCACCACTTCAAAAACCCAAAAAAGTGCTGTCTCGAGGCCAGCCGCTCTCAGAGGGTGCGCTCAAGAGGCTCGCTGAGACGTCAGGCCCGAGGAAGAGTCTGCAGAAGTCTGCTTCGTGGATACTGTCGACACAGAGTGAGAAACAACACTAACAATGGGTGATTTTCCAGCTGTCGGCGGCCTCGGAGACAGCCTTGGAGGACCAGTCGTGAGTAGTCCCTCTCCTGGACCCCCTCCTCAGTCCTCACTCATGCTCTGAGCGCTCGGGCATGTACCCGCGGCGCCGTGAACCACTCTTCTATTTCGCGGAGCCACCATGAACACGGGCCCTCCAAGCTTGAGACATAGCGTACCAAGTCCGACTTTTTCGATACATCAAGCTAACGCGTGCCAGGGTGGAATCGTTGGAGGAGCCGGTCGAGGGGTCGGCGACGCTGTGTAAGTTTGCATGCCCTGTTGGTCATTATCTAAGCATCGTGCGCGCTGCTCGCCACCAAGTTTGGGCGTTGCTCGACGTTGGCTTCCAACGATCTTGCACCTGAATTATCGTTCTGGTTCTCACCACTAACCCCCTCTCGCAGCGGCGGAATCACAGGCGGCCTAGGCAAGGGCGTCGGGAAGGTTGGCCAAGGAGACCTGTGAGTTGAAGCACCCCCCCCCCCCGGTACTGCTCGAGATATAATGATTCTGACGGCGTTCTAATACAGCCTTGGCGGCGTTGGCGATGTTGTGTAAGTTCCAGACCACATCGGCTTCCAACAGTCTTGCCCCTGATACTTGCTTGGGGCCTTATTGCTAACCATTAAAAGTGGCGGTGTCGGCGACGGTGTAGGCGGCCTGCTCGGAGGAGTATTAGGCGGCTTGGGCGGAGGCGGGCAACAAGGCAAGGGCGGCAAGCAAGGAGGCGGAGGCGGCGGCGGCGGCGGACTCCTTGGACTTGGAGGAGGTGGCCAAGGGGGAGGAGGACTTCTCGGCCTCTAATCCCGATGCTATTCATCCGTCGACGATGATGACCTATGTTTCCAGCTTGCAGGTTGGGTGCAACTCAGGGGGACTTTGTAAGATCTGCACATGATAGCGATGCACAAGCAACAAGGATAGCCAATGCATTTCATGGTAATACTACACCACTTCTCAACGGTTTCAATGCAAGCGGGGTGATATTCTGGGGCAAGTTGACAGTCTTGGCTTGACCTCGCTGTTCAAAGCGGTGCCGCTCCGTGGTTCAGTCCAAGCCGCGCGAAGAACCCCATGTTCTCTCGAGCCGGTATATTCAAGGTGGAGAGTCTGATCCACGACATGTATGACATGGTGGAAAGCAAGATCCTGCGGCTTGGCAAGAAGGGTTCCAGTGTCGACGTATATGATGCGTTCAGGACTCTGACCACCGAAGTCGTTGCGCAGTTCGCTTTCTCTCGCCCGGCCGGCCTGGTCGGGGAGTCACGCGACGATTTCAGAGCGCACGCCATCAAGGCTATAGAAGGCGCTGCTGATGGGGTCGAATACATGCGGCAGTACCCTGTGCTAAGGCTTATCTCTGATCACATGCCGAGGAAGCTCGTAGTCAAACTTGGCGGAGACGTCGGACACCTGCAGTTCACGACTTTGCTCGACGTGAGTTACGAAACATGAACTTAGCTTCTCGCCGCTGATCTTCTTGGCCCCTTTGTGATGATGGAATTGCTGACCTTCAGGCTACAGTATGCAGACAAATCAGTACGTTATTGGGAACAGCACAATGGTGAAGTGTGTTGGAAGGAGCGGTGCTGTGGGTGTACGGGCCAACTATTAGCCCTTAAATAAGCTCCTTCTAAGTGTTCCGTAGCGTAAGGGTTCCTCTCCTTAATATACACAAATCAACGATCATTTGCTTAATTGCTTCATCAAACTCCAGTCCACCATTATCTTCCAGGAAGATTTGACACCACTTTGATAGCTCCGTAATGTATGTATGTAGTTCAACGCTTCGAGAGAATTGTTCGATGCGTCGATCAGATTCTTCAGACCCCAAGGCTCAACCTCACCTAGCCAGACAACCACACGAGACGCACACGAGTGGATATGCTGCATTAGGAGGACCTCAGCACTTCTCTCAGCGAGATCTACTTGCTCAATGCACATGGAATCATTACATATTGCCCGCAGCTCTGTATGGTGGCGAAGGTAGATGAATCCCTGGAATGAAGAGGTACATACGGTAAATGTATTGTGATTGAACTGGGTTGCCTCGGCCAGATCTGGCTGACCCCAGACGTACGAAAGAGCTTCATCCTGGATGCTCTGTGTCAAAGATAGATCGATAACCCCGAGGCTAAAATGCATCGGTTGCTCGCGACGGCCTGATCCACGACCAGAACTCTCAGCAGAACTTCTTTACTCGCGCTACTCAGCGTACCAAGCTTTGGGCGTTTGTGCTGGCGTTGCCACTTTATTTCCGAGTACCCCTGTAAGTCCAACTGACAAGCAGCTGTCTTCAGTCGATTCAAGAACTATATCAAATAGCCCGCAGGAGCCAGCCAGACTGAACCCAACATGAAATGAGAATATCGCAGATGTTGCCCCGGGACGCCGAGAATCTGATCCGGAGTAGAAACCTGGGTCGATGACAAGGACAGCGATGAGGCTCTGCAGCCATCGGAGCACACTTGCGAATTCTAGATATGAAGCCCATGCTGTGCATGACCACAAAGTCGGATATTGCAGAGTTTGTGATACGCCTTAGAATAGTCGAACACGTCAAGGGTATCTGACCAGGCCATGCGAACTCTACCCAAAAACAGGGGCTGAATTTTGCATGGGCCTGGGCGCCCATACGAAACAGATGGCCCCGGAAAGATCGTTCAAGCCATATCACGACCTTCAAAGTCGAATCTACGCGTTCTGCATCCTGGACCGAACCTGTTGGTCTGGCTTGGGTAATAGCAATTGCTTCAAATTGGTCTTCATTCGTTGGTTCTTGTCAGGTGTGTAGGAGGGAAGAAGGGGCCGAAGGCACGCAGCGCGTACGGCCTTATATCCTCCCTTGGCTACGGTGAATGAAGCTATCTACAGTGAATGCTTGGTCATGTGACTAGCTATAGAACCAAATAGCCTGAGAAGGCCAAGAGCGACGTACCGGACCAGGGTCGGCAAGAGAAACTTGGAAAACGATTCGGTAGCACAGACGTGAACTTAAAGAGGCCGAAAAGGCAACGCACAAATGTATTGCTATGGCACAGGCTCCTATGGCAGTCTGCAATCGGTCTTGAGCCCAAGCAAGCAGGCTGGCGATTCGCCCTCCAAAATGGAGATGTCTTGACAACAGACCGGCACGAATGAGGCTCTGGGCCATGAGGACTAAGTAGAGAGATACAGAAGTTTGCCACTAGGAGGAACGGCACGATGAAGATGGCCCCGGCGCAGAAGACGGCGAGGAAGAAGCCGGTATGGAAGGCAGCAGCAAGCAGGCTGGTCAGGAGCCACGGCTCTGTTGCTTTGTCACTGGCCATGTCGGGGGTGTGTGACCTGGCTCTCGAAGGCTTTTGGTTTCCCGATGGACATTGCAAGTAGCTGACCAGCAGCGCCTAAAGATTCGCGAACTGAGTTCAGCTGAAGGCTGCTTCTTTCTGCCTGCCGAATGTAGGTCAGAATTCACCAGAAGGCCAGCTTGCATTTGTCACCAAGACACATCGCTACACCAATGCATCTGAATTATTAGCCTATGCATGATGAGTATATATTCAAGCAAGAATTGAGTTTCGACTCGAGAAAACAAGAATTGCAGAACATATCTGGATATAAAAGAAAACGGAGTGCGAGCCGATATGTGCTCTAATCCTAAAGAGACAGTCCGCATTCATAGCGGTGAACACAGGGAATACTCCCAGCTTCAGCTCACCAGCCCACGATAGTTCCGGAGAGAAGAGAGCCTCATGAGATTCAACGGCGTCGGGCGATGTTACCCAGGTACCAACCAGCCTTTTGCATGGGAGGCCGCGGAAGGAGCCCGGCTGGCTAGGAGTGCTGTTGCCGCCGACCACAGCCTGCTACAGAAACACAGTCTCCGGCGACACTACCTGTACAGCCCACGTCAAGAAGACGAACAGTAACAATTGCGCCTCACGGGTCGCCTTCACTTCTCAGTGAGTGTGCCTGACGGAATTAAGGTTCACAGGATGAGACCTAGCTATGAATTTGTTCAAAACACTAGCTAATGCCAGAGTGCCTAGCAACAATGGTGTGTGCTGTGCTGCCCGCCAGGGTGTTGCCTGCAGGATGTTCTGTGTCACAGATTCCGATGAATCTTGGAAATTGCCCAGCAGGGAGCTATAAGAACGCGGTAATAAGAATTCGAGCCTTGGTCTGGGGCTCGTTGCCAGGTTCGGAACGTGTAGTGTATCGATAAGGTCCCACCTCGGCAACTACCCTTTGACGTCATCATACGAGGTGGGCTGGCTGGGTGTCTTCTCCTTGGTCCTTTTCGTCAAAGCTCACGACCATCCAGGAATGAACACAAGAATGTGTTTGAGGGACTGTGGAATCCGAGCAAGCGAGAGTCGTGCTGAATGAGACGGCCCCCATGGCTTATGGCTGAGCCTGCCGGCAAGGGCTGGCCTCGTGGAGGGGTCGAGGAAGGGCAATTGAGAGGGGGCGGGGCAGGAAGCGAGTCGGGTGCACACTGCAGTACGTGCACTTTGGTTGCCTTGGCTGCTCTCAAGCTGGTTCTCCATCACAAAACTTCCGCGTAATACATTGCGCCCCGCCTCTCTGTGATGGGAAAACCACGAGCGGTCACAGGGCTTTTTGTGGGCTTATCTGTTGTCTAAGACAAGCCTTGGTGATTGGGCAGCGAGGCTAGCCCGTGGACTCACCTCACAAACAAAAAAAGCCTTCGCCCTTACTCCGACACTGCCGCCGTAGCCAGCCAGCCCTACCGTCCAGACCGTCTGCACAATTGGCTTAGCTCCCCAGTCAGAGACGGCCAAGGCTCTGCATTACTGCCTTCCGCGTCGCTCCCCGAGATCGAGCTTTTTGCACCCCATCCGCCGTACGGGTGTCGTGTACAGACCGACAGAAAGGCGCACTGGCCGAGGGACATCAAGGCTGTGTGGATTTTGATCTGGATTCTGCAAAGTGGTTGCATATGCCATGCAGCCAGACGCCCTTGTCTCTGATATGACAGGCCCATCAGCCAGAGGAGCACCCAGATGGTGTGGAACTCTGCTTGGAACTCCACTTGGCTTCCATGTTTCCAAAAAAGCATATGCCGGGACAGATCATCCAGAGGGGCACGTCGACCGTGCTGCCGTGGAGGAAGAGGGGGATCTTGTGCTCAACACTTCAAACACCTTGCTGCCGCTTCCTCTGCCTCTCCCCTCTTGTTTTGCGGATCAACGCGGGAGGACATGAACAGTCAGATCAGCCCGCGAGGCCAGGAAGAGAGACCGCCCCAAAAATAGTGGACCACTTGCTCATAGGCAAGCACAAGGGGTATGGGGGATTTGTCTCCGAGCTGGGCCTAGACCTGAGCATGGGGTCGGTCTTACACTGCAGCAGCAGGCGCAATACCTCTCAGCCTCTGTCCGACAGCCTGTCAGTCTTGCTGTCTGCGTGTGATGCCCAGCTGCACAGGCACAGGCGCTAGACTACTTACTGCGTGCTGCATGCCATGGCCACAGGTTCTACATGATTCTGTTGATGTCGTCAGCTGTGCCTCCATCCCATCCCATCGCACCTGTGGGCTCTCTCCCCTGTGTGGTACTGTGTTTGTATCGCACCCTCTGCGGATCTGTTCGACCACTATACTACTTACATACCGGACTGCATGCATTACAACAAGAGCCGCCGCAGTCTAGAGCAGTGCCACCACCTGCAACTTCTTCTGGGTGCATTTCTTTTTTTGCCCGCGTTGCCTTGTCTGGCCCTGCGGGCTTCGTTCGCATTGTTCCCGTTGTTCGCATCGCCCGACACCAACCGCTCGGCTCTGTCTCGTGGCCCAGCAGGTGTCATCCTTACAGGACCGGCACACTAAGAGACCTAAGAGACAATCGTCCTTGTTCAACCACATGGGCAACAAACAGTCACTTGGGCCGATCATCTAATGCTAGCCTCGTCTGGTGCTAGCCAACGTTTCCCCTGCGAAATCACCAAGCCAGGTCCTGGGACAGCTGCCGAGTTTGTGACTGGGACGGGGACTCGACCGTCGGTTGAGTCCGTCATCCTGCCAAACGGCCGCCCAGCCATCCTAATTTTTACACCCAATAGCGACACCAATAACACCCAACCCCCTCGCCGCCCGCCAACACCAACAACACCACCTGTTCTCCCGAGCTGACCTCATCCGGCCTTTTGAGCCCACCTTCTCTTCTCTTGGCCTGGCTCTTCCGTCTCCCCATCCCGAGTCATTTCCCCACATCATCTCATACATATACACAGCCTCCCTTGTACCAACTGCTCGGAACCCTCATCTTAGCCTTGCTCCTTTTGCTCACTTCGTCAAGTCCTGAGCCCGTTTGCGCTCGCATCCGGACCCAAGATGCCTGACACGGTCTACCGCGAGTCCCGCAGCTATGTGCGGGAGCGCGACGACCCGGATTCGGACGACGATCGATACAGAGCACCCACCGTCCGCCGCTACAAGGTCACCCAGACCCAGCGCGCCCCGCCTCCTCCCCCGCCTCCGCCAGTCGAGCATGTAGAACGAATCGAGCGCACCGAGCGCGTCGTCGAGAACGACTTTATTGAGGATGATCGCCGCTCCAGGTTCTCTACTCATTCTCACCATCTGCACCCTGGGCGCTCATCCGGTGACTTAGTCGAGGTCGATACCACAAGACGGGTAGACAGGACCTATCTGCCCGAGAGGCCTAGATCCGCCTTCGACCCGCCCGCCCAGAGGAGTACCCATGTTGTGGAGAAGGTCACGGAAAGAGAGCGAGGTAGATCTCCAACCCCCGAATTCTACGACATAAGTAAGAGGAGCGTTGTCCACGACGACGCTCGCACTGTCTACGAAAGGACCAGGGAGGTCGAGCGCGAAGACCCGTGGCCAGCAGACCGCCAGCGAACCACGGTTGAGACGAAACGCGTAGTTGAACGCGACGATGACCGCTGGTATGATGACCGGGGGGACCGGCAACGAACAACAGTGGAGAAAAAGGTTGTTGAGCGGGAGGGCGACCACTGGTGGGACGAACGTGAACGTCCCAGAGACCGCGAACTCGTCTACGAGAAGACAAAGGAGGTCGAGCGAGACCCCGGCCCAACCTCTCCGCGCGACTGGGATCGGCATTCGCATTCTCCATGGGACCGTGACAATGTCGATGTCCGGGTCGAGAGACGCATTGAGAAGCGTGACGATGGCGTGGATGTCACCGTGCAGCGCCGCGTGGAGGAGCGCCGTGACGAGACACCTTATGGCCAATTAGAGCGGTACCGTAAGGAGACGGAGTACTACGAGCCGGCACCCCCAGACCCCGCCCCCATTATCATCCGCCAGCGCGCCCCGGAGCAGAGAATTATCGTGCAGGAAGCTCCCGAGCCAGCGCCCATCATCGTCCCGTACAGGCAGCAACAGAATACTGTGGTCGCACGGCGGGAAGAGCCTCGCGAGGATGAGTACTACTACCGGCGCAGGGAAATGGACAGGTATGGCGATCGTCGTGATGATTATGCTGTCGCTGAATACCGCCGTTCGCACTCGAGGGACCGTTATTCTGACGGGTATAGATCTGACGATGACGACGTCTACGTCAGGAGGACAATTATTCGGCGTCAACGCAGCAAGTCGCCGGAGCATCACCACAAGCTGCATCTGGCTGAAGGTGCGGTGGCCGGTGCTGGTATGGCCGCTCTTGTGGCCTCTCGGCGCAATGGTGATGGCGACCCTCAGTCAGGTCGGGGACGCAAGGTCCTGGCTGGAGCTGCCCTAGGAGCCCTGGGCACCGAAGTATTCAAACGCGCGCGCTCTGCTTACAATGACCGGTATGGTGATGACGATGATCGCTACCGGGAAGAATACAGACGCGGTCGGTCACGGTCACGCGGGGGCGACTACCGTGACTATCGTGAGTACCGGCGTGACGACGAATATGAAGAAGAGCATGACAGGGAGCATGACAGGCACCACAAAATCAAGACCGGGCTCGGGCTCGCAGCGGCGGCCCTGGCTGTGGCTGGAGCAGCTAAGTACTACCAATCCCAGAAGATCGAGAAAGAGGAACTGCGCCGCGGACGTAGCCTGCACCGCTACGACAGCGACTCGAGTCACAGCTACATCAGCCGTTCCCGCAGCAGAGGACCCGGGGGCCGGTCACCCTCTCGAGGCTCAGGCGTCGCCAAAGCCGCGGCTGGAACCGCTGCCGTGGCCGGCCTAGTTCAGCACTTCCGAAGCAAATCCCGTGCCCGCCAGGCTGGTGGATCCAAGTCGCGCTCACGTTCGCGCCTCCGCACCGGCGCCGAGATCGTTGCTGCGGGGCTCGCCGGCGCAGCGGGCAAGAAGCTGTATGACCGTTCCAAGGACAAGAAGGAGGAGCGTGAAAGGGAACTCTCAGACGAGGAACATGAACGCGAATATCGGGAGCGGGAGCGGTCCAGATCTCGGAGGGATAGGTCTAGATCACGATCCCGCTCCAGGTCGCGTAGCAGGTCGCGCTCTAGACCCCCCATCCCAACTGCCGCAGCCGCTGATCCTGAGCTAGGTTTGGTTGAGTATGGCGGCCACCCCCTGTACTCCGACCGAGACGGGGACTATCGGCCAAGAGGGGCCGACCCGGGTTACGAGTCGGCGGAGGACAGAAGAAGGCGGCGGAGGGAGCGACTGGCTAGGCAGAGGTCGCAGTCGAGGGGGTTGGATTCAGACGATGATGTAGTGTACGATGAGAAGGAGAAGAAGGAAAAGAGGGCTAGGAGCAGAAGTCGCTTTAGAGACATGGCTGCTGGTGCTGCCGCAGCGGGCGCTGCAGCAATTGGGCTGAAGAAGTATGGAGATGCTAAGAAGGACAAGGAGAGGGCCGAATCGAGGTCCAGGGAACTTAGCAGGGAAAGATCTCGAGAAAGGTCGAGGGATCGGGAAGACAGAGAACGGGACAGGGAAGCCAGGGCGAGGGATCGCGCCGAGAGAGACAGGGACCGTAGGGAAAGGGACAGAGATCGCAGGAGTGAGTGACACCGAGCCCGGTCGACTAGTCAACAAGCATCTGGCCTTGATAGGCCTCGATTTCTGACAAATTTTACTAGGTTACGAGGACTCCGTTGCGGATGGATCTCACGACGCCTACGATTCGCAACGCCCTCCGTCTCCACCGCACGCATCCGGCGGATACTTCGATCCTCGTCCACCAGGTCCCGCTCCTGGCACCGATACATACCAACAGGGTTTCACACAACATCCGAATATGGCCTCTACGAACCTGCACGACACTCATCCGCCCTACAACCCTCAAGAATATCACCCGTTCCCGCCACCACCACCAGGACCGCCGCCAAATTCCGCGTCGACTCCGACTGGAATGCCACCGCCGCCAACAGGAGGGTACCGGCGAAACGACCCGGATCATGTGAGTAGTGAACTATCTGATTCTTCTGTCAACGCCAATGTCAACGTAAAGGATGGGGACCACGGCCACGACCGTGAACGCGGGCGACCCAACATTCGCCGCGAAGCTGAGGGTGCGTCTGGTCTCGGTAATATTCCTCCTCAAAGCACAACAACACTTCAAGCGCAGGCACCACAGTCTTCTGGGCCTAGCCAGCAACCACCTTCGTCGGACACCAGGAAGGATGGACAAGGACCTGCGCCTTCGGCCTAAGCGGGCTCAGCATTTCCCAAAAATGACACTTTCTTACAGTGGAAGCCAAACTGGCCAATGTGGGATGTCGATCTGCGTGGTAACTAACAACTGTCATCTCTCCTGCGCAGATGGTGTAAGCCAGCCTCGAAACCGCTCTCAGTCCCGGGAGAGAGCGCCATCAGCAGCGTCCTCCGCTTTGTCAAAACCTGGACAACGTACTCCTTCGAGATCGCCGTCCCCGCCTAGGACACCGTCTCACGTCCAATGGGTTCCACTGTCACCACAATCCTCTCAGACACTCCTCCGGCACCGAGCTACCAAGTCACGCGAGAACGTAGACGACGAGACTGGCGCAGCAGATGACAATGATAGTGCCGTTGTACCAGCTCCCCGACGCTTTCGCAAGCGCCGGCGCAACTCGGACCCTAGCGCCAATCGCCCGGTGGTCGGAAGACACAGAAACGAACTGCCCGAGTCCGACCGGTCGGGCTCTGGGAGCGAGGACGAGGTCGAGGTACTCCCCGACCGCTTTGACACATCAGGACGGCCGATCGACCCTAACGCTCCGTCCAGTTCAAGGAACGCACGGGTCCGAGGCGGGTGGACCGAGCGGCACGGCGACTTCGAATATCGCTCCCCGCGGCCGGGAGGCACGCAAGCCCGTGGAATGTGGAGCGTCGGCGGGACAGACCCGGATCAGGTTGAGAGGATGATGCAGGATGTCACGGGGATCATCGGCGATGGCCCACCCAAGGGAGTCAGTGGCTGGATTGGACTGGCTGGGCGATTACTCGGGAGTGGTATTCTCGGAGCTCACGGCCTCCCAGGCGCACATGACGAGCAGCATGATCATGATGAGGACAGTGACGGCGGAGGCCGTCGGGGTGGTGGCGGAAGGAGTAGGGACGTGGGAAAAGTTGGCTATGGGGGCAGTGGAAGTGAGATCAGCCGCGACGAGAGGGGCAAGGGGAGGCGGAGGATAGACGACCATGATGACCCGGACGAGGTCGACGAGGACGACGGGATGAGGAGGAGGCGGAGGCGGCGGAAGAGGCGTGAGGTGGAGTAACCACCTGCGTGCTTTCTGTCTGTCATGGTGATGACCTGATGACCCGTTTTACGATATTTGTTTTTCTTCTATCTGCATTTTCATTTTGATATCGCGATTCGGCGGCTTCTCTTTCTTCTTCTTTGGATATCCATCATGTCCGTGGGCTGGGCCGTCCAATTCATGACATGATAGCGGGAGACGATATTTACACTACGCACTAGATGTCATATCAATCACCAAAATAGGAGGACTGGAGGGAAGGGAGGATTATCTAGGCTATGTATCGTTGGCTGTGTTGGTTTAATCTGGTAACGATGGCTCATGACTTACGAACAACAAGACCTTGAGATTACATGATCAACGACAGCTATGTTCTAACATAGGCTAAGCTACTGGTTCACAAGTATTAATAATTTCCGTTTCATTTTGATGTGACTACACGAGCGATGTTTGCGAGTGTGATTGAGAATAGAGGCAGGTTTTCTCCATCACAGCGGGCTGTCTACGAAAACTTTGTCCCCTTTCCCAAGCCAGAGTTGGATCGAACATATGCACCTCGAGGCTATCAGAGCTTCTAAATATGGGCTTACACAATGTATGATAATTCAGTAGCATAAACAGGCTCATTACATTTTTATCCAAGCTTCAGAGCTGAATACAAATTTATGATTGATTAGCTCTGTCTTCTTGAATCCAGAGCAGCAAAGAACCCTCTCAATTACCAAAAACTTTCAATGGTTTAGGTTCAGCATAATGATGCTCGGTCAGTAAATGCCTAGGTGGTGCCTGATGTATGTGCTCGTACCACACTCACAGTTCATTGCTCACAATTTGCTGTGCTTGTGGTCCTCGAAGCCGTTGCTCCCAACTGAACCCCGACGAATCTCGTCTCTCTATCTCTCGAGAAACCCTCTTCATGTCTATGGTAGACTTTTGGCCGAGACTGGTGCCGGAATTACTTGTGATGATCTCAGGTTCCGGCCAGAGTGTTGTAGTATGTATTTCCAAGAAAACACACGCCCGATCGTCTTGGGATATTTCAAATTATAATGACTGCGAACTTTCGTCGCATACCAGTGTTCAATTTGCGACCGTCGGTTTACTTCTCCTAGTAAGTTTCCTGCCTGGGACTCTTTACGAGGTCTAAACAGGTATGCGGTAAAAGGAACCTGGCCAAAAATTGCTTCCTCTCACCACAAGTGGCCTCTGTGATCTGCTTCTCTCGAGCCCAAATATTGTTGCACCAATAAACAGTCAATCTCTTTCCCCCTTTTCCCTGAATACCTCAAGTGCTTCCACCAGTGCTTTACTCCCAAGGTCGTTTCTTGTTCTCCTGAGCAAATCTTTGCGACCTCTTCTCCACCACACCTCTCCTGTACTATCAGTACTGACAGGATCACAATCACGTAAAAGGCTCCATAGCCAATTCCCAACTTGTTGCCCTGAAAGGTGGAGGATGATTTGGCTGTTGCATGACGGAGGCTAAGCTCGATGTGAACAGCCACGAATATGGACGCGCATGTTTTCGAGCCAGCTCTTCACTCGAGGCGTTTCTTGTTACCTAGGCTGTCTCCAAATCTGCTTGGATCTCATAACACTTAGTCCTCAAGCAGTGTTTCTCTGTCAGATACCACAGCATTCTGCGGTCTGATCCTACGTCGCTCTCTCGAACTCCAAATTTTAAAGAGCATAATTGGCTTGGACAAGGTGTGAGTATCCGTGCCATGATTCGGAGCTTTGCTGATCAACACTGAAGTGGTCCAACACATTGACCACAGTACTCCTGTCAGAGTTATCGTTAAATTTTATTGCACAGGACGTTATACCATGAGAGGTTGTTCCATGAGAGGCTATCCTATAGTCCTATAGGAAGTTGTCAGCCTTCCTCTTCTACCAAAGACCGTTTGTGTCAGTAAGGTAGCTGGGAAGGTTTGATCTTGGTGTTGACCATAAACCTGAGGTATATCGACCATAGTACATGTTCTCAGGCCATCAAAGTTGTTCGCCTGCCAGTGTCCTTTTTGGTTGTTGCTGAATCAATCCTGTCTGCCACTCAAGTGACTCTCGGATGTGCAGTCGCCTCATTCAATGTTTTATTCTGCTAAGTTTGTGGGCAGGCCTCGAAAACTTCCATAATCATTTTGAACTTGCCTCGAGCCTAATATTCATGCCACGCTCTTTATCCTGATATTTTCGCTGCGCCTCATGTGCACTTGCATTTCTTTTGTGTCGGTAGATTTGGCATGCCCAGGTGTCCGACGGGAGTGGTGTCTCAAGACTTTTCTGTGTGTTCTCTGTCGAGTTTCCCAGATACTGGATACCAAAGTTTCGACGTCATTGGGGACGTCAAGGCATTCTTGTCACAATCTGCGGTGAGTTACATGAACGAACAAATGTCTTGCACTCAAGTTAAGGTTTCGATGCTACCCCAACTTAAATGTTTGCAGTTCAATGTTCCTGGTGCATCCTTGCCCTGGGCGTTCCGCTCCTCCTTTACGGCAGGCCGAGTATCTGATTTGTTTACTGTGGGAGCTTGAATGCAACAGTAATTTGAGCTTATTCTGGCCGTCGTGGGAGTATGATCATCCTGCTCGTGAGACACTGGTTACTGAGGAACGATTTGTGGTCACTCTAAAGCCTTTCCTCAGCAACAGCAGAAATTGTTCCATCAGGCCAGCATGGAGGATGTCTTATTTTCACGAGCACAAGCACAAGAGCGATCAACGTAGCCCGATGATAAATCACTCTTGAGCACACACTCAATCTTCGCCGCGTTGACTGAACTGGACCGAGCGAGAGGGCAAATGAAAGAGTAGCATGCCATCAAGTCGTACCACGGTGGTAAAATGTACCAACACGTTGCTTAACAACTGCTTGTAAATCAATTCTATCATAACCAATGCCCTGAATGTCTCGCCGAGCAGTCTATCAACTGCCAAAGTATCCAACCACAGACCCAGGATTTCCAATTCTTGACAGAGAAATCAAGTCTTTCCCACAGGCCTGGCAGCTCATAGCTAGAGCATAAGCAGAAGTGGCCGCGGTTTGGTAACAAGGCACCCAGCAGACAAGACTGTTGCCAGCATCGCAGACTCTGCGAATTCCTTAGCTTCACAGCCCCTCGGAACGAGATTGACATCATCCGTGCATCTTTGTGAGGGCAATGCGTAATAATAGACCGAGATGTTGAAAAGCGATGCCGTGATAGAGAAAACGCCGGTTCACAGCAAGAGAAACCTCCAGTGCCCGAGAACATCACTTATTTGCGATACAACCTCTGCGTCGGCTGTCATGGCTAGATTGGCCCAGGCCGCAGAGCGAGAGCGAGGGCACGTGGGTATTTCTTGGCTCCTGACCCATACGTGTGCCGCGCCCAGCCTCTCATTGATGGCAGTACTGGCTTGCCTCGCATGATGCTCGAAGTAGAGCAGGAATGCGTAGCCATAATTGGCCGTTATTGCAGCGGATGGTCGTGGCTGGTTGGTGGGTCATGGCACGAATGAGCCTTCGTCAGCTCATCAACACTGCCGACTTGCTGTCTCTTGCATACGAACTGCCGCCCCCCCCCCCTGGTCCGTGTGCGATCTGCCTGCACAAAACTCAAATTTTCTTATTCTATTAATTCCACTATATCTCTATCAAACCTTTATCAAAAATTATAAAAAAAATACTATTAACCTTCTTATAAAATCTTTTACTTAGAAAAAATTTTAATAAAATTATTAGTATAACAGGCTTAGGCTTTAGCCCAAGCTAAGATCTCCTTATAAGGATATATATCTAGGTAGGGCCTAGGTAGGGCCTAGGTAGGGCCTAGGCTAAAGGTTTTTCCGGTTATATAAATATATAGTAGGGATAGATATAGGGTCTTCTAGACTCTAGATCTTAGAAGATACTATAATTTATAACTTCTTTTAGGTATCTTTCTAGTAGTTATTTAAAGTAAACTTATAATATTAAATTATAATTTTTAAATTTTAAAAAAGTAAAAAGAGGAGGATAAGTAATATATTATACTAGAATTTAACCTTATTAGTAAAATAATAATATTATTTTAAAATAATTAAATTAAGATATTTTAATTTCTTTTAACTTTATATAATATACATAAGTAAGATATATTCTAGCCTTTTTAATATTTATAGTTACCCTTAATTAACTTTTAATTAAATATTATAATCTCCCTCCTAATAGTAATATTATAATATTTTACTAAGCTTAAAAGGTAAATCTTTTTAATTATACTAGCCTTAACCAGGCTAACTAAAATATAATACCTACTTGTTACCTAATAACTAGGTATATAAACCTATATAACTAAAAGATTATACTACCTAATAGTTATATTATCTTATAATTATATTAACTTAAAACTATATAGCTACCTTACCTTTATAAAACTAATTATAACTATTAAAAACCTAAGCTTTATAATTATAATATACTTATTCTAATCTTAAGATAAATCTAATAAAATAAAAAAGAGGCTATATAATAGGTTTAGGTTTTAGCCTAAGCTAAAATCTTTTTATAAGGATATATATCTAGGTAAAACCTAGGTAAGGCCTAAGTAGGGCCTAGGTAAAAGGTTTTTCTAGTTATATAAATATATAGTAGGGATAGATATAGGGTCCTTTAGACTCTAGACCTTAAAAGGTACTATAATTTATAACTTCTTCTAGGTATCTTTCTGGTAGCTACTTAAAGTAAACTTATAATAATTAGAAATATTTTAATATTTATTAAGAAAAACTATTTTTAATTAATATAATTATAAAAAAAATTAAATTATTTAAAAAATTTTATAAGAAGTTTAGTAGTATTTTTTTTATAATTTTTAATAAAGGTTTGATAAAGATATAGTGGAATTAATAGAATAAGAAAATTTAAGTTTTGTGCAGGCAGAGCACATACAGACCAGGGGGGGCGGCAGTTTGTATGCAAGAGACAGTGGCACCGGGCGTCCGGTGTCCACCCGCTACGACCGCCCCAGCCCTCTGGTGATGAGTTGAGTGCAGGTTATACCTGGCGGTTTTGAGTGGGCGGAGCCTCACTATGCGACCGGCCGCGGCGTTACATGATGACGAGGGGCTTAGTGCTTGCGCCCCCCTGGAGGTGCAAGTCCAGGCCTAGACTAGATGCCCAAGCGCTGGCCATAATAGCAGCGTTTGGGTTTGGGATAACCTCAACCCTTTACTTTCGGTTGTTGGTTTTGACAAGAAGAGGGTTCTTCCTGGCTTGCATCAGCAATCTATTCGATCCTAGGTCTGCCGCGGGCAATCTAGGGAAGCATCGAATTTACCACAAGGCCCGAAAAGTTTAGAAGGTGAAGAACGCAGCTTAGTGTCTGGGTTAGCCAGTTTGTCCGAGTCAACGGCACGCATGATAGAGGCAGACAGCGCATGGTGAGCATTGTCCGACGTAATAAATTTGTCTCTATAGAATGTTTCGATCTTCGCTGCAAAGAAGATCGCGTCTTGGAAATGTCTTGGGTCGATCTGACAGTTAAAGTCAGGAGACAGCACGAGGACGGATTAGCCGCGGTTCGTGGGCGGGCTGGGATGGGCTGGGATCGTCACCAGGGTGCCAGGGGTGCCGGGTGCCGGGCCAGGGGGGCGGATGGGCAGACGGACTGGAGGGACGGATGAAACACACGTGCAGGGAAGGCCTGTGTCGCCTGCACAGACTGGGTTGACTGGTTAGTGTGTTTATCTTTGGTAGCTGACGAGGTTGTGAGTAGAGGGCAAGTCTGGCGGCCTGGTGGCCACATTCCATTCCGTTCCGTTGTCCATGCGACAAAACAACTGCCTGGCAAATACACTCAAGTTGCTCAAAGGAGTAAATGCCATACAGGGAAGGTCAAGCTGCACCCTGCTTGTGCAGTGATGGCTGACAGTGCCTGCCTGTCAGAAGCCGCACCCCGCGACTCACCCGGACTAGGTATGTAGATAGGGATGTCCTGCGGGTGCTATTCTAGCCCAACACGTTTGCACGTGCGGTGAGGCTCTGGCCGGAGTGGGACTGCGGCCCCTTGGGTGATGGCCCAGAGGCTGCTGGGCCAAGATGTCGTTCTAGTATTCTCGTAACACCAAAGAGAATGAACAGCTGCATGAGCCTGATAGTGCAGGACTCGACGTGTCAGATCTACCATCACGCAAGCCCGATCCCGGGATCGCGAATCCACAGGCTGGCCAGTGCTAGTGGACCGACCGCAGAAACGGATTTCTCAGCGTTCGGACACGGATGGATTCTTCTCAGACTAGATGCGTGTGCGAGGCGTAGTGTACGCACCCATGCAGCTCGTCCATGTTGTGCCCGTGTGCCTGCTCGCATGGGGAATTAGACCGAGCGGCCCTGCAAAGCTAAACTCCGACTGCCAGGCCTTCTTCCCCCTTCCCCCTTCCCCCTGGTGCTTGGTTCTGGTCCGCCTCGACGCCGTCGGTGCTAGTGTTGGGGAGGAACAAAGCGACATGTCGGCTTCCGGGCGACGGCGGAAGCATCTACGAAGATTCGATGATGGAAGACTAGAGCTTATTTTTATCGCGCCTGGCAAAGCCTTGGCCTGCCTGGCTCCTCGGGGCGCGACGTTTGTCAGCTATCACAGGCAGCAAAACGTTGGACCATGAGCCAAGGTTATTGTATTACGGTAAGTAGCTAGCGGAACGAACCGTGGAACATCATGATTCATACAATCTGCCCGCCGACATGGACAGCTCACACTCGAGTCTGGGATCGCGACGGGCAGCTCCGTCCCACCATCACCGACTGCACCCCCCCCCCCCCCCCCCCCCGGGCGCGCCCACATCAAAAAGCCGTTCACATATCTCGGCCGTTCTGGGGGCCCCAGCACAGCGAGAGTCGTCTATCATTTGACCGGGGCCAAATCGAAGATCCAGAGAGGCTCCTCCATGCAGCCCGTCCAGCCCGTCTTGCTTGTCCACTGACCTGTGCCGAGCAACCCGGCGGCCCTAGCATGGGTCTTACCTTCTAGCCTTAGTCGTTGGTATCCTTTTTTGGCAGTGGTCGATTATCACGCAAGAGCTACTTCCCAGGCTTTTAGGAGAAGAGGAACGTACTGTAGCCACACCAGCCCCCCGGCGTTGCACCCGAGCGCTGCGTGCTAAGTGGCTTTTCAGGTTCAGCTGTAGCCCATGTCTACCTGGGTACTGCGCTTTGTCTGGGTACCTGGGCAGTACCTCCCTCTCTGAGGGCTGTTCACCCAGGACCCAGTCTCCCAAGTGGAACCGCCTTGTCGCTCAGGGTCCCGGCATCTGAGCAGTTATCTCTGCGCGCGCACTCAGCAATTGCAGAGTGCGACAGCGACGACAGGACTGATACGGGCGCTGGTCCACCAGTCTTCATGGCCTCGGCCTCCACATTCTCTCCATTCCGGCCCTACTTTTTTGGAACTCTATTCCACATTGCGATCGGTGCTCTGCTGGTCTCTCTTCTCTGCTTCTCCCCTAATTTTCCTCCGTCTGCCCTGCCTGGAGCTGGAAGGGGTCCCCTCCTCCTCTTTGTCCTGGGATCCTCAAACTTGACTCAAGACGCGAGCGAGACACGACCAGGCAAAAGGGCAGTACGCCATCGATCTGACCTCCCCATCTCCCAAGCACTCTCCGTAATCTCCACCGCCTCTCCCGGCGCCAACCCGTTCACGCTTCCAGCCCGCCAGGTCATCCATCCCCATCCATCGCGCTGCCCTGGTCCCCTGGTCCTCCTGGTCCCTTGCTCTTCTCTGACAATCTCGACCCCCCGGCCGCCCTATGATTCATCAGCCCGTCCTCCCGCTATCTAACTACGACCTGACGCGCCAGAGATGCAATATTTTCTGATATCAGATCTCTTACATGTACTTTCTTTTTCCAAGCCCCACCGTCCCCTTTCACCATGGGCAGTTGAGCGTCAACAATATCTAGTGCTTGTGCCCGCACCTAGATTCCCGTCCTTGTGGAACAAGACCTTATTCGGCCTGTCTCATCTTGTTCATATTTGCACTCAGCTACCGTCTGGGCATCGTGCCTGCGAACGAGCTGTAAATTTCAGAGGACCTGTCAAGGAGGACTCGTCTGCCAACTCCTGGCCGGATATACCATCACCAAACCGTCCTCGGCTCGCTGGAGAAGTCTGGGATCAACTACACCGAACACGCGTTAAAAACTACCGTCAGTTACTCAGCCGTTCAAAATGACGGGCCCTGTACACAACAGCGCCGTTTTCGTCCTGGGACACGACCAACATGCTCCCGTTGTTCCTCCGCCCTCACCTCCATCCCCGGTCACGCCCAGCAACGGCCCCGAGCTGTGCATGCCGATTGAAGAGCTGAGTCTGGATAACGACGTCGTTGTCGCTGGCCCGGCCTCGCCTCCTCTCCCAGAGACACCATCCACGCCGAGAACCTCGGAATTTGACGGCCAATCCTCTTCCTCAGAGCTCTTTGATGACAGGCTCGCCAGCGCGATCCACGTGCTCAACACAGAAGCCACCTCTCTCGCCTCTCTCACCCACCTCTACTCCAGTGATCCCTTGGCCCGGGTGGCCTTCAACTCCGCCGTCGACATCATCACCTCCCGGCAGAGGGGGACGTCACGTGGCAAGCTCGTGATCATTGGCGTTGGGAAATCCGGCCACATTGCGCGCAAACTCGTCGCAACATTCAACTCACTCTCGATACACGCCTCCTTCCTGCATCCTACCGAGGCCCTCCATGGCGACCTTGGTCACATCGGCGCCGACGACACGCTCATGCTCATCACCTTCTCTGGCAAGACGCCCGAGCTCAGCCTGCTCATGCCCCATCTGGACGCAAGGCTTCCCCTGGTGGTCCTGACCGGCAAGACTCTCGATGCGCCCGTGGTGCTAGAGAGGGAGAAGCAGGCCTCCGCACCAACAATTCTACTGCCCGCGCCGATCCATGAGAGCGAGACCGTAAGCTTTGGTGTCTCCGCCCCCACCACGAGCACCACCATGGCGCTGGCCGTTGGCGATGCGCTCGCGCTCACGTGCGCACGGGAGCTCAACCCCATGGCTGGCGGCGTGGCCGCCACTTTCGGCAATAACCATCCTGGCGGCGCTATCGGCGCGACGTATAAGAAGCTCCAGACCGTCAGGGACGTCATGGTCCCCTACGAAGACATTACCTGCCTGTCAGGGTCGCAAGTCCAAGTAGGCGGGGACGTCCTGAAGGCAGCATACGTCTGTAAGACAGGCTGGCTGCGCGTGGGTGAGGACTCCGTGGTCAGCCCCTGCAGGATACGCCGGATGAGCTCCGCCGAGCTCGCCATGGGCGTCGCCCAGATGCCCTGGCTGGCTGTTCCGCGGGCGGCCTTCATCTCGCTCGGCGCGGCGACGCAGCTCAAGGATGCGGGAGAGTGGCTCCGCGCGAACATGCAGAAGCCTCGCGACTTAATCGAGGACGAGGATGTCTGCACTCCAGAGTCAGTTGTCGCGGTGCTGGACGACGGCGAGATTGTGGGTGTGATGGAAGCAGCCGCCATCCTAGAGGCAGCCTTCTGAACATCATTGATGCATCCTGGATATCACCTGCCATCTACGGAGTAATGAGGTCACTATTCTGGGGCATGGTTTCTAATTTCTGATCATTTTGGGGGCGGGGCGGCATTGGCATCACGAGCACACCACTTGCTCCTTCAATCTTCTGGGTTTACACGGGGCGGCACTCATTGAATGGAGAACATTTGCAAAACAAGAGCTTGAGTCCGCTGGCTCTAGACCACACTTCATTAGAACTGCGAGCGAACGCATCAATTTTGCTTTTCCTTGGTGTGGGAGTTAATCTCTGGGTAGAGACGGTTCGGCTTGGGTTTGTTTGGCAAAATACCATGGCATGTACGCGTCCCGAAGCAGGACTGCGAAAGTTTCCATGTATCATTGGTTCAGCAAGATCTCAACGATGGTTAGAATTCGCGGATTGAACATCTGCATGGCTCACTTATACGACCCTTGCGAAGACGACATTTCGTGAAGGTGCAAATAGAAGACTCGGCTCGCTGTTTGGCTGGCTTACATGTACCAATTGAAGTGACGGTATGTTCAATTGAGAATTGCGTACTCAATCACATCGTGATGCCTGGGCCACGATAATTAGTCACTTGACAGCATGCATGAATACTACAAGAAGCTGTCACTCCGCACATGTGCTGCTCGGCTCAAGAGACTTGAAAATGTCTCTCTAGCCACGATTTATTACACACAGACTTCTCCGAGTCTGGTACATCAAAAGAAATCACCCTAGGGAGGCCAAAAGTCTGTGTAGAAGAGTTGCAAGTAAATTCGGATCAGCTTGTTCGTTGTCTCTTCTTTGACGACGGGTCCTACATATCAAAGGAACATTTGCACTCATCGAAAAGGTACCACAACCACGTGGAGAACAACTATGCGGTGTCCGCGCGGAGAACTCAGTTTTCAAAAGGTCCGGACTGTATCCGCTGAGGACATCTGGACAGAATGGAACTTAATGCTTTATGTATGACCCTGGGTCTCCAATTTCCATTAAAGCACGCAAATGTTTTCTATGCTCCATGCATTTCAAATTTGTAGATCGGAAAGCTCACGGATGTGTATCAACTTTGGCATATATCCAGCCTGATTAATAGCTCCTGTAGATTAGTTAGTGAAGCTTAGAGCAGCTTCAGGGAGTTTGCTGTCTCCGTGAACCTGATCACAGAGATTTGAAGCAAGTTCGAATGCTTTGAACAGCCCATTCGTATTTACCTGGATGCTTCATACGTCGTCATAGGTACTGCCAACAATACGCTATCCGCTGGCGGCGAGATTACACACGGAAGCGATTCTCAGCTATTTAAGGTGCTCGTCCCTCCCCATGTTCATTTGCTTCCCACCACCCCCTGTAAGAAAAGATTCGCTTTTCAGTATCATACGGCGAAGTTCTGCTTTAGGGTCAACGCCTAGGTATAAGCGGAGTATGTAGTAGTTAATGCCCAGTAAATCGGCTGACACTGTGGAACTCAGACCATGCCTCGTATAACAAAATGTGAAGGTACAGAGGCATAGCTGCACTTGAACCCCACATCTTTTAGGGTAAAACCTTCAGTTAACCAAACAGACGAGCAGTATGCTCAGTAGCGAGATGCGCAGAATACCAATAGGCTCCAAAATCCCAGCAGGTGTGAGACATGAAGCCACTTGCTGACACGTTCAAATATGCCCCATATCTGAACCCTACATTTCATGAAAGCCAATATTTCAAGGTGATGCTTTGCATAATCGGAGTCAGCCAAGAATGAAGTTTACTTTCCATACACATGTGGCCTGCAAATTAAAACCCATTGCTGGCAAATCAGCCATAAAGGGAGCCATGTATCTGGTCATTACGGATTTAATTCAAAAGAAACCCACAAGAATCATGATGCATGTTATGGTACAGGAGAAACAAAGACTGAACTAATAAGTTGAAATGTCCTTGTCCTAGGGCAGTTAAATAAACTGTTGGGTTCAACCCGGTAGGCGAGTTGTCGTGCAGGAAGCTGTTGCGAAAGAGTTCATCTACATCCCACAAGACATCATCTCATTGAGATGAGGTTAGAGGTTGCCTCGTAGAAGATTATCCAGTAGGGGGTAAAGAAATAGGGGCTATGCCAAGAGAGCGAGATTTGGTTCGGTTCTGCTCTGATATGGTCTAAGAATGAGCTGCTCCCCTTGAGTGTGGAAACTTCACCGTGATCTTCTCTTTCCAGACAACTATCCTCAGGTCTACCTAGATCCAGAGTTTCAAATACCTGATCGGCATGTATGTCTTAAATGATGGATCAGGACACTTCAGGTATTTAAGACAGGCTGTGACCTAGTATATAAGGGCCCATGTCCTGGGGCGTAGTCACGAATACGATGCAGAGTCAAGAGTTTTGGCCATGTCGGTGATGTGATGTGAATTCTGTCCAAGGTGAGAACAAGGAGCTTTTCATAGCTCTTGATGCTCCGATGGCATATCTTTCCAATTGATACATGTATATCTGATGTGAGATGAACATATTTCTCCGGCTACTGAGGCCCACGCGCTCTCTGTTCACGGTGATGGGGAATGGACAGAATCGCAAGGGCTAGTAATACGGTGAGAATGCGGACTTGTTCACAACAGGCTAGAGGGATCTCATCCGAGCCCGGATCCAGAATCTCATCGATTGTACCGTTTCCATCTACATTCTCTCCTCGCTGCTAGGTATCCAGTTCTTCTAGGAATCGTCGTTGTTATCACTGAAGATCGATTATAGTGGTTCGGGACCCAAGTCTGATTCTGTGCCCCGAAACTTGTCATTCTCTCTCAGCCATCCATGGGTTCCAGCGGTTTCTCCGTCCACTGCGGTGTTTGAGTCTCAACTACTCCTCTGTTGATCCTCTAGAGACTCAGCAGACGCTTCTAAGAGTCATCATCACTGTCACTACTCTCGCTGTCGCCATCACTGCCCGACGTATCCTCGTCCTCGGCAATAGCTGCGTCAGCCGAGGAGTCATCCTCAGATTCTGAATCTGAAGAAGAGGAGCTGCTCGAGGAGGTTTCGGAGTTGTCGCGCCCATCTGCGGCCTCTGGTTCCTCGTCCGAGTCGGATTCAGAGGATGATGAGCTGCTATCACTGGCATCATCGGCTTGAGCGTCAGAGTCACTAGAGTCACTGGAGTCACTGTCTGAGTCCGAAGATGACTCTGAGTCGGAACTGCTGCTGTCGGTGTCTGCCGTTCGCAATTTCTTCCTTCTCTTGGTCTTCTGTTTCGTGCCCTCGCTGCCGCTTGCTTTTGCATCGGCGCCATTTTGTACAGCAACCTTGACCCTTGAAGATGTGGCGTTGGCCGTGCTGACTGGAGGTGCTCCGGCGTCGTCCTCGCTGCCTGAGGATTTGAGTGTGTCGATGACCATTTCGGCACGCATGCGCTTCACAAGACGCTGCTGCACATCCCTGTCGACCGTTCGCAGGGTGAACTCCACCTCATCGAAACTTCGTTTGGGTGCTCCGTTGGAGCTCCCACCCTCCTTCGCCTCGTCGTTCTCCTTCAAGAGGTCGGCAAGCATCTCCTCATACTGCCCCTGTTTCTCTTCCGTGCTCTTGGTGCCCTCTGGGAACCCCTTGGGTCCTGCTTCCATGTCCTTCTTTCTCATTTCCTCCGCCTGTTCGATCAGCCTGGTCCTAGAACCGCCTTTTATGTCGCTGATGTAGAGGTAGAATGCGTCGATATCCGCAGCTGGCAGTGCTTCAGCTTTATACATGTACTTCAACAACAGGGTCTGGTGGTTCTTGTTAAACTTCCAGGCATCGCGGGCTTTGTGCCACGTCCTGAGGTACTCGAGGGAGGGGGTGAGATCATGTGTTTCTGGTTTCGGCTGTGGCTTGGAAGTTTTCTTCTTCTTAGCCGGTTTCGGTTTCTTGGGAGCTGCCCTTTTGGTATCCTGAGAGAAGGAGACGGACTTCTTGGATGGGGTGAAATCAGAGTCGTCCCACCTCGGGCGCTTGTTGTCTGATGCAGGATAGGAGCCGGAGGGGAACTGCTTCCTCTTATTGAAGGCGGGTGTTCCGTACTGGCCGCCTGCATTGAAGTTGGATCGCTGCTGGTTGTGTGCGAAGCGCCCTGGAGGAGGGCCGGAACCGGTCGTGGTCGTGGGTTGCGAGGTGGTGGCAGCAGGGCTTCCGTCCGAATTGGCTCCCTTGAGCTTCAGACCCAATCGCTTCCAGGCTGGCACGGCCGACATGATGGGCAGGTATCAAGTAGAAAAGGGAGGGTGGGTTCAAGTCGTGCAGCGGATTCGGGCAAGGGGGGGTAGGGTGAACTGGCTCCAGTGATGGGAGGACTGGAGGCGACACCAAAGTCAAAACGGCCTAGCTATCGCAAATTGACCAAGATCCAAGGACGGCAGACTTCATGCACAGCGGGCGGGATTGCATGGGACAAAACGCGCCGACTGGACGACAGTGCGTTGGGCTCAGTGCGTGACAGCAAGCGGCGTGTGTGTGCGTGCGTGTCCGTGTCTGTGTGGGTGTATAGATATGTGTTGAAGCCCAACCACGAAAAAAGACTGCTGCTGCTGCTGCTGCTGCTGCTGCTCAGCCAGAGTTTGTTGCCTCGAACTTTTTCTCTGCTGCTGGTGGGGCAGCCCGATAGACAGGGTCCCAGCAATCGATAGGCAGAGGTCATATTCCCAGTATCTAGTGTACACTACAGTAGCTGTACCTAGCAACCAGGAACCTCTGTTCCCAATTCTGGCAAGTAAAACACTGGTTACCGTTCGTAGAGAAGATTTACACTGTAAAACAGTGTGATCACGATAAGGATACGGTAGTATATATTAGCTAAAAGAGGTTATCTATTCCTGGGGCTAAGAAATTACCTATTTAAGACCCCTTAGGCCCGAGTATAACTACCTAGTATTATATAATACCCCCTTTTTATTATAGTAAAACCCTTAAACTAGTTTTTAATAATACCGGTATTAAACTACTTAACTTTTAACCCTAATTTATATAAGTAATATATTATAAAAAAAGGGTAATTATAATCTAGATTATAATCTTAGTATTTACTATTTTAAAAGATTAAAACCCAGGCTATATAATATATTTATATTATAATATACTTATATAAGTATTTATATAAAAATAAGTTAATAATTATAAAAATAATAATTTATTAATTTACTAGTTTTTAGATCTAGGGGATATTTAAAAAAAATATCTATCTGGTTAGGTAAAACTTTACCACCCTAATTTAAAGATATATAAAAATAAAGAAAATAAGGTAATTAAATTTAAAAAACTTAATAATTTAGTTAATATAATAATATAGTAATAATATAATATTAGCTCTAATAGTAATAATTTTGGCTTTATTCTTACTTAGTAACTTAGTTAATCTATTCTCTTCTTACCGGCTATTTAGCTTATACTTGGTTTTAACTCTAGGATTAGGGCTAAAGGGTATTCTCTCTTTATATAGGTCTTAATAAGACCTTTATAAAATACTGGTTACTATTTATAGAGAAGATTTATACTATAAAATAGTATAATTATGATAAGGATATGGTGGTATATATTAGCTAAAAGAGGCTATCTACTCCCAGGGCTAAGAAATTACCTATTTGAGGCCCCTTGGGCCCAGGCGCGGCTGCCCAGTACCACACAAGCTGGGGTAGGGTGTACGCTGACTTACATAAGCTTGGAGCTCGGGCCCACGGCAGGCCAACGCTAGCTTGGACGCTGACGGGTGCTCCAGGCAAGCTGCGGCCAACGCGTTCCCAGCCCAGGCAAGAGCTTCACTGACGACAGCTCCCTTCTATCATCCTGACCAGCCATCAACACGATCAACTGCTTCCAACGACGAATCCCCCTCACTTCAAACTTGGCGACAGTCCTTCTTAAGCAACCGCCCCGAATTGCAGCCTTAATCCAGGCCAATCCCCCAATCAAGCCCTCAAGATGGCGAGTACGTCTTGCCTTCAGCTGCAGCCGATCCCCCGGCTTCCTTCGTCCCGCTGCTACTGACACCTGGACCGTGAACAGGCACCGGCATCGACAGGCACATCACCATCTTCTCTGAGCAGGGACGACTCTATCAAGTCGGTATGGGCTTTCTGCGCATGCCCTTCTCTTCCCGCCTCCCTAAGCGACCGAGAAGGACAAACGGACAACAACGAAATCCCACCCCGAAAGATCGGACGCCTGTTGCTGTAATATGGGGGCTGACGCACTGTGACTGCCCTAGAATATGCCTTTAAGGCCATCACCGCCGCCAACATCATGGCCATAGGCGTCCGTGGAAAGGACTGCGGAGTCATCCTGTCGCAAAAGAAGGTTCCAGTACGTCGTTCAAGCTACTTCTCTCGACTCTTTCCCGGTCGCGCTGGGCATTGCTGACCCGATGTATAGGACAAGTTGATCGACCCTGCCTCCGTGTCACACATCTTCCAAATATCCCCCTCGGTCGGCTGTGTCATGACAGGCTCCATCGCCGACGCCAGAGCCTTCGCCCAACGAGCACAGGGCGAGGCTGCCGAGTTCAGATACAAGTACGGCTACGAGATGCCAAGCGACGTTCTTGCCAAGAGACTGGCCAATATCTCCCAAGTCTACACTCAGCGCGTAAGGAGGCGCCCGGCTCCTCAATATACAAATCCTGGGGGAGGCCACACCGCTGACTTGCATTGAACACAGGCCTACATGCGACCCTACGGCGTGGCGACGACACTAATATCACTTGACTCGGAGCTTGGGCCGCAGCTCTTCAAGTGTGACCCCGCAGGCTACTACATTGGCTACAAGGGCACGGCTGCCGGACCAAAGCAGCAGGAGGCGCTGAACCATCTCGAGAAGAAGCTGAAGAACAAGGATTATGCGGATGGCAATTGGGAGGAGGTCGTCGAGCTGGCCATCACCACTCTCAGCACAGTTCTCAGCATGGATTTCAAAAAGACAGAGATTGAGATCGGGATCGTTGGCGGCCCACGTGCAGACGGGAAGGAGGGCACGGATCCTGGCTTTCGGAAACTGACTGAGGAGGAGATCGACGAGCGTCTCCAAGCTATCGCCGAGAAGGATTGAGCTGAAGGATACCATTGAACGATGAGATGCAGCCTGATGGGAGGCCATCAGGATGCTCTAGTCGAGGGCTGCGCGGGGGCCGTCGGAAGGAAGGGATTTGCAGAGGGGCGAACATCCGCTAAGCTGAGGCACAAGTGGCCAGCAGCGGCCCTTTGTAACCTACTAGATATCGCAGCAGAAACACTTAGAATCGAAGACACGAGCTGTACATCAGCCGGCGGGACCTCGCTGTTGCATCGGGGACGGACTCAGCTCGGTGCTGCATGAGCTGAAGATGACAGAACGCAATGCTTGGCAAGACACGGCATTCGGCGGTCACAGTTCAGGTGAAGCGCACACCGCTCTCCCGGGCGGCCCTGTAGTGAGAAGGGTTCCGCCGAGGTGAGCGGACGGAGCGGAGGACAGGGCAGGGCAGGGCAGGGCAAGCCAAGGCGAGGCAAGACGAGGCAAGACGAGGCTGGACAGTGGGTGTGGGTGCACGAGATCGCTGTCTCACACCATCTGGCGGCATTATCAGCCGAACCAGGGCTTGCGGCAGGATCTAAGACACGAGGTGAAATCTCCTCGGGGTGGGAAGCACGATGACACCATGACCACTCGACGAGAGACCCCCAGGTTTAGGTTAAGTTCCCGGGACGACGGAGCGGGTTTGACGATGCGACCGTCTCGGAGGCCTACCGTAACTCTGAATGGAAGAGCCTCAATTGTGGCTTGGTTCCCACAAACTCCACAACCCGACGCCCACCACACTCATTACCGAATACGGAGATTCTGCGAGGTAATGATTGTCACCCCAATTGGGCCTGGATGCTGCCGGGCTCATCCGTCCGCCCGTCTCTCGCATGTTCGCTCTCGCACCACCAGGTGCTCCTATACTCCTTTTTTCCGCCAGTTCCCGCCCAGCGCGCCTATACTCGAGCGCTTGTTCCCGGCGACGAGGTTGCTTTTTTTGGCCGTGATGCATCACGGCACCCGTCAGTCCACCCCCCCTCCGGGGGCCCCCTTCGACCCTCGACCCTCGAAACGGGACTTTCTTTTTTGACGAGCCTCGTGCCGAGGTCTTCACCTGCATTAGGGTTCAGCTCGCCTCCCGGAGGGGCGTCGAGAAAAACGTGGCCGTGGGTCACGGCAACCACCTCTTCCGCCCGACCATGTCGACGGCCTAATGCACGATTGAAGCTTGCCGAGGTCAGCTTTGCCTTACTTGATGTCATCATTGGCCGCCGGGCGCAGACGGGTGCCAGTCCTGTTCTTTTGCTCAGAGGGTGAAAATTCTCCTGTCAAGGCCGCCCCGACTGCAAAACCCCCTGTCCCGGTCCAGAAGGGGCTGCTGTCGTGCCTTAGTGCATGTGTGGCGACAGCTGAACTCTCGTCTGCCATTCCGATTCGGGGGGTGATGGGTACACATCCGGCAACATTTCTCTCGCGATGGACCTGCAGTTACCCTTTTTCCTTACTCCCTCTTGCCCCTGATAGGTGGGCTGTAGGTCATCACCCACACGGCTCAGGTTGCAACACAATGGAGTCGACCTGAAGTCTAGCACGCCCGTGCATATGTGCATCGACCCCAGCCAAAGGCTCGTCACGCTCATATTCTCCGGTCGACCCGTGGGTACACCTCGTTCTTCTATTTATGGAATGTAGCTCTACAGTCGGGATGTCCCCGGATCGCTTTGTGGGGAAGAGGGCGCCAAAACAGCTGCCTAGTGTAGGTGCTCTGCTCTCTCTTTGCAGGGTTCTGGATGCCACCCCCTGTTTGTGCATTCCGTCCCCCTGGGTTTGTTTCCGCCGAGCCCTCTCTGCCCTGCTCTCCGATTCGTCGCGACCTCTGAGAAACGACGTGGATATCGACGTCTGAGTTCTCACAGCTGCTCCCTCGATGACAGCTGATTGATGGCCGCTAGTACCGTCCCGTCTCAATGGCTTCCCCCCCCCCTGATGATCGCCGCATAGGTATTCTGCGGCCTGCCATGTGGCAGCCCACCTGTCACTGCCCTTGGAGTGGGGGTGGAGGAATACGGGCTATCACCTGTGTGCATCTTTTCTCGTTGACTCAGGTTGGACGACTAGTCTTGTCCGATTTGGTACCCTTTACTCGGGTCATTGATATCATGAAACTTCTGTACTTGTTCCAAGCCGAGATGCCGCCGGAGTCCTCAATTCAGACTTTTTTTCCCACCACGATGTCGACGGCAATGCTATATCAGGCTTGCTTGCGGCCGCCCCATCCGATGGGAGCCTGTCGCGATGCCGTCTAGACCACCGGCGCCAACGACCTGTCAATAGTGCTCTTGTCACAATTCAGCCTTCCTTTCAGGTCCGTCGATCTAGGCCCTTTGCTCAATATTGTCACCTTTATTTATCTTCCTAATTCGGGGGCCCCTTGCGAGTTCACCTTGACCTTCATAAACGAGCCTTGCGATCTCTTTCATTGATATTGCTCAATTTCTTTATGAGCCCCATCCCTACCTTTCTCAGACTTTCTCGTTCGGGCCAAAGCTTCTAGGCTTATTTTTACTAATAATGGACGGACGTAAGTGGCTCTCTCCCAACTGGCCATCACCTCATGTCTTGGAGAAATCCTGCCGGGCACGGAGCGGCCGAGGGCTCGAGGCGGCAGGCGCGTGTAGACTCGGCACCCATACTAAACTCCTCATAGTAAACGATTTCCGCACAGCGCGGGTTGCCGAGGTTCTCTCGGATTTCCAGAGCATACAGTACTTCATTGCCGCCGCACCTGTGGACCCACCGAACATGAACGACTACTACACTGAAGGGTGGGCTGCCCTACGGCAATGTAACCTTGATGGACAGCGGATTTTGAACTGTGGAGCGGATACGAGCGTTCCTGAAACAATTGGTGGACCCGATGAGCAGGCAAAGGCCGAGTTGAAACAGTCAGTGACCGCGAATAACACTCCATTTTGGGAGACGGGAGGCTGACCACAGAACCGTTGTGCGTGGAATAGAGTTCTCCTAGACGCGTTCGCACGCCGACACGAGGCACAGAAAATATACCTCCGCCAAGCTGCTGCGCAGCGGTGGATCGAGTACCGGGAGCTTGTTCTCAAGGCGCACTCCGGGAATCAGTCCCAACTTAGACGGTGCGACCAACAGCTCCGAGCAGTATGCTTTCCTTCTCAGACCCACTGCTTTTACCCGAGACCGAAACTGACGGGGCATTGTCGCAGGAGCTCCAAATGATCACAGACGAGGCCATCTACGCAGAGCTCCAGTCATCTGACATGAACAGTGAGTAGCTCTCAGAACCTGTTTTCCTTCTACCCATACGCAGAGTTCTGCTGCCACCGGAGATGCTGTCATAAACTGCCTATCGCAAGACCTTTGAACGGTGAATTCCAAAGGAAGCGCTCTGGCCAGGTGTGGACACGCATCCTACTCTCACTTGCACACGTGATCAATGTATCTGGTAGCTGACTCGAACTGCTGCAGTGGGCCGCTGGACGGCCGAAGATCCCAGCCTACGCAGTATACAGCGATGGGTTCGCACTCGACGATAGATGCCATAGACCGGTCCCGGGAGCAGCATTCCTCGACAATAATGATCAACGGCCGAACTTTTGTGCAAAACATAGCGGATACCCAGATTCAAATTTGTTGTGTGGACATAAAATAACGTTAAGATTTCAATGGCTGCAGTTTGGAAGAATGTATTATGCATGTTTGGTCTCATTTAAAAAGATGGGGGGCTAGGAGCGACAGGATCGTGTCTTGGAAGAAGGCCGGTTTTTCTTGTGTAAGATCTAGGGGGTTTTCTGGCTTTGATTAACTGCCTGGAGCAGGAAGGACTTTTACGGGGCAGGACTGGGTGTAACAACTTGCAGGGCGAGGACCGCCAGGATTGATTTTAACAGTTGAAAATAAATTTACTTTTTGATCCGTCTTTTCTGGGCTGCTATGACATTAAGCGTATGGCAGACACCTTTCAGAACGCACAGCTATAATCTAGGATTGCACCACAAGACTGAACAATTGCTTATGACATGATTGAGGAAATTGAGCACTTACTGGGTAAGGCATGAGGGCTCAGCTACCCAGGACTTTGTATGAAATCGGCCCAGAGTCCTTACTCCTGTACAATCCGATTTAAGTCATTGCAGGTTATTGTCTTGAGCACATTGAAACAGAGACAGTTGTTTTCCATCCCATCCATTTTCTGGAGAAGCAATACTTTTGGAATAATGATGGCAGTGAGGCGATATCTAGTTATGCAGTTTTTCAAACTTTGATTGCCCCCAATTCGTCTGTGCCTGTCCAATGTGAACTCACCATGTCGCATGTAATGGCTCACGCTCTTTATCCTCTTCTCATAGCCCTGCCTAGATAGACCAGGACGAGAATGAAACACTGCAGAAGTAAAGTTGAGAGTGGCCGTTGCTGTCTGATCAGGAGGACATAGTGGGCAACCGCTTCGAACATCGTCTATGATGTTGTCAGTAAATCGGTGGCAACTTTCAGCAACTAAGAAAGACACTGCAACCAGGAGACAGGAAGTCTGAATATTCTGTTGTCTCAGACAGAAAATTTACAGCGCTCAGTCAGGGGAAAAAATCACATTGCAACATTGAAGTTTACTGACCATTACGACCCTCAAGTTGAACTGGAGCTGCCTGCCTGTCTCAAGTTCTCTGCAGATCAACCATCCATTTTGGTACCGGAACTCAAGTCGCAGTCTGCGACCCATGTCTGCATCAGCGGGACGGGGAACGACGTTGTTAGCATTAGCCACAGCGCTTTGTCGAGGCTGGGGCTGAGGCTGAGGTTGGTTTTGAAGTTGGGTCTCAGTCTGCGACGAGAGCTGGGAGCTCTGCGGTTGGCCGGCGACGTTGACGCTTGTGCCGGTTCGAGCCTGACCACTGACACGGCTGCGGAGGCTCTGATTGCCCATGACATCCTGCTGAGGGCTTCGGTGTGTCTGATCCCCAGTAGGGTTCTGGTTTTGAGTCTGGCTGGGACCTGCTTGAGTGGACGGGCCCTGGTGGGTCCTTGGTGGTTTGGACGGCATGGTGAAAGGGGCCAATGGCGCATCCTCCATCAATGCTGTTCTCTCATGATGAGTTTTGCGGAGATACTCCAGGTACTCAGTCCTGCAATCCCGCACCCACGTTCGGAGGACTGGGTCGTCGTCCAGACTGTCTGAAGGTCAGTCTTGACCTTCTTGATGGGGCAAGGCTCGATCGATTAGAACTACTCACAGGCCCAAAAGTTGGTGTCTGGACGACTTCACATCCAGGATCATTGCTGTGATTTTTCTACTGTAATCGGGCTCCAGAGCGTGAACTCTACTGTAGAGTGCGTTATGAAGCATCGAATCACGTTGCGGTGGGGGCACATCGTCAATCATCCAGAGGATAATATCACTGGGCAGTAGACCGTTTGGAACGGGGGCATCGTATGGGTCTCTGATATACGCCTTGCATCTTTCGAGAAAATTGTCATCCTCACTGGCTCCATCGTTCTGGTTTTGCTGGGTGTCTGTCGGAGGAAGAGACATGATGAAAATGTTGCTAGTATTGCAGTTCTGTTCCCACAATGTGGTTACGCACAAGAGGATGGCGTGTAGAGCTGCAGTGTGTGGTATTCTCTTTGGGGGACAGGTTCCGATGAGACAACTTAAACAAATCCTGAATATGTAAGTGTGAAGGTGGTTGTTATCGGTTAGGCACAGGCATGAGAGATGGCTAAATGGACTGTCATGGCAAGGTTGAGATAAAACTTGTATTCAAATTGAGCAAACCTTATCCAGACATTATGGAGTGCCTAGCTCAGTAGACTTCTCTTGCTGTTCATGACCGGACTTTAGTCTAGTTGCTTTGCCTTGTTTCTGCTTGCATTAGGCACCCAATCTTTGGCACTTGACAAATTTTGTAATGGACATTCAGAGGCTATTTTGGAGCAAGCTAATTTAGGATACAGATGCTTATCTAGTAGTCATTTCCAAGCTGACAATTAAGCAGAATTTAGACTCCACCTAAACGGCTCCAGGGAACTATAGTCCCCTAGTGTTATTTTAATATACATAACTATTATTGTCTACAGATAGTAGTGTGGGTCAAAGCACCACTGGCAGATCAGCCTGACAAGCCGGATTACCCATCGAGCAAGGCATTCAGCTTTACACATTCTCTTAGACTGCCAGTTAAATACTCTAAATTTGTCTAATTAGCACCTAGAGGCTGCTACGAGGCTGTCTATATTTTTTACCCAAGTTAATTGTATCCACAAATGCACTGTTATTGGCGCTGTCTGATATCTAATGCTGGGTCTTTGAGTGTTTACTACTGTGCGAAGGGACCAGCTACTGCTCTAGAAGAGTATGTATATGGATTAAAAGCGAACCACTACTAACACCTAGAGATCAACCTTGACCCCATAGTTTGGGCTTGTTCCACTTCAGCACATTGCATCAGATCAGATCCCAAAATGACTCTAGGAGAAGGCAACCAGCAGACAAGAGCAAAGTCGAAATTCACCCACAACATATGAAAATGTGTCATTCCTATTTGTAAGTTCATGAGTTCATGCAATACACCAAGAGAATTGAAGAAGCGCTGAGGCCTCCAAGCGATAGCTCAACTAATCGTAACACCTTCCACAGGCTCATGAAATGGCAAGACTTCATTAGTAATCGACAAAGGTGATGGGACATACTCAGGATTCTTCCAATTCTCCAAAAAAAACCGTGTTCCTAAAAGTATTCCAAAGCCGTCCATAGTCTAAATTGAGCTTTTCTTGAATGTCTCTTCATCCTTGGCGGCATCTGCACCATGATTCCGTATTAGGGGTGATTCAGAGTGCTCAATGCCAACCCTTCAAATTTCTCAGCTGGCATATACCCCGATTCCTCATGTTCTATAGGCTGACATCGTCCAAGACGCCCTCCTTTTAGATAACCTTATACAGAGTAAGCTCCTACATCCAAACAGAAAATCTAAAGAATCTTGCAGGAAACGCTTTAGGTCTCCCGAGTATAGCTGGAGGTGCAGGTCTGGGCTTATGACACAGGAAAAAAATAAATCGTGCAAAACATTAACGAACTTTCCTATAGGTAGAAGGCTAGCTAGCCGCAGTGACTCCACAATGATTACGCAGGCTTTTAAGCATGTGGCTGTATAACGGTAATTGTAGAGGCAAAGACTATTGAATCATCTTCTCTCTTACAAGAGAGGATTCCTAGATGCTCATGAGTTTGACAGTCTTGTATCCAATGACATCAATACTGGTGGATTGGTGGCTAGCGCAAGACTCTGGCTTGAGTGCTGATTCCTTTGATACTCAGATATAATCTTGAGCACTTCCCACACTAAGGCCGTTGCCACCATGGTTCTAATAATTGTTGTGCTCCTCATCAATATTGCAATGGTTGTCTCCCAAGTGTTGACTGGTGCTCACCATGGTGGAGGCTTGTTGTAATTACAGTGGATGAAAGGTGAAGTTTTATTGACCTTAAAACTGCGGTTCTAAAGTTCGTCTTGGTGATGGTGGAGAACACGCTTTCAGTTCACACACACTTGTTGTAAGTGCAGCCAGGCACATTACCTGAGAGGTATCTATGCAAATACCAAGTCTATGTGCAGACATCAGAAAGCAGACAGGTACGGTGAAAAATGGACAACATGACAGCATAAATATATGCAGAGGCAGTGATAAGCAGGGGAATCGAGCCAATGGTACTAGGCTTATTTGTTCTTGCTATGCACGCACAATACAATTCCTGTCAAAGACAGAACCATGCTTCTCAGTCTGTTAGTAAGATCTTGCTTCTTGGAAGAGATGGGCGAAAGAGAATCAGACATCAGGGAACGGGGTTGGGTTGCTGCAAGTAACTTGGCAGCTGTTCATGCTGGAGGAAGACGGTGTTCGTGGCAACAGAAGCAGCACCATTTAGGACTTCGGCTGCAGGAATATTTGTTGGGCATCAAGGGCATGAAGCCTTCCAGTGGGGAAGTGAGGTAATGCTCAAGAGGGCGAAGAAGAAAGGAGAAGTAGTTACCCAGCCATTGTGTCTGGACGAATGTTAGTTTGATGCAGAGCTAGATGCTTTCCCTGGGAGGTTGGGGGGGGGGGTTGGCAGTGGACTCACTCCGACTAATAACCTTCCCATCGACCCACCAGTCCCCGATGACAGTGAAAAGAAATGCAAGCGTATTCACAATAGGAACAGTCAAGCTCAGTTCTAGGAAGCAAAGTAGTGTTGGTCAGAAAATGCAAAGCTCAACATGGAGCCATGAAGGCCCAACGCCCCACAGCCGAAGGCCCAAGAGGCCCTCAGGGCGGTCTGACTCACCAGCCTTCCCAATGAGCAGGAAGAACCAAACGCTCCCGGTCAGATTCAGGAGCAGCGGGACGGCGTAACGCGGGTTGCGCAGGAGGTCGACGACGGCAAAGAATGTACTGTACACCTTGGACCTGAGCCAGCTGGACCTGACGGCGTCGGACTCGAGCACCGGGTGCGGCGCCGGGTGGTGGTCCTTTGCGGCGCGGCGGATGAAGGGCGTCGTCAGGCCCCAGGCGATGCCGACCAGCGTGAACCCGACGACGTAATTCAGCGGGCCTGGCTGCGGCTCGTCGGTGTCTGTCATCGTTCTTGTCTAGGTCAGATATGCGCGCCGCAGGCAAGTCCCCTTCCCTTCGCCCTGGGGATCCTGGTAATGGTCGGGCGCGGTTGGGCGAGCGTGGGACTCCGCTCAGCTGGGCGGGAGTGGAGATGAGCTAGCGGTGGGCACTGGCTATCGGGTGAGATGAGGCTGGATCGAGGGCTGGACTAGTGGTGCTGCTGAGCTTCGATAGTGTGCCTCCTCTGTTTCGATGTTCAGCCTCGCCGTGTTGTGCCCTGCCCGTGCTCATTGGGGTAAAAAGGCACAGCTGGCCGGGTTGACGTTAAGAGTGGGGCTGAGAGCAGGCCTTCGGCTCCGGTCCGCTGTGGGTGTGGGGGTGGTCGGGCCCGTGTGCAGATCCTATGCGTCACCCTTGGGGGGTTGGCGCTGATGCCAGGGGTGTTCACCAACATCTGCCTTCCTGCCGGCTTGTCTCACCTCGGAGAACTCGAGACCCTTTGTTATGCTCAAGAAGCATGCTTATTACAAGTCTTCGGGTCAATTTGTGGTAGTCCGTCCATTGCAACCCTCCGAGAGCCCTTTCGATGCCGGCACTCTTTTAGCACAGCTTACTGTCACGGCATGCTGAAGAGGGGCGGGTGTGCTTGGCCCGACCATTTCTCTACAAACTTGACGGGGGACCATTTCCTCACTCTCTAAAATCTTCCAGTGCATTCTTACGCCAGGTACCGCACAATCTGCAAAGGGATTGCTCACGGCATCGCCGCAATGGATGACGCCCGGATAAAACCTTCTAGAACAGGATTTTCTCTTGAGTCCAAGGCGGAACTGAGGTGCCGACAAAGCTCGCTCTTCGGTGGGCGTTCGGGGTATTCGGGGCATTTGTCAGGTCACTGTGGCTTGGATAGAGGGGGAGGTTCTCAGTAGTGTACGTTCTCGCAAGATCGGCCTGTCAGCATTGCGCATCGCTGAAGTAGCTGCACGTCTAGTCGGGAATAATGACCCGGAGACACTTTCGATTCGTGCTGAGGCGTCGTCATCTTGGAATCACTTTGCGGGCGCTAAAGCAGGTAAGTCGTCGAGGAGGGCGCTCATAGGTTCGCCAGCAAAGAACATAGGACTTGGCGGCGTCGTTAATACTGAAGTGCCTCCCTGCCCCCAGTCGTGTTCGTAAAACAAATTGTACGTGTGGTCTGGTCCTTGCAAGGTGGCTGACGACGACAATGTGAGGAGGAGGGCTGAGCCTCACTGCTTCCCCAGTCTTTCGGGTCGGCACAATCTAGCAAGGCTTCTAGAAGGTGGGAAACGTGACCCGAAACGGGAGGCAGTGTAAGCTTCGCTCTGTTTCAATTAGCAGAGCGACAGCACAGACGGCATGATGTCGTGCCGAGTCTCAACAGGCTGATCTAAATTGAATTTAGCTGGGCTCGGTTGACTGACTGAGCTGTGACAAGCTTTAGGTGAGGTTGTTTTGACTTCCGGGACAAGTATGGATGCCGCATCGTGCATGTGCATAATGTTGTGCAGCGCCCTGGGACCCAATGCAAAGAGCATGGTAAGTGCTGAGTCGGGTAGCAGAAGTGGTCAAGTGGTGCGCGTCCCTGGAAAGAGCCAATCTGCCGTTTGGTGGGTGGTCTGATTCAGGATCGATGATCGATGCCGTCGATGGACGGATGTCATGGTAAAAATAAACACGCAGCTGTGTGGGGCGTTGGGTGTTGGGCCAGAACGTTGGTGATTGACCTTACGGGCACTACGGTCGGTTCGGTTCTGTGTTTTCAGCCTACTGCAGAGCTTAGATGGCGGCTGCACCGCAAATCGTAGAGACCACCAGAGTCTGCATGGCAGATCGTGAAGTGGCACGGGTCCTCCTGCACGCACGCATCAGAGGGTGATCCGCGGCGTCATGGTGGATTGAGTCTGGTGGGGAGCACGGTGGGGACAAATGACCGTCAATCTTGTGTCAATCCCGTCGCTCACCAATCTCAGCCTCTCAGCCTCTACCCACGACACGAAGCAGTGCTGTAGTAGAGACAAATCATGACCTCAGCCTTGCTTGGCAACTTCAGATTCAGCTGCACAAGCATTCACGTTGTCGGATCGGATCTCCAACCATGTCTCCTCAAGCGGGCTGTTTCACATGTTACGGCCAGGCCAGATAGACAATGGCGAGGCAGATAGGTGCAAAGAGCGTCAGGGCAGAGGGAGACACAAACAGGTACTTGCTTTTGCGCCGCGCCAAGTTGGTAGTCGACCGTACCTGCTTCTCTGGTTCCGGCCGCTGCCAGCCATCGCCCATCCCCCCCCTGTCAACAGGTTTTAGGTTTCGAGCCAGGCAGGCCAGGCAGTGCCAGGCTCGTGCCTCAGTTGCCCTGGCTCCCCAACCAGGCCCCTGGTCGCAAGGGTGCCCTCGAAGCTCATCCCTGTCCTCATCCCGCGAACTCGATGCAAACAGCGCCCTGTAATTGGGCCCAGCCTCCCCGTTTTCCGCACTAGGCGGCTCGCCTAGGTGTCCCAGCTAAGGACGTTGCCTAGTACATACAGCCTCTGTGCCTGCACACACAACAACGTCGTACCCCAGCCACCACTTAACCCACTTTCCCTGCGCCGGGCATGTCGTAGCCAGCGAGGTAGTGCTTTGCTTTGCTGCTTTGCTCTGCTGCGCTGTGGTGCATTGCGCAGCTTGCCCAAGAAAAACATTGGGAACACCCCATCCATCACCGCACAGCAAAGCCTCGTCCTCCGTCAGCAAATAGACCAACACGGCCAATCCAGAGAGAAACCCACTCTTTCTCCTTCTCTTCTTCACCTCTCTGCCTCGTCTCGTCTCGTCCCTTCTTGTACTTTACATCACCTCCTCTCTAATCTTCAAGTCGCACAGCTACTACTCCTCCCCACCTTCTCCTTCCCCTCCCCTCCCAAGGTTGGTCCGTTCGTTCTTAATTGTTGTGTGACAAGGACGCTACACGTTGTCGACTTCATCATTTTTCTTTACCCCAATTCGTGTGCGATATTCTCATACTCTTCACCATATTCCATGTGATAAACGGCGTAGCTGTATCATCATCCGATCTACCCCGCCCGTTTCTCGCAGATGAATCACCAGCCTGGGGGACTTCACAGCCCAGGCAGCACGGAGCGCACCTTCGACAGCATCTACGACTTTTTCTGGGGAACTGAGTAGGCTCTGAACGCCAAAATGGTTAAGGCTCACCCCCTTAATGCGCCTCATACGGCTGGTCTCTTCTGCGACATGAGCCTCGATGGACCAGTAATCGGTACCCTGATCATCATTGTCGACCGTGCGAAGAACCTGCCCAACAGGAAGACTATTGGGAAACAGGACCCTTATTGTGCGGCAAGGCTGGGCAAAGAGGCCAAAAAGACAACCACAGATATTCGAGGAGGCCAAACTCCCAGGTGGTAAGCCTCCAGTTTCAGTCTCAACTCAGCCCAACGTGCATGTGCCTTTTCCCTCTGACACTTGTGAATATCAAGGGACCAAGAGATTCGTTTCACTGTTCACGACTCCCCAGACTACTACCAGCTCAAGATCTCGGTCTTCAACGATGATAAGAAGACCGACTTGATAGGAGAGACCTGGGTCGATTTGCGTGACATTGTTGTCCCCGGCGGTGGCCAGAATGACCTGTGGCATAACCTTACTTGCAAGGGCAAGTATGCTGGTGAGATCCGTATCGAGCTCACTTACTACGACACTCGTCCAAAGCCGGAGAAGCCAGCTGCCAAGCCCAAGCAGGTAACATCTGAGACGGATTCTCCTGCGGGTTCGCTCAGGGCTGCACCGCCCAAGAGACGCCCTCTACCTTCGGATCCTTTTACCGGCCAGACGCCTGCACAACAGCCTCCGCCGCCAGTGCCAGGTCATCTTCCCGCTCCAACGAGGCAGCACCCGGGACAGTCAAGAGATTACCCTGCTCCGGATCATGTCCAGACTCCTCACCGAGCACAGCCAAACCCACCGCCGCCCCATTCGTCGGAGCATACCCCCTCGCACTCGGGACATTACAGCAGTGCTTCATCTCTTCGTCATCGTCAAGGCGACTACTCCCCAGCACCAAACAGCACATATCACACGCCGTCAAACCATTCTGATGCACGGCATGCACCTTCAGACGGATATCCTCTGTACCCTGGAGACGGAATGGAGTCACCGGACCACCATGGGCACACCCCGGATAAGAGATACACGCCCTCTGCTCCTTATGGCGCGCTGGCGAGCGAGCAGATGTTCAGCCTAGAAATGGACAATGAGCGACCGCCACCGCCACCAGCCCATCGCAGCACGCCCAGTGCTGCATCCGACCCTCGACACAGCCCCGGCCATGAATCAATGATCCACAACCAGACACCGCCCGCGATGAGGATGGATGTGCTGCGGAGTGAGGCACATCGTCAGTCTGCACCATCAAATGCGTATCCAGGACGACCTGTGTATCGACCGTACGATTCTGCCCCATCTCCCCAAAACATCGAAACTCATGTTGGCGGGTCTTATCAAGTTTCTCCGCCCCGCCATCATTCCTACGACACTTCCTACGACACACACCACAAGTCTTTGCAAGCAACCGTGGAGGATGTTCCTGATTCCCCGAACTCTGGCCTGGACGATTCCAGGCGGAATGGGTCACGCGCACCAGATTTTGGCGAGCCTGAATATCGTCAGGACCCCAGCCCAGCTCCTCTCAGCTTGAGGGGCCGCGGCAGTGCACCTCCTGCCCCCTACGCCGGGTCTCCTGCCTCGGGACACCGCCAGCAGAGTGCTTCTATTGACCACGCGCAGTCCGATCCGTCTTTATCTTCGAGGGCCCACCCAGCCCACGGTACTCAACTAGGCTACGATTCACAGCCTCAACTCGGAGGGTACTCACCGTATCGTGGCAGCGGGCAAGAGCTTGAAGACACTCAGGTACGAGCACCTGATGGCTCTATGAGATTTACCTTGCCCTCTGTTCCAGCCTCGCTGGTCCCGGGGGTTGATCCTGGTCTGTCCATGGAGATCTCTCAAAGAATCAATGAGGATAGGCGACACGAAGCCCGATACAGTCAGCTTCCACCTGGAAGCCAACCCACGGCCATCGCTGCGGCCTCGGTCCGGGGACGTCAGATGACTGGACCGCCACCGAGTTACGGTGCACCTCAGCCCAGGCATGGCTCTCACGATACGTATGAGCGCAGTCCTTCTGCAAGGCCATCATCACAGCATGGGAGGGGCCTCTCACCCAACCCTAGTCCAAATGGACAACATACTATCAGGAGGAAGTCGATCAGTCCTGCTCCACCCCAAGACGGTCGCGGCTTGTCTGGCGTCCCCTTTGGTCCTGATTCGTACGATGCACTGAATCCAATTTTGGCTACCTCAGCTCCAAAAGAAACCATCAGAGTGGATTATGACGAAGTCAACGGCAAGATCATCACTCATGATGGAAAAGAAATTGACCCATCAGACCATCTTCCAATGGACACATGGGCGCCGGAGCCCGAGCCCAAAGGCAAGAAAACGTCCGAATCGGCCACCACAAGAGCCGCCCTGTCAGGCCCACAGCCCATTCCACCATCAGGACGTAAGCCATTGCGAGTCCGTGAAGTTAGGCCCACGTCCACGGCTGCCCTTCCACCAGCAACATACATCACTCCAGAGTCGGGTCGACAACAGTTGCCAGCACCGAATACTGGGCGCAATCGTCTGCAGAAGAAAGCCAACCGTTCTTCTGCCATGCCTGTAATGATGTCTGGTGCGAATGGCGCCGGCCCAGGCCCCTTGGCGCCACTTCCGCAGGCCCAGGATAACTACGCACCTCGGCCTCTGGGTCGTGCCAGCACATATGACTACGAAAATCACGCCCCGCCACCTATGTACGACACATCCTCTGGCTTATACGCTCGAGATCACAGCGCCTCAGCCCCTCCGATACCGGCTAAGATCCCCTTGGCTGCTGGCCCAGGTTCCTCGATGCCAATGCATAGAGGCGGATACGGCGAATTCGGAGGGGAGAACGCACTGATGGAAGAAATGAGTCGAATAGATATCGGCACTGGGAGAGCACGGCGCCACCACCAGAGGATGGGATATTAGAGATATCCTGATCTGCCGGAGCTGCCAGAAGGGGCAATTTCCCATGTGCGGGGCAGTGACCTCGAAAATGATAGACATCCCGAACAAGGAGTAAGAAGTCGGTCGTAGGATGGACGGACCTCAACTACTACGAACGTCCTCGGGCGAATGAGATTTCGTGGACGTGATGGAAATGTGTCGAATTAGGCGACGCGAATCGAGTTGGGATGTGGATGGAGCAGCATTGGTCTTGGAGATCGAAGGCATGAATTGTGTTGTTATTGGGTTGTACTCTTTTCAACGTCCTTTTTTCCCGGTACGATATGTGGGCGGGCGTTTCATGCGTGCTGTGGACAGGATGAGTCAAGTCGGCTTGTCTGTGCTCCCAAGAGCTTTACGCTCCATCATTCTCAACGTTTTCAATTCCTGATTCGAAGTCGCAGAGCGTACACGAGAGCGACTTAGACTATTTGTGTTACCCACATTTTATACAACGGCATCTAGGTTTGAGATACCCAGCTAAGAAAGGTTAGAAGTCATTATAAAGTATTTTACATGTTCTCGCCCGTTGGCATATCTGGGTGTGAAGCTGTGACGACGGCGACTTATTGACTTTGTGTGATAAATCCCCGAAGCCTGGGGTGGAATATGAAGATTGCTTGGTATCAAATCAAATCATTACACACGGTCCTTCTTCTCAGAACCCGCCATGAATCCCTCCCATTGTGTACTTTTCTTTTCGGTGTCCAATCTCGCAAAAACGCCAGGGCCATGCCAATCAACACAAATCCGAACAACTTCACGAACTTACAAGGCCAAGCCGTAGTCGGCCCCGCGTGTCAAACTAAGACTCCCCTGCAATCATCAATGCCTCCAGCATGCCGCCCGTCTGCGCGGCAACTTGCGCTTTCTCGACCTCCTGACCGACCCTCTTCCTCAGAGTCTTGAAGCCGGCAGCCAGTTCCTCGCTGCTGCCGACGTGCTCGGCGTACAGGTCGAGCAGGTGCAGGCCGACGTCGACACAGGCGGCGCGGTACCGCGGGTCGATAATGTGGTTGCATATCCAGTGCAGCACGGGCTCGACCGTCTCCTCGTCGCGGCCCTCGAGGGCGGCACGCAGGGCGCTCCGGTGGCGCAGGGCCACGAGTAGGGTCAACACGTTGAGCTTGGAGTGGTCGGGCGCCGAGTTGTCGAGCACGCCGTCCAGCGCCGCCGCGTACCTGCCGTGGCGCAGGTCGGACTGCCAGGGCTGCTCCTTCTTGCGCTTGCCGGACGCGTTGTCGTTCTCGATGAGGAAGTCGACGTTGTCCTGTACGGTGGAGAGCGACTTTCTCATAGCCTCCATGCGCTTGCGCTTGGCCGACTTGGCGTCGTCGAGCTGGCTGAGGTCCGTGGCGGCTGCGAATCGCGCTCGCTCGCGTTCCTTGTCGGCGTTGGAGCCCGTGAGCCGGGTCTTGAGGGACAGCACGCCCGACTGCATGCCTACCGCCAGATGTCGGTCTGCGGCGTTGGCGCCCGCGGTGATAACGTTGAGGGAGAGCACTGGGGAGGGGTACTTCATCCCTGAGACGACGTTCCACGACCCCGTCTCGAAGACCTTGACGTGCCCGTCTAAACCACCCGACACGACCCTCTTGCCATTCGAGGCGAGGCAGAGAGAAGTGACTGTCTTCTGGTGGTTGGTGATGACCTGCAGTGGCTTGGCGGCTACCAGATCCAGCACGGAGATGACGTTGTCGGCTGCTGCGAGAACAGTGGTGCCGCCCGGCAGGGGCAGAACCTCCTCGACCGGAGCGGCGTGCTTGAAGGTCAGGACGGAGCCGGTGGGCACCCGCGAGTCCCATATCCGCACGGTGGAGTCGTATGATCCGGTAACGAGCATATTGCTGCTTGCGCCCAGGCCGCCGGGCATGAATGTCCCGCTACGGACGTAGTCCTGGTGCCCGACAAATTGGCGCGTAGGCTCGGAGCTGGGCAGGTCCCACAAGCGTACGGTCTTGTCGTCTGAGGCGCTCATCAGCATCGTCAGGTCGGAGGGCGACCACTTGGTCACCCAGACTGGCTGCTTGTGGACGTGCCAGGTCTTGAGGATGACGGCCCTGGAGCCGCCCGCAACGTCAAAGACCTGCATCTTGCCGCTGTCATCTCCGGCTACGAGGACGCGAGAGTCGGACCGAATCTCGCCGCTGCGGGCGACGCTGTCAAAACGACCAATGGTCTTGAGGGGCTCGCGCTTGCGGATGCTGTAGACATCGACGCGGGGACCGGCGGTGACGGCGAAGAGATCATTGTTTTTGGCAGCGGTGGTGGACGAGGAGGACGAGGAACTGTTGCTGTACGGAGAGGGAAAGCTTATGTGGGCGACAGGCCAGGACGCGGTCGAGGTGTGGGATTTTTGGTTCTTGAATGTCTTCCAGTAGCGCTGCTCGGCGGTTATGGGTGATGGGGCTGCAGGCAGCTTGATTTGCTGGAGTGGCCTGACTTCTGCCGCCATCCTGTCTTCGCAAAACGGTGGATTGGGCTGTGGACAGAAGAGAAGATGTTCTATGCCGGCTAGAAGCTGCTGGTTGAAGACATGGACGGGGTGATGATCACCTTGCCAGGAAACTTTTCAGGCCCACTTTGCTTATCGTGGTGGCTTATCTTGGGCTAGTGCAATAGATAAGCAGCACCGCAGGGGGCTTCGAGCATGGAATTGACGGTGGAGAACCTGGACAACGGCGCAACTCTTTGAACGGTCTACAGGTTGACCATCATCACCAGTAGGTACCCACCATATCTTTCCAAGTTTCTTGGCCAGGGTATTCTGGTACATAGTCGTGTCTGTGTCGTTGGAGTGTTGATGACATGTTGAAGTCAAGCCTAAGAGTCTCATGATCAAGAAGTACCTGCACTGATCCAACAACCGCCATGCCTGTGGGTTGTCTTGCTTGTGCACTTTCAATGTGCCGTATTTGTGTCCGCCCTCACCGGTTGACCAAACGAGTAGACGAGTGCTGTTCGGCGGCTGGGGGGTCTCATCTGACTCTGCAGTTTGTCCGACGGCAAACTGCTTTTTTCTTCTCCTCCCCTTCTTCTTTTGGCCGGGCGTGACCTGTCATTTTGAGAGGTCAGGACTTGCGCCGTCCCGTCGCACTAGCAATTGAAGAATGGAGGCAGGTATGCAGTTGGTCGCCTCTCTCGCACCCAACTGCAAATGCAACAACATGTGAGTGGCAGTAGAATATCACATAGCAAACGGTGGCCCCACCCAAAAGAGTCCACAGCGGCTGGGCAGGGACCTCGGGATGTGCCCACTGCCCACCTAGCCTGGTCTATATGTCTATCATTCACGGTCTGACTGATCGGCCGGGCCTGGTTTCCTTCTCCCTCCCGGTTTCCACCTCTCTACCCGACCTTCAAACGTAACTGCACGCGAGCTAGACGTGCCTGACGTGCTAGACTAGGCCTGTTGACCAAATGCAACATCTGTCCTATTCTTCTCCCTCTCCATTCTCTTGCCCCTTTGAATGCTTGCCTTGACTTGCCCTGTTTGTGGCAAAACCCTTACCTGCTGAGCCAGCCAGCCCGACCCGCGCGGACTAGAGCACATGGTCAAAGACAAGAGGGGAAGGCGCAGAAGCAGAAGTATGACTGCTTCCACCCACCCAGCAACTCGCAAGCTGGGGCTGTGAACCTTCGCTTGTGGTTGCACTGCAGCAACGCTGCATAGCGAAGCACACGGCAAAGCACAAGACAGCATACGGTCCCTGCTCTCTGCCTGCCAGGCTTTGAATACCGGCCTCCTGCCTCCAACAACGTCCCATCGCCTAGAACAGGTCCCAGGTCCCAGCGGCCAAAAGGTGCCTTCTTATTCGAACCCCCTTGAATATCGTAGCATCTTCGGCCTCTTAAACCCAATTTCAGATTGGCTGCTTCCTCCGTCTCTCCCGCTGCTCCAACTCGACAGGCTGTCCCGGACCGCGGCCGCACTTTCCTGACAACTGCCTGTTGCCGAATTACAGGCTCGACCCAAAGTTATCCAGCAGGTGCAAGTCGAGGAGTTGCCCAACCACCTTCGTCACCGGCACCCACCGCACCAACCGCAACGACGACTCGAATCTCCTACCATACCCAGCTAGCCAGACTGATTTCTAGTCTTCTTGAAGCGCAACTTTTTATCAGCTTTTGCTACTGGGTCCGTCTCCATGGTATGGCCTGTTCACCTTCTCGCCAACACGGCAAGCCTGTCTCGTCGGAAAATCCGCGACTGAACCGGCCGCTCCTATATCGACAGCCTCAACTAAGCACGCTCTGCCACGACCACACAATCAACTTCTGCATGAGCCCTCCAACATAATATGCCTGGTCCTCCCGCGCAGACCTCGGGCGTGGGCCAGTACGGCGCCTACAGCGCGCAAGTTGTCCATGCCAACTCCACCCTCAATGCCTTTGTCGGAGGCAAGCAGAAGGCATGGATGGCAAATGCTACTCGTGTCCAGCCAAGCCCGCGCCCTCAATCTCAACCCTCTCGAACTCACGCGCAACAGAGCCAGCAGCATCTCCCCCCAGTGCTCCCAACGTAAGACACCCGCATGCGCCTTGGTGAATCATGTGCTGCACTGAAGCCTCGGCTTCAAGCGCAGGCCGTGACCAAGTGCAGCCCCCTCCATGGCGCGCTTCGGGGATGGGATGATAGAAGCCCTTCATGATATCAGCCCTTTGAAAATTGACTGCTAAAACATGGGTTGCCTACAGGACTCCTGCGAATTTGAATGTGCTGCCCTCACCAGCACCCAGCGACGAGCCGAGTCCCGCACTGTCAAATCCTCTCGATAGCCCGAATCCTCGCTCCCATCCTGTCCCAACTGCTGCTCAGAAACAGACAACCGAACAGCCTCAGACCGTACAAAACTCCTTATCGCCTCAAACTACCTGGAACTCGCGCCCTGTGCACTCCGAGGCCGCAGCGGGGATCGTGGAACAGGCCGCTGCCTTGGAGCGCGCGGCGATCGAGATGCCCTCCGAGAGTGTACGTGCCTCACCAGCCATGGCGCCTCCGAATCTTCCCCAGCCAAATAATGCGAGCCAGATTGCAAACGGTGGGAACGATTTTGATTCGCCAGTGGTTATCTCTGGACGGGCACAGGCGCAGTCGTCGGTTTCTGGGGAAGGCCGTGCCAGCAAGAGGAGACGTGTCGAGGGCGCAAACCAAAGGACTCCTTCCGATGGACCAGTACTGACTTCCTACAGTCAAGCTGCATCAGGCCCACAGGCAAGCGCGGCTGGCTTGACTTTCACGGACCTGGCCACCTTCATCGCTAATCGTATAAATCAACAAGGTGGTGACCAGGCTCTACAGCCTCTCGTCGAGAAGCCTCGGTTCCACATCCTACGAGATGCGTGTGTCAAGCAAGACTACTTCTACCTTGTCCTGCATCAGCTTTATTGTCTATGGTCTGTCAACCCGCAAATGGTTTCTGGCTTGCTCCTTGGTGACGTGGAGACGATTTCAATGGGATTCGAGATCTTGGACTCCGTTCTTAAGAAGAACTCGGGGTTTTCGAGGTCCAACCTGGAATGGTGCGCAAATTTCCCATGCCAGACTGCCGACCTATCTCACAGTCCGACCGTCTCCAACGTTGCAACTTTTCTTGTCTGTCTAGCCAACAACTGGACAGCGCTCCATGAGGGATCCTTCAATCGAGTCTGTCCCTACCTCATGGATGAGATGATCGGCAAGCTTCAATGCTACTCTGTCGTCCTGCAGAGCATTCTATTCACAGCATCGCGACGGAGACTTGGTGTTTTGGATGGCCAGTTCGGTACAGAGATGGAACAATGGTTTCGCAAAGATCAGCAAGATCACATAGTGGATGGCCAATTCCGAGTCCTGCTCTCTTCCGATGCGCCGGGCGAGCTCGAGCGACGCAATCAGGGTCTTATCCAGCGATATCAACAGATCATATCAGCAGCTAAGCAGCAAGCGCAAGAGAATGCCCGGCAACAGCAACAGCTATTGATTCAACAGCAAAGTTCGCAAAACCAGCAAGCGCAGGCACAGTCACCGCAACAGGCTCACTTCCAGCAGTCCGCGTTCCAGCCCAACTCCCCGTATGAGCGGCAGCAAGTTCATTTAGCACGAGCAAATCAAGCGAGGAGAGCCTCGCTTCAGACCGCACATCCTTCGAATTCATCATCACAGCGACCCGTAGCGTCACCAACGATGGCCGCACCATATCACGCCATGAACAGTCCGCCTATTCCACAGAACATGTTCTATCCGCCTGCTACCGGTCAAATGGCACATGTCCCCCCAGCACTGGTTCTGCAAAGGTCCTCACCCGGCACTGTGCCTGTCTCGCAGATGGTGCAGCCGATGCAGAGCCCTCAGGCCTACTCGCAGGGCGAGCTGAACCACCAGCAATACAACTTTAGTAATTACCATGCCCCGGCTCAAAACATGCAAAGCGTACAGTACATGAATCCTCATACCCCGAACATGGTTTCCGTGCATCAGACTGCCGCGCAGCAACATTGGCCCAGAGAGAGATACCAGTCGACCAATCAACCAATGTCACCGGTGCAATTTGCCGGCTCCCCTAGAATCGTTTACGGGCATAACACAGATCCGCGGTCACAGGTACCACAACAAGTGAGGGCGAACGTCCCAACAGTCGCAACGTGGTCCCATTTCCCGACAACGCTTGTGCCCCGGCCAGGTCAGGTGATCGAGCGGAGTGATTGGCCGCATTACCATCAAGACAGGAAGTCTCTTATGATGTCCTTGCACCAGGCTCAGGCTCGCAGCCCTGATCGGACGAGGCGGGCTGACGAAGAGGCAGAGCGGCACTACCAGGCTGTCCGCTCATTTGCTATTGAACCGTTCCGCTTAGTCTACTTCCATGAGCTCGAGGTCACAGTGGCGCCCGAGACTCATTCGTTACTCTGCAAAATGCAAAGGTTGCCACGTCTTGATGGCCAGCTATCGGTATCTACTGTCCGCAAATATACAAGTGGCTCACTCCGGTACCGGCTTCGATGTTGTCGGACCAATACGGACAAGGCGGTCACAGAATCGGACTGGGTCACGAAGGAGACTTCTTGGCCAGATTACATTTTCCCGCACTTCAATGGAGAAAAACTCCTCGTCAGACGAGGCACCCACCATGGGAAGGATCTCCCTGTGGAGCTGACCGATTTTGTGGTTCCAGGCTTGAATAAGCTCAAGGTAGCGACCATGCAGGCCGGGCCGACTGCTGACAAGATAGTCAGGCCCTTCCACTTGGCGGTCGAGGTCGTGGAAACCCTGAGCCACTCGGCAGTCCTGGAACACGTCTGGGCGACAGGTGTTGTTGATTCCGCCGAGACTTTGGAGAAGATCAGGAAGAGAATCGACGCGGTTCCAGACGAGGACGGAATTGCTGTGATTGATCGGAGTGGCGTCACAGCGTCAGAGCTCTCCATAGACTTGACCGATCCGTTCAGCGCGAGCATATTTTCGATACCAGCCCGTGGCTCAGCGTGCACTCACATGGAATGCTTCGACCTTGAGACTTGGCTGAACACACGCCCAATCAAGCAGGCGATCAAAATTGGTCAACCATACGTTTGCACATCCCCGAAACGTCTCGAGCCCTCGGAGCCCGATAAGTGGAAATGCCCCATATGTTTTGCGGATGCCAGGCCGAGGAGTCTTCGTATAGATGGCTTTCTGCTTAGTGTGCGTAAACAACTGGAAGACCAAAACAAGCTGGACACAAAGTCGATACTTGTTGCAGCTGATGGTACGTGGCGACCCGTCGTCGAGCCAGTTGACGACGAGGATGCCGGCAGTGATGGCGATGGGCCGGTTTCGAAGGGTTCGGTCGCCGCCTTGCGCAAGCGATCGAGCAAGTCAATCTCTGTTGAGAGGGCCGCGATAGAGGTCATTGAGCTCGACTAGGTGTCATTAAATGACGCCTTGAGGTATTGGAATGGGAACCCAGGGGCCTAGGAGTGCTTGTTGGTTGTGGCAAGTGGGTACAAATGCGTTACATTTGGGTGCTGGCGATTTGCCATCACACAATTACCTTGACTTTTGAGCATGGAGTTCAGGACCAAAAGGAGGCACCTCATTTAGTTGTTGAAACATAGGCACAGCATCGCTGATCTGCTTTACTAAACGGACGTCGGATACAAGACATGACGGACTGACTTTGTACTCTTGCGGCACATTACTACGGCCATTGTACAATGCGCCTGAAAATTTCGGCTGACCCAGTCACAAGTGGTTACAATACTGTGTGTCTAGTAGTCCTACGAGAACGAATTTTATATGATGATGTTTCCATACCTTGAGCGAAAAGTTCAGCGTCTGGGAGCGGATTCAGTATCACTCAGCCGTGGTCTAGGGCACGCATGCTTTCACATTCAAGACATCCCACAGCATTTTCCTCCCTCCATGACAAGAAAAGCAGGGGCGAGAGGGAAAGTCTCGACCGCTCGAGCTTCGAGGGAAAAGCCCGGTCGAGAGCACACCAACGCAGAACTTTGTCTGCTCTCTTACTTTCATTTTCACCAGCAGACATTCTCTCGTCGTCCTTTCCCCCGTTCCAGCCAGGCGTCATGCCTCTATGGGTTGAATGCCTGCTAGATGGCAACTGCACTCTTTTGTCACATTCGAGTCCCGCAACTGAATACCGATTTCATGAGCAAGCTGGACATGCAATTGATTTCCCCCACACCTCGTTCCTCCATTGCACATAGACCTTGATGAAATTGGAACTCGTCATTCGTTCTGGCGGTTACCCTTGTTGCTATGTGGTCCGTCAGTAATCATGTACTCTGCCATATTATTAGACTCCTGCGCTCCATATGAGACAGTCAACTTCATCAAAGAGTTCAGTCCAAGAGGATGTATCGAGGTGCCCTTAGTAATGTCTTCTTCAGGCCGTGTTTGTGAACACAACCAAATAACTAGGGTATACATCTTAGCTGCCTACTTCCGAAAAGTAGCTAATCAACTCGCTTTCCGCCCAGTTTCAGTCTTTCAATCCCTTAGGTATCTAGTCCTGATCAAAATAGGAGTGTTCATGTGTGTCAAGTCCTAAATTTTTCACAAAGGGCTGGTGGAAAGCCCGAAATATCACGAAGAGATGAATCCGCTCAGTTTGTTTCATGGTGGGAGAAGAGACATATATCTGTGACGGTAACAAAACTCTGCAACAAAACTCTGCAACAAAATTCTGTTATGGCCGCATTTACCTAACCTCAATTCCGTTGACGCAGCTTGAATTCGTCTTGAGGCTGCCAACTTGAAAATCAAGCCTCCAGGCTTTTTAGAGCTCACCTCAATCAACAATTGCACCGGAAATCGATAAAGCAACTTGGCAGCGGGTCTAGAAGTAGAGTTTGTCAGTTTCATCTCCTCCAAGCTGCAATAATGGTTCCACTTCGCCACGTGCTTTCGGATGACCTTGTTTACCTTATTCTCGCGCCAATATGTAGCGGGCGAGTCATTCGACATAGCCAAAAGCTGGTATTTACTCGCACCGTTGATCCATTGATCCTTCCGACTCTGCGGCGGCTATGCGGCAAGACATCGTAAGAGTTCCAAGTATTTAGTCTACCTTGGCAGCAGTCCCTGATCTCTCATTCAGCTCGATTTCCCCCTGGGTCCTGCGCATGACCCGCTCACCTAGGCCCTATCAAGTTGCGATACCGAGATCGAATTGCGGAAAATCAATTTCCACTCTTCGCTTACAACGGCAGGCGAGTCATGTCCTGTAGGATGTAAGCGGAGCTACAACCAACTTCAAAATGCAGCCGCTTCCCTGTTGAGATCAGGGACGGCCTGCTTGAATTTATACCGGTGCGTTGGCGCCGTGAATAGTCAAGGGTAGACCCTTTCCCAGTGTTCCATTCGTTCGTACTCTACCGGCCATAATGCAATAGCAATGAGGTTCTTTAGCTTTCTCTTTCTCGCAACGGCCGGTCTCGTTGCGGCTTCACCTTACTCCCACGGCAGGATCGTTCGAGCACGGGGTTAGTGTAGGCAAGACATCTGACATGGGAGGAAAACTTTGCTAACACGGTATTCTGGTCGTCATAGACTGGCAAATTACCAGCCAAGATGTGGAGAACTTCAAGTTCTACGCTCAATGGGCTGGCTCGGCGTATTGTAATGACGATTCTGAGCCGCGCGAGAGCGTCGCCTGCTCGCTAGACGTCTGTCCAGATGTTGAGAGCCATAACGCAACGATAATCTCGAGCTTCCGGTAGGTCTCTGTGGCTATCATAAGTGACACTTGTCTTCTTCCGGAGATCGCCAAAGCGTTGGAGAATTTTGCCTGGGATGCTGACTCCACGGATCAGCGACAAGACTTTCACCAGCCTCGAAGGCTTCATAGGCCGCGATCCTGTCCGTTCGGAGATAGTTCTCGCCATTCGTGGAAGTGGATCGATACGCAACTGGATTGCAGATTTGACGCTCAGTAAAACCTCTGTGAGTGCTTGTTTTCTCAGCCCATTTTCTGACCTCTGGCCATAAACAAGATCGCGCTACACGAAACTGTTCTGTTTGCTTCCTTGCATCTCCCAAGATCAACTCCGAATTGCTAGGCACCCCAATGCTCCAAAGACCGATTAAATGCATCCCTTCAAGGCTGACTCGAACTTTCTTACCTAGTGCTCCGATACTGGGCTGCCCGTATCCGACTGCGAAGTGCACAGCGGCTTTAACCACGCGTGGGAGGACATCTCAGATGACATCTACGAATCCATCTGGTCCGCATTCCAGACGTACCCCAATCACACCCTCGTCGTGACCGGGCATTCCCTCGGGGCGGCCGTCGGGACGATTGCGGCAGTGCATCTGAGGGAAGCTGGCTACCCCTGCGACCTTTACACATTCGGCAGCCCCAGGGTGGGCAATGAGGGCTTCGTCCAGTTCATCGCCTCGCAAGACGGGCGCGAGTATCGGGTGACTCATTCAAACGATCCTGTCCCCAGGACACCGCCAATAGAAGAGCCATTTGGTGGCTTCTTTGGGAGCTTTGGGGGCGGCTATCGACACACAAGCCCTGAGTATTGGCTCACCATTGAAGATGGAGCATATGTTGCACTTTCCTCGGTGACCACTGATAAATTGGTACTGTGTGAGGGAACCGACAACGAGGAGTGTAATGGCGGCACTAGTGGGTTCGATATCTCGGCTCACAGGTATTACTTTCGTAATATCTCGGCTTGCGCCCCTGGCTTTCAGATATGATCAAGTAGAGTGAAGAGTGACCAGAGCTTCCGAGGTGTGCTCTGAGCAGAGTGGTCTTTAAATTCTCTCACATACTTGTCAAACAATGTACATAAATGGTTTTTTCATGGATCTGTGGATTTGCTAAAGCGATGAAAGTGCCGGCGTCTTGAGACTTCGATGAAGTCGCCCGAGACCCATTCTATCCCTAGAAGCACGCGAGAAGGCGATGCCCTGCTCGGTACCGGCCATTGCAATATGTAACGAGGTTTGAATGACTATTTATTACATTTGTCTTTCATGACTTCTTTCTGATCTTGAAATTACCCTAGGATTTCCGAGAACTACAGGCCGTGGCCTGGCCTAAGATTCACAAGGCTGATTTACAATTCCTGAACCGCTGACCTGACAGGTGAATCATGGGCAGCAACACCCAGCCGCTTGAAAACTCCATGATATTTAACAAGGGCTTGTTTTGATCCATATCCCCTCATTGTTCTCTATCGTTTCCTGCGCTTAAATGCGGCCGGTCTCCGAGAATGCCGGGCCGTGACCTCAAGTTTCGGGTGACACCGTGCAGACATGCCGCTCCCAGCTATTCGTAGATACTAAAAATTACACGAGAGGGTCTGATTTTGGATTCTCGGGAGCATCATGATCTCCGTTTCCGGACCAACAAGAACAAGTCATTTGTCATTAATGATGAATCAGTCTTAAGTCGCTGCAGTAGTGTTACCTTGGAATTGGCACATCTCTAAGCATTACCCAGAAATGCCTATTGGATATCTAGTTCACTATTTTTTACTTCCACGGACGTAAAAGATACGTATAGGCACCTGAGTTGAGTAGAATGGTGTCAAGGTTACATCTGGCCGGCCGTGGCGCTTGAGGGTATCTTGCTGGTCTTCGACTGAAAATTCTACCTCCTTGACTTGAAGACCGGCTCTGGCACAACTGTCCCGGAAGACCATCAGTGTGTCAGCGTTTCTTTGGGCGGCGGAAATAAGTATCTCGGTATCCGGATCAAGTTCCACAAGCTCTTTCAAGGTAGAAACTAGAAACGGTATGACTTTTTGGTCGTAGGTCACATCGGCGCCTATTACCAGGTCGATATTCTGACCGCCGTTCCACTCTGGCTCTTCTGTTCCAGCCAGCGCATGGCCCCATTTGAGGAGTTTTGGGCGGAGGCGCGCCGAACTCGAGACACTGTAGTCCCACTCCAAGCCATTCAACGAAAAGTTGTCGGCTAGCTTCTCCACAACCTCCTCTGACCCATCAGACGACGTGACATGTTCTGCACCTAGCAATTTGGCGCACAAGATGGAGAGGTACCCTGTGCCTGCGCCTAGTTCGAGCACCCTTTTGCCGGCAACGAGATGGCCGTTAATGGACAGGTATTGGCCAAGGTGAAGGGCAGCCTCCCATGTTCTGAGACCGGTGGTGCCACCAGCCGCTAAGAGAGAACGATTCTCCAGAATGTCGATGTGTTCGGGTGGATTGACCAGGGACACACGGTACGAGACAAGACACTTGCGCTGGGCCTCATCCGCCTCGGACATTAGTGGCTCAAACATGAGCCCCCCCAGGCGGTCCATCATCTTGTCCGAAACCTCCTGTCATGATCATGTTAGATCCCACCCGTACATTTGTCCCGTATCCTTGTCCAGAAAGGTGACTCCGGTGATCTGACATACAAAATCATCCGCCTCGTTTTCGCTTATGCTGTCTTGAATTCTCCTGACCAACTCTTTCAACACTCGCAGTTGGAACCTGGCACTCTTGGAGGAAGGCAGGCAATCCGCAAAAATACGGTCAAAGATGGCATCTTGAGCTTCTGGTTTCTTCAATAGTTGCCCGTCGGGGTAGTCAAGATGCGCCTCCAGCTGAAGGTACTGGCAGCAGAAGCGGTCTACAGCCGCTTTGCCAAGGTCTGACGGGCTATTGCGGGGATATGAGTGTGGCTCCGCCATCGATAACTGTAGAACCATAGCCTGTTTGAAAAAGAAAAGGAGGCCGGGACCAGAAAAGAACTGAGTAAGTGGGGACGGGTGGCATTATGATGGTATTGTTGGTTGTACGGGCAATGCAGGTGAGGCACGCAGATTTTCAACGGTTAGATGGGCTTAGTCATCAGGACATGACCACAGAAGTATGTCACCAGCACTTGAGGTGTTGTTGGACAGCACACAAGGCAAGGCCTTGTTTCCTGCTTGCTGTTTACTTCCAGTCATCGAATTTCGTTGTGCTTCTCATTTAGGCAACTAGTCACCCACAGACTCGGGATCCACACATGTGTAAATTGGTGTGAGAATGGAAGGCCTTAAACTTATAGTTAAAATATAAGTACTTCCGCTTTCTTCGATTTGCTACTAGACTGAGAATTTCGTTACAAAAGATGGTGTATAATTATTGCTCCTCAAAGTGATAATATCAAGTCACTTCGCCCTTTACCACGTGCATTGAGCGTACTACGCCACTGACCTAATAGCTCATAGGTCAACATCCCGGGAAAAGTGACCTTGGGAGTCCGCAACGACACACCCGTGCAACAACCACCCGGATCCGACGACGCGATGACGACTGGGCCATGCTCCGTTCCTCTCTCGGACCCAGCTGCGTCGAAGTGGTCGCGGCACAAATCATCTTCGTCGACCGAAGCCGAGTAGTCCCACCAGTGCAGGTAGACGGACTCTCCGCCGTCATAGTTGTTCGCTGTGTCCTCCGACGCCGCGACGCCAACAAGGCCTATGATGAAAAGGACTACTTAGCAGTCTACGCAGTAGTAAGGACCCCTAAGCCCCCTTGACGCTTATGCAACAGGATGACAGCCAACCCCCACAGGGCCCATAGACAACTTCAGACTTCGACCCACCACCGCGGGCCGGATGTCTCCCGGTCGTCCACTCGTCCTTTGTTACTTGTTCATCTTCCTCTTCATAGCCATCGAGCCTTTTGGGGCAAAGCCTGGATCTTCGAGTCGAGCAGACCACAAGCCAACGCCATGTACCGCAGCGACGGGTGGATTAGGGTCTAATTAATCCATCCGTACCAACACAGTCATGCCGTCTTCCTCCCCACACCTCTTGCCTACTGCAGATTTGACACGATACTTGACTATCGCTTGCGAATCAAGCCGGTCAGTCCGAGAAAGCCCAGTAGTAATCAATCGACCATCGATTGTTGCAGGCAATATAAATCGCACCGTCACGGCCCCCACCCTGGGGTAGGGCTACTGTAGAGTGCTCCGACTGCCTTATATCAAGGAAACCTAGCACGAGGGTTCTAAACAGCATCTACAGCGCTATGTCGGCTTATACGCTTGTCCAAAACTAGGGAATTGGACAGTCATACTTCTTCAATTTAATCCTTTGTTTACGCTTTTATTTCATCAATGGAAGCTGCTTTTTCTGGCAGCTCTTGGTGATCCGGCATATCCTACACAGAGCATCGGCTTCTGTCTAGTGCAACACCTCACACATGGTAGGGCTGAATGGCTCCCAGTCTATTTGTGGAGGGTGGTTGAGATATATGACCTGATACGAGGCGGTAGGAGTTCTGATCTCGACATCTCCAGTCAAAGAGCTAACATTAAATCGAATAAAATTCCAGGTTGCCTCAAGCTAGGCGGGTATACTGACAGCTCCAGGCTCCCAAAAGACCTGCACTAATCTAATGACTTCCACAAACCCTCACATGTCCCTCACACGTTGCGCCGCCGGGGTAAAACCACCAGGCAAAAGACATCACGCTAGAGGGCACAAGTAACCACATCTTCCACAACATCGTGCCGTTGCCCTCAATCGACGAGCTAGTCCTCGTAGCCCGGGATGGTTACTCTCGTGGATATGAAGCGCGACCTACAGCCTGCGGCTCAAACAATAAGGCGTCCGAGCATAACGGCAAGCATAGTAGCCACCGATGCGCCCATTAGCCTTCCCATACCGCCCCGCTGCCCACTGGTAGCGCCGCTGACTTTGACGACTGGAACATGCCACCCGCAGTGCGTGAGTGTCGCGTCCCTCGTCTTGCACGTGTAGTAAGTAACCTGGCTGTACCCCTGCTGCGCAAGAGCAGAGGCCACCTGTGGGTCGCTCTTTGGCGGCGGCGGCGTGGTCTGCGCCCTGGCTGCCGTCTGCACCTGCGCCGGTACCTCGGAGCCGCTTCCGGCGGCGGCCTCATCTCCATTTTCCTCTTCTGCCGACGCCGACGACGACGAGGAGGAGGAGGAGGAGGAGGAGGCGGATGAGTCTGACTCTGGTGATGAATCGGACGACGGGTCCGAGGGCGTGGTGGGGGCGAAGATGTCATCTCTGAGCTCCAGCTCGGTCTCTCCTGGCCGCCCTGTCCTCCTCGGCCCCGAAGGCGCCGGGATGGTGGTTGGTGTCTGCGTCGTTGTGGTCGTTGCCGTCTGTGTTTGTGTGATGGTGAGGACCAGGGGCTGGCCATCTTGAGCGGTCAGGGTGACATGTCTGAGGCTCGGCTGAGATGGGAATGTGAATGGGCCGGCTGTGGCCAGGTCTGGCAGGGCCAGGAGGACCGGAAGGAGAGAGATGGCCAGCATCTCGGCTGTTTATTACGCTAGAGGAGACGGGGAGGATATCCGAAGGCGATGAGTGGTGTGATGAGATCCAACGGCCGCTCAGTCGACCACAGATATTTAGAATCGTGGTCTGAGCCTGTTGTGGGCGTGTGTGGTTGTCTACTTGGGACCACTATTTTTACAGCCACCGAATCGTTGAGGGAGGTGAAATATAAGAGAGCCTCAAGCCAGTCGAACAAAGAACAAGGGAGTGAATGAACAGAGAAGGATCTTTGGGAACATTGTCCATCAGCAACTCGGAAACAGTTACTGGCGAAAGCTTAATAAAGAGCAAACAGGCACGTACAATGATGATGGTCTGCGTGACAGCCCTACATCCCACCCGCGCTGCCTCTCAGTGGCAATCCCGACTCCCATACTCGCGCCGATTTTCGCCTCCCCCCCCCCCTCCTCCTTTTTTTCTCTCCTGTCCTTGCACCGCCCAACCAAGGCCCAACATCCTTGAGCTCTGTCTTCGATCGAAACCTTCAGCTCAACTGCCTAGTGCATAGGGATGGCAGCAGGCAGTGCATCGCAGCCAGGCGATTGACGGGCGCCGGTTTCATGGTGACCACTTCTCCGCCTCGATCCAAGCTCATTCGCAGGCCCTAGAGCTGCCAACCAGAAGGGATCCCCGCCATTATACATGAGCCCCTCCCTGCAGCCCGGGGCACTGTCACAACCATGTTGACTGACGGTTGCAAGACTGGACGACAAAGTTTTGTCACTTTCCAGAATTGTTTCAAGTTTTTACCAGCGGAATGGCACCCTACGCGGTAGACCTTGGAGGGGACGCCGCAGCGTAATCCCTGTAGCCACGCGCCTGTGTAAAATGATTGGCTGTCTGTTTCCAAAGCCCCCTGCAGCAGCTGCACGCCCATGTTGGGAAGCAGGGGCTTTGATTGATCGTGCTGATCCAGTCCAAGTCCATGCCACCGAATCAACCGGACCTCATCGATTTGGTCCAGAAACCTGCTGGGAAAAAGTTTGTATATGGAGACTCATTCTGCAGAGCCATATAAGCCAGGCTATAATATGCACCTGCCAAGGCCAGGACGTCAACTTGCAGCTGGGCCACGACACATATCAGATCGAGAGTCGGCATTTGCACTGATTGCAGGCACGGGATTGCGTACGTGCCGGGGAACGGGGAGAAGGAGAATCCAGCCCGAAGCAGAGGGAATTGACAACAACGTTGTGGCTTTGGCTCCACATAGGATCTCATAGATTGCTACGCGCTCACGTGAAGAGGGTAAATGTGCCATCAGACTGGCGATGGGCGACCTGTTGATTCGTGAATATGCTGTGGTGTCCCCCGACTAAGGGCAACCAATAACAGACCAATGTCGCCCTCACCTTTTCGCATACACAGAGTGCCTAGAAAACTCGGCAGACTAATCCAACTATCCACACAGCCAACGGGCCAGATAAGATGAATCCAAACCACCGAGCCGCTATCGCCAGGCCACCAAGACCTAGTCCTACCTACTGTATCATGCATGTATTCTTCAGGAAATGTTTACTAGACAAACGCCCTGCAGTCTTCCAAGCCGAAGCATTTCTACCACTGTGACCTTGATTTGGGCTCAGCATCAATTTCCCATCCTTATCGTCATCCGCCCCATCAATCTCAGCGACGGGCACGCTAGCACCCTTCTTCACCTTTGTGGACGGCAATGTCCTCGCTCGTAGCTCGTTGATGGTGCTGGTGATGCTACCAGCGGCTGAGGTACGCTAGTCACCGTGCCTGGCGTATCCCCCCGCCGCGACCTCCACGAACGAGTCGTCGGTATCTGAGTGCATCCCTGCCTCATCATCCCTATCCTTCCGCCTGTTTTGCTTCTAGCCTCTTTGTGAGCGTGAGGGGGCGCGGACCGGCTCCCGCCGCAGCTTGGGCAATGATGGCGGGGACACAGACGCTTCGAAACTGGCGACGAGTGACTTAGATTTGCCACTAGGAGTGGGGGACCCATCGGTGCTGTGCTGCCTTGGCCTTCTCGCAGTTCCCGCTTCTGTTACCACAGGTGGGCTCGAGGTGCTACCCATAAGACGGCTGCTCCGACGTGTCCGCTGAGACACGCTCTCTTCGTCGTTGGTATCCTGAGGGCTCTGCTGGACCGAACGTGTCAAATGGCGGCTCCGCTGAGACACCGGGGTGCCATCAAAGCTTTGATTTCTGCCGGTTTCTGGAGATCTTGTTCTTGTATTCGCCGGGGAGCGTGAGTTGTTGATGTTAGGAAGCCCAGCCATCCCTTGGGTCGCCTGGGACGGCGGCTCGCCCTTAACCTCTGTTTGCGAACCTGCAGCCTCTCCCTTGAAGTACTCTTTGAACTTGGTCGTGGCTGGCTGAGAGCCGAGGAGCTCGAAGTCAACAAAAATACTGGAAGAGCCAGTTGAGTCGGAGCCGGCTGAGGTCGGGCGACCATTTCTTTGGCGGCCAGTCTTTGTAGATCCAAACGGCGCGAGTGGTGCCGTTGCATTCTGAGCCTGCGCCAGGTCGTCATTATAAAACTCTTGGGTGGGAGTCCGTTGGCGATTAGCCCCATCGTCCTGGTCTCGCTCATCTGGATTCGAGTCGTTTAATGGGACGTCATCGTCATCAAAGCCATTCATTATAGCCGAGTCGTCAGGTAAGCCGTGACCTAAGTCATCTGAATGCGTGATGAAGTCTGGATCGATCTGCCGTCCGCTGCGAGCGCTTGTCTGACTTGTGAAGGAGATGTTCACCTTAGGGTATTCTATGTCGCTCTTGGGATAAGTATGGCTTGATGCGTCCCCGATCACATGATCGTTGTTTGATTTCACACCCAGCTGACTTGGAGACTGGAGGGAGCAATGGAAATCGCCCAGTACAGGTGCGGCAGCAGCCAAATGCGATTCTTGTTGCGAGGGATCCTTGGACCCGTATTCAGACGGTGCTTCTTCTGATCCTTCTTGCGACGACGATCGATGCGATAATTGCAACTGACGAGAAGGCAGAATTGAGGATGCTTCCTCCTCCAGTTGGCGTGATGGACTTCCAAATTGAAGAAATGTGAGCTGGTCAAGAGACGTTCTCACCCCCTGTCGAAAGCCTCCTTCATTGATGAGCTGGCTGATTTCATTCCGGCGTTCCTCACTTATGGAGACGTCTTGCGCTAGAATGTCAGGCTGAGCTCCAACGTCAATCTCGTCAGCGACCACATCGTGATTCGTTTCAGAAACAAAACTCTGCTCGCCTGTGACGGGTCCGTCGGTGCTGTCAACATGCATCGCGATAATCTTATCGCCTTGTCCGTCCTGCTCCATTCCCATGGTTTTGGACTGATCACTGTTGCTGGTTGAATTGTTGCTTGTGCCGCCGTTGTGGCCCCGCTGACTGTCTGCTACCTCGACGTCTTGCTCCGGGGGTTGGGATATTTTGGTCCCTGTGGTAGAGTCAGAGGGTCGCCGTACGATGCGCGGATCAATCATCTCCGCAAACGAAATATGTCGAAAGCCCAAGTCTGCTTCATCGGCATCTTCTTCGTCGTCATCTGGAACTTCGAACTTTGCGTAGACCCGCCCTCCTTCATCGTCATATTCCTTCTCGTTCTTGTCGACATCTCGATCACGCTTTGCGAGTTGAATCTGAAAGTCTTCACTGCCGTCGACTTCGACGATAACAGCAGTCATGAAATTGCTCAACTGCGGTTGCCAATTGTTGGCCTTTGTGAGCAATAGCTGCTTCCATGCAATGATCAGTCCAGGCTGGATGTCGTCAGGTGAGACTTGGGGAAGCAGAGACATGTCTGCCGGCGGAGACGGAAGATCGTCCTCATCTGCCGTCGCAGTATAATCAGTGGAAGTTTTATCAACATCTGCTTTGCCTCGATCCAGACCAACAGGTTCGTCATCATAGTTCAACATCACATCATCTCCATTCCAGGTCGACGTGATCGTGCCATTCCCGCAGTCGTCTGCATGTTGTCTCGATGACTGGCCATGCTTTGGCTTTTTTGGACTTTGGATAGATCCGTCGTAGAACTGAGAGTCATCGCGCGACTTCCTCTTGCCGCGACGCTGTGATGAGTCCCAACGCTGTACGAAGGGAAACGGAGGCTCAGTCAGATCTACTCCTTCGTTAACAGACTCGACCGCACGGTATGAGATTTTCTTTCTCCAGGCATCTGAGTCCTCTTTGCCCTTGCTCAGGATCTTCGGGGTTTTATCAAGAGATGTGGCCGTTTTCCGATCTGCGGCTGGCTCGTCACCGCCGTTCGAGACAGCGAAAGAAACATCCAGTGACTTCAACAATTCCTGTTTCTTCGCCATCAAATCGGTATCTTGTGCAGCGGGGGCTTGCGGGCTCTCGACACCTTTGGAGGCTCTCTGTGCTGCATTTTGAATTCTCCTCCGTGCGTTGCGTCTTTGAGTTTTAGTCATGCCTTGACCTGGAGCCACAGGCTTTTGAACAGATGATTGGGGTGCAGCGGCGCTAGGGCCAGCAGGAGCAGCAGAAGGCGTTGCTTTAGTCGGCTGAGATGTTTTCGGCCTCTTGGTCTTGGATGGCGTGGTAAGTTCTGTTTCTGAATCTGAGTCTGAGCTTGAATCGCTGCTTGACGAGGAGTCTGACGATGACTCCGAGCTATCTGATTGACTATCATCGTTGTCATCCTCACTTTCGTCATCGCTGTCGCTCTCCGACGATGAACTGTCCGTCGCATCTGAGGAAGAAGCGACTCTAGCAGGAACTGTCGTATTGCTAGGTCGGGCATCGGATTTTGTATTTGTAGCATAGCTGCTGGCCGGCGAGGATTCGATGACCATGCGCCGTCGCCGGTTTCTCAGGCCGGCGCTGAGACGAGCTGTTGGGTCGGAGGTGCTTTGGTTCTCATTACTGCTAGGCCCTTTCCCACTCTTGAACGTCTCGCCAAGGTTGGTAGGACGAACTCCGGCCTCACTTTCGTCATCATCGCTCGAGTCGCTTCTGTCGCTACTTGAGCTGGAGCTGCCAGCATCGTTTGCATCAGACGCTCTACTCGGCGCGGGAGCGTCTCTGGCGCTAGCATCGCTGCTATCGCTGCTGTCGCCATCTTCGCTTTCAGATGAAGTTGCGTGGGCTTCCGATTCTTCGTCTTCCTCATCCTCATCCTCATCCTCGTCCTCATCCGCGGGGGAAAGTCCATCTGTTGCGTCGTCATCCTCGTCTCCAATACGGCTGACTTCCCCAGGCGCCTCCTCGGGATTCCTGGGCGGCGACGAGACGAACATGATCTCCTTTGGCAGCTCCAGCTGAGTGTTCAATACCATTGTTTGTGCGAGGTCCAATCGCGGCTTGAGCTGCTGGGCCAACTTCTTCCATACACTACCCACGTCGTGGTTGTGCTTGACGAGAAGTTTCTCGCACACGTCGCCTGGCACAGCCGGGAAAGCAGATCGGACCGCGATGACCTTATCCGAGACATTATGGCTGGATCGATTGCGGGAGTCAATGTTTGGTTGTTTGCACTGCTTGGAACTTTCAGGCTCAGAGTCTTCGAAGGGGCCAAAGTCATTAACTTCTGCCGGGACTGGAGGGACCGCCTCGGCACCGTTTCCAACCTTCTCACGGGGTCCATTATCAGCTGCTTCCTCCGCAAGGCCCCTGAGCTCTTCGCGCAGGTCTTCTGAGCCTGACTCAAACATGTCTTCGTCCTGGTCATATTCTTCCCCAGTATCTTCGTCATCTTCGCTCAAATCATCTTGGCTGTCTGCGTCCTCAAATTCGGCACTGGCAGTTACATTGCGGGGAAAGTGGACGTGCCGATTGTCCTTCCTCGTTTTTGGCTCGCCGTGTTGTGTCAATAGAAGCGGCTCCTCGTCGTCGTCGTCGTCGACGTCGTCATCAACCTCTTGATGATGCCTTGACACGAAGTATTGGTCAGCCAGATCTCCGTCTAAATCCTCGCCTTGATCGTCATCATCGATATCGTCTTGGTCGAAATCCCCATCGTAGGTCAGCCTCCGCCGTTTTCTTGGGGCAATGTGGACAGCAGGCCGGCCTCTCGGGGCTCTGAGCCGTGGACGGCCGAATGGTACGCCGTCGATCAGGTGCTGGCCGCCGCTGGATATCTGGTCTCTACCGCTGATTCGGCGTTTCTTCAAGTCGTTGGTGAGGAGTGGTCGGACACTGCGTCACGTAAATCAGCACCAGATCTAGATTGCGAGGCACAGGGTTGTTGACGGGCAGTAGGAAACTTACAAAACTTCATCGTCCTTCTCGAGGATGCTAGCGACAGGCTGGAAGTGCAGACACTCGAAAGCATGGCCATCCTTGGCATGAAGCTCAACGGTGTAGTCGTCGAGGCCCCAGTCGTCGCCCTCGAGTGGGATGGACTCGTTGACAAGCTCGACGAGCTGTGCGACGGTTGGGTCATTGTCCAGGGGTACATTGAAGAGAATCCTGGCTTCTGGTAGGCCATTGCGGCGAACAACAAGACGGAGGCGCAAACTTTGGTCCATTTTTCGTGTTTGCAAGTGAAGTGAGTGCGGTAGTGGCCCGCGGGTCGATCAGCAGGCGAATTGTGACATTCAGTGACGAAGCCAGTTGGGGCTTGAATGGAATGCAGGAAAATCGAGCATTGTGTTTGGCTGTTAATATGGAGTCGTCGCCTATTATCTTGACCTCAAATAGGTCAGGTTCGCATTCTGTGCGACTGTGCTGACGATGCGATGGTACCACAGTAGTTCGTCGCTAGCAACTGTCGCCGTTGCTGTCGCGTAACAAATTAAAGTTCAACAGCGCCGCGTCTCGAAGCCTAGCTCTCGACAGGTTCGCGGGGTCACGCGGCAGCCAATTTAGTGCTGTACAGACGGCACGGCAGATCCAAGGATCCTGGCTGCGAGTTGCTAGGGTCTGTTCTCACAGGGTTAGGGTCCAACCTGCTCGACCCCCCCTAGCCGTCCCGACCTGGACGGTGTGGCCCCACCTTGGGTCTTCTAGAAGAACTTGAGATGTCCGCATAACAGATTTTCTGTCTTCCGGCCCCGACCACAGAATTTGACCTCCGGAAGAGGATGTACCGTCTGTGCTCCCTTCTGGCGATCATCCTCGTCTGGGCCGAATGCCATACTACCGGGAACGAGCATCCCCGGCCATTAGGATCACCTCAAACAAGGCCCCTTTCCCGCATGCAGCGGCGGCCAGCCCGCCATCCCGCCTACAGCAGAGCCTCACGAGACATGGGGTATGTATAACAGGGCCCAGCTATACTATACCACTTTCCTCAACGTCCTCATCGTCCGTCCGAGCTTCAACTGCCGTGCCTGGCCGCCCGTGAACAGCATCTACCCTGTCTCCTCTGTGCTGTAAGGTCACCACCCATGGCTTGGCTCAAAGTTGCCGCGCCACGATTCCACGTCCTGTCAATCATGTCAATGCATGATCGCCAGGACGCAAGCGCGGTGTAGCATGTTTCAGTCCTGCCATCCTTACCTCGTCTTGGTCCGACAACCTCGATATGCCGCGTCCTGATCTGGTCATCGACTCCTGGCCACTGCACCATATGGCCCGAGGGGTCACAATAGTCACAAATACGTATTGCTTCCAATGGCTTCTTCCATGAAACACTGCAAGAACTGGAGGCGTCCTGTGATCACGCCGCCTTTAATGCACCATGCGTGAGTCTAGATCCAGGCACCGAACTCTTCAATCAAGGCCTCACCTTGCCCCCCCGAAGGTGTCACGGGCGAACCGTTCATTTGCAACAGAAACCAAAAATCGCGGCTTCGAAGTCGTTTTGCCTCGACGGGTGCCCGCTTCCACTTCTGGAAGTGTCGTCGACTGCCAAGCTCCCTTTCTGGGAACCCATGCGCTGTTCTCAAGCCCCGAGGGGCAACCCAAGTCTACGGAATCCTCCCAAGATCTTTCTCATTCTGGATCTTGGGACACGTCTCACCAATGCACGACATCTCAATTTGCCTGCTCACTCTATTGGCGGTTCCTATCTACCGAGATTCCTGGATAATACCGAGGCCGGACCAGATGCACTGCAACACGATTGGAAGCCCAGCATTACGGCATCCTGGGCAAGATCACACAGTAGAACGAGCACCCCTTCGGCGCCGTGAACACATGAACCATGCAGCATCGCGGCGGACGAGAGGATCTCCTCGCTGAAACATAGCATATTTTATATGATCAGCCGGCTGTCAGCCTCTTTCAGCACCACCTCCGAAGTCCAGCTGCTCGCTGACCAACTGGACCTTGAGCCCTTGCAAAGCTTCCACGGTATTGCAGCCCTAGGATCGCTGAGTTGTTCCCAAACCTTCCCGAGCACCCGTCTCACAATGACAACCAAGATCCCCTCGGATGATAGCCGATAGAGGGACCTGGTCACATTGACGGCATTGCCGCATTCAGATCTTTAAGACCCCCAACCTCCCCTCCATCTTGTCTTTCACAGGTCTGTGATGCAGGTGGAATCTCGAGACTCCGAAAAGGCCAGTCGTGAAAGATTCTCCTCATGTTTGCGCAAATGACGGGGCAATGATATCCAGGATTCATATCACAGCTTTCTCATGGCTGCTGTGCTTCTCGGCCCTGGTTAGTGGGCAGACACTCGGCCAGCTCCTGCAGCAGACTCCAACATGTGCCGTGAGTAGTAGAGAAGACACGCTCCTTCCTAGCGATATGTTGCAGCCGGCTGACTTGACGTTACTAGGTTTCGTGCTTCCTCGACGTCCTTCCCGATTCCAGCTGCTTAGCCAGCGTCGACCAACTCAACTCGTGCATCTGTTCGAATGTAACACTGCTCACGACTCTATCCGGTTGCACCCGACTGTCGTGCGAAGTTCCTGACCAAATACGTGAGCCGTCTTTCCTGCTGTCGAGCTATGTAAGCCTGGCTCTTGCTGACACTGCATTATTTTCCCAGTGGGCGAGGATGCTTTGGGCCAGATATGCCGCGGTGCTCCTCTCTTTGTTGAATCACAAGCGACATTTCTCAAGGTCCTTGCTACAGTGACAATAGTTCTTGCTGTCCCAAGCATCGGCTTGCGGTGGTATGCGAGATACAAGTCCTCCACGCTGGGCGTTGACGACTACCTCGCCCTCCTCGCCACAATCGCCTTGATAGCTGTCGGTGCTGTCCAGCTCGCGAGTAAGCTCCACCCTCCTGGGCTGCATATATGAGCACAGGCTAATTATCACCATAGGCTCATTTATCGGATTCGGTGTGCACGTATGGGTTGTTAAACCCCGGATGGCCATTCCTCTCTTACGATTGTATTGGGTCAGTCAGCAGCTGTACATCCTCGACCAGCTCTTGACCAAGATCTCGCTCCTCGCCCTCTATCTGCGGGTGTTTCCTACCCGCTGGATCAACCTCACGGCCCGCTACGGCATTGCTGTGATGGTAGTCCAAGAGACCATCTTCTACTTCCTCATCTTATTACGTTGTGCTCCCGTTTCCGCCTCCTGGGATATACGTCAGAAAGGTCGTTGTCTAAACCTAAACGCGATCGGGTTTGCGGGAGCTATACTTGGTATAGCAGAGCACTTGGCAATCTTGGTTATGCCATTACCGGAGTTATGGAAACTGAAACTATCCAAGCGGAAACGAATTATGCTGGCGTTCGTGTTCAGCTTAGGGTCTTTGTGAGCCACCCTCACCCTCAAAAAACTCCAGACGCGCCGCTCGTCAGAGTTCATCCTATGACAGCGAAACAAGTCATGTGTTGGCATCCCAGCAGTTACTAATCATCTTGTTTCAGTTCACTATTCACTAGCGTGATCCGTATAAGATACGTGAAGAAATTCGCCCCCACGGCCGACCTATCTTGGGACTTAGCTCCGGCCATCTCCTGGTCTCTGATTGAGTTACTGAGCACGGTAATATGCCTGAACTTGCCGCCGTGCCGGCAGCTCATCAGCAAACTCATCCCACGTCGGCTTGCCACAACCATGCATAAGGGGCATAACGGCACAGGAGCGTACGGGGCGTACGACGCGCAAACCATAGAATTGAAAAGCAAAACCCCACCAATGGGCGGTATCTTGCACACGACCACCATTGAGGTCACACACGAACGTAACTTGTCCGATGACGTGTTACTCATTGCCAAGACGAGGCCATCGGTTTCGTCGGCCGCATCGAGGAGGAGTCTGCAGACTATCGATGAGGAGTATGACGAGCCTGATGAACGAGGTCGGAGCATGGTGAGGCGGCCGCCTACAGCTGCCGTAAGGCGGACACCGAGTGTGGACGTGGACATTGACCGATCCAGGTTGGGCCTGTACAACTATTTTGCAACCAAGATTTAAGAGGAGCTTCCATTCACCTCGTCACCTCAGCTTCAAGAGGCAGTCTCAAGGGCGCCTGTCCAGACTGGGACGCAGGCACTAGTAAGAGGTGTCGATAATACTTTGACTAAGTGGATTTAATTTACTCGCGTATCTCACCTTACAAATGGCTATGTGCCAGACTTTCCAGCCAACTGGTATCCTTAATTATGTAATCATCTTACCCTTTTTTGTTGTCATGGGCTAGTTGTGGTCAGACTTCACATTGCCTAATAGTTTCAGACGGCAAAAAGAAAGTTATGGAGAGCCCATGCATAGGTAGTCGGAAAAGACAGTCCGAGGACAATATGTAGCCTCTCTTGTTATATCAAAACAAATCTGAAGAGGCTGATTTATCAGCACAAAAGGCTACGATGGGTTGCGCAGAAGGTCTATCATAATCCTCGATCTCGATGACTCAATCGGAAGACATTAGATGCTTCAACATACCTAGGTAACAATCGCAAGTATGGGCCCACAAGTTGACTCTGGACTGTTTTATCTCACAAGTCACACTTTCTTTGTTGATATCACGGATGAATACACACTCAATTGTCAGATGATGACCCAATGATGTGGATGACACAAGTCGCTTTCATTTGCCTAGGTACACAGACAACTGCCGGTGTTGCTGTTTCGGCCTTTTTAAAGTTGACATTATAACTCGCAAAAATGTCCGAGCGGGAGCGTAAACACTGTTTGGAGCTTCAGACTCCCGTATAATCTGGTCTTGAGTCTCGAAATCACCCGATTATCTTGCCAGCTCGATTTATGCCCCAGCACATCCAAACGCGAAAGACTCCCATCTTCACCATCAGGGGTCGATCTGAAATTCGTATGTGTATTCAACCCATGCGTTCCACGCTGCAGCATCAAACCATTTAGTCCAAAGCGAGTGTCCACTTGAAAAATACCACAAGAAGGACGCCCAGCACAACTCCCACACCTTACACCTAGACAGGTAAGCCTACCAGAGCCTCTGCAAGCCCAAGACAGGTACCGCTATCAACAGCGCCATGCCCAGCATCCCAGCCACATCGGCATTCCTCCCAGCGAGACTACTACTCGGCGCAGACGACGCCGCACCCGGCGCGCTGGCCGTGGCGCTGTCGCTTGCGCCAGTCGCCCCAGTGGATGACCCCTCAGAGGCGGTGGTCGAGCCCGACGCCGTCGTGGTGGTGGTCGACGCCGACGAAGACGTACCGGTAGAGGTCTCACTCTCGGACACGGTTGGCAGGGTGAAGCCGCCGTCGCTCGTGCTGCTGGTGGTCCCGCCGAGGATGCCCGTCGGCGTCGGCGTCGCGTCCGCCGCGGTATCGGCGCAGTAAGCCTCCGGGCATTCGGTACAGTCTTGCGGGACGCTGATCTCGCACTCCTGGCTGGCGGGACAGACTGGGCATGTGGGCACCACCTCTGTGCACATCACGCAGCTGTTTTGCCGCGCTTCCGGGACTGTGAGGGGGTGGCAGGTCGTGAGTTATTGGTACTCGTATATCACAGTATTGGGTGGCGAAGGCAAACTCACCATCGGCAAGGGCTGATGCGCCGAAGATGGCGACGGAAAGCGCAGCTTGGAAGAGCATGATCAAATAACTTTGATTTTGGGTAAGATTAAATCGTACAAATGTTGAATCAAGCCAATCCCCCAGATGAGTTCTTCGGAATGTAGTCAGTTGAAGAGGGGTACGAAGAGGTGCTCCTCGGGAATCACGAGGCCAAGAAGCTCAAGTCGATCCCGACGTAGATGTACCCATGTACACTCCTCAGACATCAATACTTGTGCATGCACAGCTTGCACTGCAGGGGTTAGCTTCCGCCAGATAGACAAGACGCCCCCAAGTGTCCCGCAAGTGGAGCGAGTTAAGGTTGCAGTAGAACGTAGGCCTGCAGGTGCTTGCGTCCAGGCTGCCACCCACGATCCTGACGGACTGGCTGGGCAAAGTCGCCCAGCCCGGGCCCTTGTCCAGTCAGCCAGTAGCGCTGCAGCATGCGGCGTCGTATCACCCACTGCCCGGGTTGGCTTCCAGAAATGTGACTTATGACCTTCCTTTCTCAGCCAGTGCCCAAGTCGCGTCGTATGAAGTCACGCGGCGCACATGGGGCTTCCTATTCAAGGCTTGCGGTGTACAAACGAGCGATAGAGCACTCAGCGCGGCACTTTCTATGTGCCGATGGATCGGGGGTGGCATCGGCGTGTTGGTATGCCACAATTGAGAACACAGAGGAAGGGCAGAAAGCCTCAGCTTCACCTGAACCAATCCAGTACAACTTGGCCGGCCATTCCTGCGTTGACTCATTCCGGCATGGGTCCTTGATCGGTGGTTCTGATGCAGTGAGAATCGGTGTCTCCACCAAACAATTCGTTCTTTTCCTCTGGATGAAGCTCTGTAAAGGACCTCGGTCTGCTTGACTGTCCGCATCTTGTCGTCCCTGTCTCAATTCAATGCGCCACCAATTTGCCTTCGACAGCTAACCTTTTGCTAGGAATCCGTTCAATGGATTTGGTCATTGGTCTAATATTTTCTGGGTATATGCTGAGCATTTTGCAGTTAAGCTCTTCAAGGAAAATGTGGGTTATGTACATTGATACATTAACGCCTTCAACATCTCCATTGTATGTGTCTTAGTTCTGTTGTGTATATCACTGTGGTCCAGAGTCCATGTCGAGCATATGACCCATCTTCTCGATCTTGAATTCAAAGTCAGCTTCGCTTCCCAAAGGATGAGGGATCACGTACCTTGGTCTTCAGATATCCCTCCACTTCCTTGCTCCTGAAGCCGCCCCGGCCCCTCCAGCTCAGGGGCACCATCTCGACCCGCTCCCTGACCACGACCTCCCTGTTCGGCCCTTCCACCGCCCGGATCTTGTCGGGGTTGTTCGTCAACAGCTTGATGTCCTTCTGCCCCAGGTCCGCCAGCATCGCCGTCGCCAGCCCGTAGCTCCGCGCGTCCGCGGGATGCCTCAGCAGCAGGTTCGCCTCGACCGTGTCCGAGCCAAGGTCCTGCAGGTTGTACGCCTTGAGCTTTTCTCCGAGGCCGATGCCCCGTCCCTCCTGCCTGAGGTATATGATGATGCCGCCCGCCTTGTTTGAGGGCAGAGACATCAGCCTGGCCGCCTCGTCGAGCTGCTCGCCGCAGTCGCACCGTGCCGACCACGCCGTCTCCCCCGTGTAGCACTCGCTGTGTATGCGTACGAGGGGGATGTCACTGTTCTCCTGTGACACAGGCGCCTCGCTCCCTTGGGCCTGGCCATGTGGCATGCCGCTGCTGGTGCGACCGGGGTACAGCCTCCCCACGTAGGCACCGCGCACCATCCGGTCGTTCTCGGTCTCTCCCGGCCGGGGTGCGTCCAAGCTCTTGCTCCGTATATTGTCCCCGAAGACGATGGCCAGATGCTCCTTGTTGTCAACATCGTTTGTGTAAAGATGCAGGAACATCTCGGTGCCGGCAACGGTGGGTATGCGGGCCCGGACGATGCACTCGACCTGGGGCAGGCGCTCGACGAGGCGCGGGCGCTTGGTGCCACAGCCGGATGTTGAATCGGGTAGGGTGGAATCGACGGGTACTGCGTGTGCTGGTCGTAAAGTGGTGCTTGGCGGTCCAATGGATGCGCCAGTGACGGAAGACACAGATGTGAGCGGGGTGGCCGTGCCCGGCGTCGAGGGAGGGGTGAAGGATGGGCTGAGGAGAGACGGCGGTGGCTCGGCTATCAGGGCCTCGTCTTGGTCTGGGTTGGAGGTTGGGGGCTGTTGCGTCTGAGTAGCTGCTGGCGCTTGGCCATCGAGCGCTGCGTCACAAACGTCGGCGTCGACGTCGCTGTCACCATCGCGAGGAGTTGTCCGTGGGGAGTAGAAAGAGGGCAGCTTGTTAGCCGTTGTGTCGCCTTGATTCCGCCATTGACCTGCCAAGCCGGACTTCTCGGGCGCCTCGATGCCAGGCATATTTCGAAAGGTTGAGAACAACGCTATAACCCCAGGGTAGCTCCTCTTGGGTCTGTAATCGTTCTATGCCCTCGTTTTCGAGCATGCGCCGTTTGGCTTGCGCCGATCGGATTGTGCGGTTCGGTGGGGCAAGCACGCACCGGCTCAGGGGTCGTCGCAACGGCCGGCGAGGTAAGCTCCGACCTGGAGGGGCACAGGACGGCGTTTGTTAGGTGGCAGGTCTCGGAAGGCGTTGGAAATAATTGTTCGCTTGTGTATGGTATTGCGAGAAGCAAATTGAAGGTCATGGAGTCTAGAGGCTAGAGGCTAGGAAACGCTAAAGTACAATGGCGGGCTGGAGACTTGTCCCCTCAGGCTGACTCGAAGGTTGTCAATATTATTCCAGTATTAGTCAGGGCCACGGATGATGACGAACGGGGCACAGAATTACCCACCCTCCTCTGTCTGCGCGGTCGGGGCCCATTCGCCGAGGTTCTAGGGTCCTCCGAGTCTCGCTCTCGGCAGTCGGGGTTCGAGGACGGGCCGCCGCAGTCACCTCTACGGAGTATCTACAATGAAACATTATTTGAATAATGACCGGCTCTTGTCGCCTTCTGCAGTTGAAACCTCCAGTTTTTGTCCCAAGAAGCGGTGTAGTCCTATACTGCCAATGACTTCAACTTGCAGCTTCCATGACTCCAGGCATGGCAATCTCTTCAAGCAAGTCATGAGAATACTGACCAAAACCCACTCTTTTCAGAAGGAGACTATCCACCACTTATAGAACTCAATTCTCTGGGATTGTGACAACTCAATCCGAATTTGTGCAAGTGTAGATATCAAACTTCAAGGTCACAAAGTCAGAGCATCATTTCATGTGCCGCCACACAGCTGCCGCTGCTCGGGGTGAACCCTCGCATCAACAGTAAGTACCTAGGTGAGTAATATGCCCTGTTCTGAACTACGAAGTAATGTCCATGCAGATAGATATGTGGAACTATGGAGATTAGTTTGAGGTATACACAACGTCATTTATTCGGTGTTGCGTATATCCAAATCGTCGATGCAGACAGGACCCCAACACGGTACGGCAGTGTGAAACTCGGTACCGGAGTATGTGTTGGATGTCAAGGCTGTGCTCGACAATTGCGGATGACCGACCCAAAGGGTCTCAAGTGAGTAAGGTATAAGGAACGATATACCTCCTCCAGACAAATTCAAGCCTGTAAATGTCGAGTGAAATACACTGGGTATTTACCATCCCAAATCCCACAAGTTCGTGTACGAGACTTTTCATGGTGAGTCTGCTGTGTACTGAAGGTAAAGGCCGCACTTGAGCCCAAGGCAAGTTGCAAATAAGGTATGTCACACGGTTCGAAGGCCCAAGAGACGTAGAAAGTGCACAGATTCGAGTTCAGACCAGGATTATCTGCTGTTGTATGAGAGACTGAAAGTATCATGGCAAACATATTTGAAGCATCTATCTCCCAAAAGGAATTCCAGGGCATCAGCGTTGGGGTCATTTATAGTGCACCTTCTCTTGCGTTATGATGGAGATGTCAGGTGAAATATTGGCATCCTGCCATCTCCCTCTTTACAGCGATCCTGACTCGGGAGTTTTAGTTGCTCCTGCCCATGGAATCTCACGACATTGAATTTCCTTGAGCATGTGCATTGTCCACTAGGTTCACGTAAACTCCGCGTTGGCCAGAGAAGTCAGTCCGAAACATAAAACAAAGTATCTACGAAACCAGGCCGTCGCACGGTTCTTCGTAACAAGTGACACACACTCTCTAGCGTTGATGCCGAAATAGTAACCGTTGTGCGCAACAGAGGCAACGAGCAGTGCGAGGACGTTGAATGAGGTGCATGGACGCATGGAAAGCTCTAGATGGAGGAATGGTGGATTGGATGGACCCATCTCCACCCCCAGACTGCCAGACTGTGAGCAAGGTCCACAGTGGAGGTCCTTAGCTTCCTGACCTGTCGTCGGCTCTGTCCAAGCGTGCTGACAAGTCCTGGTATACCTGAATATTCATCCCTTGCCTAGAGCTGCCCTCGAATCTGGAATAGTCGTGAAGTCAGAGTCTGACTGCGCTGAAAGTGAAGTGGGGTGTGCCTAAAATGAGCTTCACTGGGCGTGGCTAGGTTCGGTTAAACTTGCCTTATTCACATATAGATACCCGGTATCAGGATATGCCGGCAGCCCGGTTCTGGGCCAGGGTTGAATCAGCCTACATTGTGGTGACCAGCAGCCTGGCTGCTGGTACAGACCAAGCGGTGTAAGGGTACCTCAGGCCAGTTGATGCGGCCGGTTCTGAGTGAATTTCTCTTCAGAGGCCTACTTATCGGAAAATGTACCTAAAACTTGCACACAGCTCTTAATGATGTAATGCGTGTGATGCGGTCCGCGACGCCGTTTTCGTGATTGGCTTTGTCAGCCGCCCCGTACTGGCAGCCTCGTAGGCCTAAAGCGGTACCTGCCGGTAAGCCGAGCGGTACCTTCCTAACTGCCGGATGGTGATCAGGTAATTATACGTATTGTAGCCATAGCTGGAGGAAGTAGTGCCGTAATGGCAAGTAAGGCGCCTTTATACGTGCTAAGACTATCTCGTCTTATAGTATCCTTTTGACCAACCACAGCTAGTAGATACCGCATACCGGTATCTTAATCTCTGATACCCAATTTAGTTTATGCTGTCATACCGGGGTTATACTCAAGGTTGGCGTGGTTTCTGGGTGCTTGAAAGGAGAATACTATGTGTGATTACTTCCTGTTAAATTAATACTAGAGCCAACGTAGATGATGTGATACTGGTATACAACATCTATACGATGGTTGTACCTGTATAATGACTGGTATTGAGAAAGACGTTGAGACTAGTCATGAAACCGTACTGGTAATGATTGTGGGGATGCTGACCAGTATATAGGTGACCAGTCCCCACGGGAAGAGGTATGACTGGTCACGGCAAGAGGAGTGGCAACTAGTCAGAGGGCGGCTAGCGTGACTCCCGGCAAGGGCGTGACTAGTCTCAACAGGGCTAGGCTTTCTCGTTTGCATCCGGATACTGGTCAAATAATAGACAGGGCTAACTGGTATCTATCGGTGACCAGTTCCCAGACGGGCATCGATCGCCTAATGACTGGTCAACCGCCCTGGCGCCCTCGAAGCTCAGCCCTCCCTAAGTAGTCATCACTTCCACGTGGGGAGACCGATGACTGGTCAGGACGCGGCTAGCAGCCTCTCGTTGGGGCTGTACCTGGTCACAGCCCAGGCTGATTGACTGATTATTCTTTCTCATCACATGGTTTTCACGATCAAAGGAAAATGAAGGACATTATTCAATTTAGTTGTGAGCTGCCCATTATGACTACCAAACTCCAAAAGCAGTAACTGATATCCTCTCAAATCACCCTATTAACATCTCGCGATCCCATCCTAGCCGCAATATGAGCCGAACGTCGCACACCCTCAAGTGTTCGACTCTTGCTGTTCTTGATGATAATTTTAATACGCGGTAACCGTCTCGGTCCAGGCCGTCGGCATCTCAGCTTCTGTGGCCGGTGAACTGCTTCTCGATGAGCAAAGAACGCGGGTGGGAGTGGAGGTGGCGTGCTGGATGAAAGACACTTACTCTCGCACCAGCGGCGGGCAAGCTTGATGAACTCATCCGATTTGAAGGTAGGAAACTCTTCATCGCTGCTATCGCCATCTAAGCCAGATTGCTGGCTTATGGTCAGATAATCACGTTGCTCAGCCTGTAGCCTGTGATTGCGTCTAGAAGTGTCCGGCCGGGCACCTGGGACTGCAGCTTTGATCGAGCCGTTCTTTATCGCAGATAGGCTGCCTTGGTTTGCATGAGCATACAATAACCCTCGAGGAAGAGGAACTAGATGAGGAGAAGCCGCGCGTTAGGGGCAGCATGGCCCTCTATTTATACTCAACACGGACTATCACTTCTGCCAGTGCCGTCTTAGGCTGTTACAGGCGGTACGCCCAAAGCCCGAGGACGGGATACAGGATCTGCGAAGCTTCCCCCGAAACTGGGCTTGCGTCAAGTACTCTGTGATCGGCCTCAAGACACGTGAGACTCGTGTAGGGAAGGGGGGGAGGGTCCAGCAAGGCTCGGCAGTCTCATTCTTCTACTAAACTAAACATGTAGCTTTAAAGTTCAGATAATAAACAATATGCGATCAATATTGAGGTACGTAGTAGCGACGGGGCCTGCCAGGTTGCGAAGGGCAAGCCTTAGCAGCGAATCCACGGCTGTTTATAAGTAATAATGGGCTCCTGGCCAACCTCCTGTCTCTTCTCGTTAATGTTCTCATTTATGTGCTCCAAACCAAATTTTTCTGTAAATAGCCTCTGATACCACGGCACAATCCCTTTCTTTTTAATTCCAACTGCGAATCCATCTAGCCATCTGTTTAGGTACGTCTGTCAAGCGAGGGTATAGTAGTGGAGTGTAACTTCGTTTAAACGATTGCCTAATTTACTAACATCTTCGCCTACATTAAAACACCTAAGCTGCTCCTTAGGAGAATCCCTAAATTGCTTTGCCTTTTCTTTATAATCTAATTTGCGTATAAGGATATGCCTTTCCTGGTTAGGGTTGTTAGGATTAAGGCTTAGTAAACTGATGTTAATTTAATACCTTATAATTCGTTATATCTTCCCGTTAATATAGCCTAATTTATTTATATTAGGGTCTTAGATAAGTATTATATCTTACTAATTCTTAGATAAGGTATTTAAAGCTTTATTAAAATCGATTTCCTACTAGTTATATTTTAAGTTATTATTAAAGATACTTATAGATTATTTATATTTTTTAAGTTTCTCTACTAAGCTGGAATAATAGTAATTATTATCGGTGGGCTTACTTTACGATTATAAGGGTTAAAGTAGTGTGTAGGTTACTTGCTTTATTAGTAGTTAATTATACTGTGAGTACTAAAGCGTTAAAGGTGTAGGTATAACCTGCTACTAACTAAGCTATTTATAGCTGGTACCGGCTAGCTGCCAGCTGGCTATATAATAAAGTAATACCTACTATTATTATAATACTGGTAGTTTTCTACTATATAAGGGTGTTATAGTTTAAAAAATATATTTTCTCTAAATTATATATATTATATAAATATTTTTCTATCTATTCCAGCTAATTAAAATATTTTTTTATAGTTACAAGGTATTAAGTTAATAGCTAATAAAGCTATTATAAGAGGTTACTTTAAAATACTTTATTATTTAAAATACTCGAATTATACTTAAATTGCTTTATTACTTACTTTATTACTTAAAGCTTTATTACTTACTTCCTAGCTAATTAGAGGCTTTTCCTAGGTGTTAAAGCTATTACTTTATTACTCGCTTCTAGTAGTTTTCTTCTTTATAGCCTTCTTATTAGCAGGCTTCTTGGCTTATTTGGTAATTTATTACTTCTTCTTATATATTTATAATTATTAGCTAAAAGAGGTTACTATTAGTTTATTTTAAGGCTATTTAAGTGGCTTACATACCTAATTAAGGTTAATAATTACTTCAAGGTTATTATTACTATCTCTAGTATAAATACTATAGTAATAAAGGGTCTTTTATAGCTTTTAAATAATCTTCTAATTAATTATCTTAAAGTATTTTACTTA
>JADAZS010000178.1:0-100406 GCA_014872975.1 Diaporthe citriasiana
AGTATAAGTAAGTAATTATATAATATCTTTCTACTTATATATTATACTTATTATAGCCGTATAATAAAGGGCTATTTATACCGTTAAAATACTTTTATTATATAAAAGCTATAATTACCTTCTTTATACCTAATATAATACTAATTAATAAATAAATAGTAATTTATTACTATAAAGTAGTTAGTAAGAAAGCCTTTATAAAGAGGAATATTTTAAGTAGCTTTTTATATACTAGTATCTTACTATTTAATCCTTAGAAGGTTTTTAAGCAGATTAGTAATAATAAAGACCTCTAGTATAAAAATAAGCTACCAGTAAGGGCTGTAATATTAAATAATACCCTAAAAATTATATAGTTTAAACTTAAGAAAGCTTTAAACTTAATTATAATAGCTTAGTAAATTAAGGCTAGCTAGAGTACTATTAATTAAGACCTTTAACAGCTAATTACTAAGACTAGGAAGTAACTTAATAACTCTTTTACTAAGATTATAACCCTCTAGTATAAGAATAAGCGACTAAATTTTCTTATAGAAAAGCTATAGTCTTAAAAGTAATAAAAGATTATAAGGGACCTAAATATAGCCTTTACTAATATTTAGAAGGTAATAAGTAGTCTAGGTAATATAAATTAAGGCTAGCTATATTTAGGGTTAATTAGGTAGTAAGATCTAAAACCAATTAGCCTAAATACTATAATATATTATAGAGAAAAACTTAAGGATAAATTTAAGCTATAGATTATCGTTATACAACTTAAATTAACTATATTCTTGTTAAGTATATACTCGTGGTGATAATGGTACTTGTATTTGGTTTGGGGTGCGTTCGGCTTGGCGATCTCCACTCTAGTGCTTGAGATCCTGCGTATGCGCTGCGAAACGGGCCAAGCGCCATCGCCTTGTGTCCTGTTGCTACTAAACCTTCGAAGTTCCAATGACCGGAGTGCAGCTGTCCATTCCAAGAGGCTGAAACCTTGAACAGGCTCTGGTTTGTCGACCGAGCGCGAACTCTTCTCACCTGATATGAATGTGGTCAATTTATCAGGTACTGCGAACAAGCTCATACGGCCGTGAATCGCCCATGTCCTGAACGGTGCCCCTCAGGCACCAAGGATTCAGCCGATCTTCCAGCATGAGAGGTCATCTCCCCCTGAACAATGAGTTTCAGGCGTCCGTTGGGCTCCGGCGAATAGGGTTCATCGTCGACCGGATGGCTGTTTTTCCGTCGACCGGACGCAACGTCGAAGCCCACGCCCGCGGCATCCGCATCGACTCCGCATCCCGATGCCAACAGACACTAAGAGCGGTAAAGACATACACAAGATGCCTCGCAAAATCGAAACACAGCAGGCTCCCAAGCCAACCAACGGGCCTCCCGCGCACAACGAGACTCCAGGGCAAGCGATGAGCACAAGTCATATTAGTGACAACATCAGCTTAGGCGCTGTGACCAGGATTATTCCCCCGCTGGAAGGGGAGCTCAACCTACAACACTGGAAGGCGATGATCATTAAAGCCTTAGATCTCCTGCAACTTAAGAGGTACATAGAGTCATCGATACCATGTCCATCCAATAGCGAATCGCATGAGAAATGGCGGACGGAAAGAGGCATCGTCGCTCTCATCATTGAGTCCTCCTTGTCTCGTGTACGCGACAGGCTCACGGACAATGGGCTTCCATTAAACGAAGCCGATCCATACATCATGTTCCGCCAGACCTGCTCCATCTTCGACAAGTACGGCAGCTATGACGGGGCCAGGCTCTACAAGCGGCTGATGAACATCCGGCGGCCAGACTACGAGAACATGAAGCTGTATTTCCTTGAGATCCGACGCCTGCGGAGCCGGATGATCGAGATCGGGCAGTGTGACGATGCCTTTATCCTGGAGCAAATATTCAACAACCTTCAGAATTACTGTCCGGCCGACGCCCTAGCCAGGCTGCAGCGCAAGTTCGAAAAGGGGGATTTGTCGTTCGATGAGATGATGGAAGCCATGCTGGAATGGGAAAAGGGCAGCGTGATCAAGCCATCGCTTGCCCCCACAGCTGTTCCAATACCTAATTCTAGGAGAGGGAGTGTGGGGGAACCAATGCGGAATTCATGGGCTAGCAGTCAGATGGGAACGCAGATGAGAAGGGATTAAATCAGAATACTGGGGTCTGTTATACTACCTTGTTATGTTGGAGGATCTGTGATGCTGAGAGCATATACGATACCATGGTTGGAAAAGAGCGCCGTTTGTAATTCTATAGAGAGATGTCACTGACAATCCATGGTTCTGGATTGAGAGCCTGCACCGTGATCAGGCAGGACGGAGCAGCTTACTACCGAGGCTTGAGAGTAAAGTATTGAAATGCGCGTCTTCCCAATTGAAAAGCTTGAACGTCGCCTCTTTCCCCTTTTCAGTCCATGAGTGACCCCAAAGATTTGTACAATTGTAAGCAGTAGAGTACACTGATGCGTTGTAGTTTGCACAGAGACCTCTCGAGCGCTATAGATGAGAAACTGATGAAGTCTCCTGTGGGACACGTTCTATGCTAGTCTCAGCTGAGCTGACTATCTGTTGATCAGACGCTTAGGGCTGTTGGAACACTGAATCAACTCCATTTCCTTGTGATGAGAAACAATCGCGTTGTCATTAATCTTGGCAATGAGATTCCCATTCTGCACTGGTCTTTGTGTGAGAAACCATTTCGAATCCTGCTCATTGCAGACACTCGAAGAGCTTTATTTCGAGCCAAAACGCTTCCAAATTATAACGATCTTGTAACCCGGCAAATTGTGGAGGTCACTACGGTTTGACTCATTATCAGTCTATGTGTATCTAATGCAGCAAGAAATCCCAGAGTCCTTTTTGCACAGCTCTATGTATTCTCCAGCTCCACATTCTGCCTTTTGAAAGATTCTTGAAGAAACCATACGGGTTCAAGTTTTGACGATCCTTCTATTTCCATCACAATCGAATAACTGTCCAAGTGACCAAGAGCTTTTACGAGTCGGTGCCGAAAATATGCGTGCGGCATCATTTGGACATGCATTAAAGTCACAATCAACAGCATAGAAGTAGATTGTCCTCTAAATACCACTAAACATTGGACGTGGTCGTCTCTCAATCACTAGTCGGCCAAAGCACCCGTCCGTCAGGACATGACTTGAATCGGTCTATCATCGGGCCAGGGACCTCGTCATGATGTTTGAAACAGGCCGTATTGGCGCGGGACCACTGTTCCAGCTTACCCCAGTCTCTGCACATTCGGACCTGCCCCGAGCCCGTCGTCGGCGTGTCGCCGGGTTGGAAGCCTGCATAGCGTGGCGTGTCGTCGGCATTGCAGACAACATCTTGTCTTAGTTGATCGAGGCAGTGCAGTGCATGGCTGAGTGCGATGTGCTGAGGCTGGTTGGTCTCAGTGTACTTGATGTAGCGGAACAGAGTGCGCTGGAGATCAGATATGGTATTCGGTCAGAGAGCCATCCTGCTACCTGAAGATGAGCGAGAGCTCAGGACATGAACACTCACAAGACAATGCAGATTATGGAACCCTTGGAGAAGATAAACTCCCTTGTCATCATCCCACGGAAATCGCATAGCATGCGGAAGGTGATTTTTCTCAACAAAATCTCTCGACAGTGCTACCACTCCTGGGTCACCACTCAGGGCCTCCCATAGCTCCGTCGAGGCGTTGAGATTAGTGTTGGTATACTCTGTTTCTGGGTAGATTTGAATGGGCAGCTCGCGCCGAAGTCCAGCTTTGGGAGAGGAAGTGTCAGCGACTTACTTGATCCAGTGAGATAAATTCAGCTAGTTCAATTCATTGGTCGTGTCCGACTTACCATAATAAGAGCGGCCACCGTGTGAGGTGGCTTCCGAGATCGTGTGTAATGTGAAAAATAAATTCACCAGGAGAGAAACGCCGAGAAAGAAGATCAGTGTTGGATGAAAGTTCGAGATCCTGTCGCAAATTGACCAACGCTTTTGGCGGTGAAGACTTCTGACATTCTCTTCTTCTTTGCTGGATTCTTCAGCCGGGCCTTGAAGAAGAGCCTCGTAGTCCTCAGACGAGATCGTCATTGTTGAAGGCTTTGTGAAGAGTTGAATGTGTTTTGAGAAGGAAGATTTGAGAAACAAAATCAAGCTGGTTCGACGTAAACAGCCGTTGCGGGAGCAAGTGGGATCAGTTGCCCGACCAAGCTAATCCGGAGTGCAGCCGGAGGTATGCATGCATATAAGGAGAGCGCCAACTTCCTTTGGCCAGGTGCAACGGATATGCATGAAGTACCGAAGGCAGCCAATCTTATGTACTTGAGGACTAGTTACTACCGCTCGGTTATCCGTCGGATGCGTGTGCCCAATTCGAGCTGTGAGACTCGGGGATAGCGTCACTGCATTTTATTTGTTTAAAGGGTAACATGAGACTCTCCCCGTTCATGCTTTTGGTCACATAGCGCTCGTGGCGACAGAAACTGATTCTATTCTGTCATCCAGACTAGTACATTTACGTTCAAAGTCTGTCCATCGCCAATGCCCTCAATCATTGCCTAGGTATCTAATCGAGCAACTCCGCACACATTGATGGTTCAAGCCTCCGAATCAATCCAGGACTGGTCGACAGAAGCTGGATACGCAACAGCTTCATCGGAATCCTCAACTAATCTCATCATCAGTACTGAGCACTGTTGATGGACAGTGAAACCCTGTTCAATACGAATCTTTCTAACTTACCAGGCAGGGCAATGACGCCCAAAGCGGTCATAAGGTACGCGACGATAAGAGTGATCTTCATGTTGACCAAGTAGCAGATTTCTTGTTGTGGGAGAAGTTGGAAACAGTCGAATGACTTGGATATCTTGGAAATGCAATCGTCTTAACTGTCATGGGCCGATCTTTTATATTCAGCTGCAACTAGACGCTTCCATCTAGCCCTACCATCCTGTCTCCGCTCCTTGCGAAGGTTACTGATCCCGTGGGACCCGAATTCGGTTCATGAAGCTCGGTTCGAGGAGTTCGGATCAGGCTGCCAATGTCGCATTATGACTGCAGCCTGTGCGACTGACCTTGGCGCCACATCAGGTGAAGAAGCAATCCGCGAACCAACGTTTGCGACTGGGCAACTTTGCTCTCCCTCTCCATGCGTCATCAAAAAAGTTGCAGACCGCCTTCCGCCAGAATCATGATGTGAATAAGAACTCAGGCTACTGCATATGCAGTCTCTCAAGGGGGCAGTTGGGCGGAAGGCTCTGTGTCAACGACATCGTACTATTGGAAGCTGTATTATCCATGTTGCATTAGCGGTCTTGAAGTATTTAACATGATAGGGCCATCAGATGCATATCCTGCATGTAAGCAGCGGCACGAAAGGCCGCTGCATGAACCTGGAGACTGGGCCGAGCCGCATGTTGGAAGGCTGCATGCAGTGCATCGGATTGCCAACCTTATCAAATTACCCCAATACTGAGGCCGAGCAGAAAGACCTGTCCCACGTCCTTTGGTTCTGCCGAACAACGTCCGACCAATTGCATATAGATAGGTTGCAGAGTGAATACACATGCGACCCTCCCTTCCACTTGGTTGCCTAATTCTTCCTCGCCAACACTTTCTTTGCACAGTGAGCTCCGCGTATAGGAAGATCTTCCCCCACTCCTGTGTCACCTCCTAGGGCTGTCATGGCAGTGGCGCACGTCAGTTTCTGCCGAAGGCAGTTGAATCAAAGTCTGACTGCATCGTGATACGTTGCACAACAACTACTCATGTGAGAAACCCCTCAAATTGTTGGCCCGATGCTCCCTGGCCCAGGACTTCACCGCAGAATAGTCTCTGCATATCCTGAGATTCCCCCACCCTGTGACACCTCCCAAGGCTTGATCGATAGGCTCCAGGGTCATATCAGCGGCGCACGTCAAGCTCTGCCGCAGGTAGTCGAAGCAATGTCTGACGTGAGCTGATGCCGTGTCTTCGCCACCGCTGCCTTCATGCAGGGTCTTGTAGTGGGACTGGTGAAGGGACCACTAGATCGGACTCAGTACCAATGACATTGGCGCGATGATGCCGAGCAGAGACACTTACGAGGCAGTGCAGTTGGTGCACGACGGACAGTGTGAAGAACTGGCCGCTGTGCGGCGGATATTGAACCGTCCCCTGTCCAACTGGGCCGTTGGACTTTATCAGCCGCATCCTTGATTTGCTCGATCAGTAAGAGAAGAATGTCGGACGTACGTGGAACAATCGAATTCCAGGCGTCCAAAGTTGCTGTATCGACTTCAGGGTCTGCCCCAAATGTCCGGTTGTATGTGAATGTTGTGCGAATACCGGTGTAGATTTCTCTGATGTTGACACCCGGTTCATGAAGCGTGACTGTCTTGAGGGATGAATCACGCTGGTATGTGGAAAATAGTGAGCCGCCGATGAATCCTAAAAGCCCAGATACGAGAGCGGTAATGGAAATGACGAAGAGACCGCTTCGTCTGCCATGGCGGTCACTTAGATAAGTCGCGTCCTGGGCGACTGGATGATATCCACGTAGGCATGCGTAAAACATCGTGTTAAAAAAATTGTTTGCAACTTGCGAGATTCCAACAAGATGGTGTTGAGATCTGGGCCTCTGCGGTGGAATATAGTCACTTGGTGGGGTCTCTGCCGACCTCGTTATCCTGCATGCGCCTGGCTGTCAGGTCGGGCGGGTAATTCTCGGAATGGCAACACAGTGCAGGGACATGTTGATACCGTCGGATGGTCCGTCTTGCATGAGATTCCTACACCGTCTCTTAGTCGCGTCACTCGGCAGCTTTCGGATGTACGGCGCGGCTCTCTACTTTCCCGTTGCACCTTGATGCCCATACCGGGAGTTCACCGTTGTCACTCGCCTTTTCTCCAGCCAGCTTTCTCCCCGAGTCACCTCGTCCCCATTGTTTCGTATGCATGCAAAATGGCCGAATTTAAAGATAATGCTGGAAAGTATGAAGAGGTTTTGAACCAGGACGATGCACCATTGCTGGGAGAAGACATTCCCCCTCGACGCCGGAAGACCTGGACTCTTTATCTCCATGGAGGCTTGATCGCAATATACACTTCAATTTTCATCTTCTTGATCCTTATCAACCGACCTGAGCTTGTTCCGTCCTGCTTTGACCCGGAATTGACTATCACAAGTCATGTTCACAAACCTCGTACGAACAAGCCATTGGTAACCTTCACATTTTTGAGATAGGCGCCTGTGTCCAAATGGCTAATCATCCTTGACTTCAGTGCCTGATAGGAAGGGTCTTGTTTGGGAACGACGTCATTTTCCTACTAACATTGAGGACAACCCCTTCACCGGGAACCCACGGCCGGAGCTTGACAAGGCATGGCATGACCTGCTTCAAAGTGAGCCACATGATATTATTTCCAAGCTCTAGTCATATCGAAGACAGTCTGTTTCAGTAATCACTGACAATTCGGCTCGCGTCTTTCAACGTAGACGATAACATCAAAGTCCCAAAGGCATATCTCGAAGAAAAAGGCCTGACAACTGTATACACAAAACATGGATCCGAAGGGATTGCATCTCTCAGTGTATACCACTCTTTGCATTGCTTGGTACGTCCTCACAATTCGACCACCTTGCTAAAGGTCATTTGATTGACAGGGAGTAAATGTAACAGAAGAAGGTTAAGCGAATGTTATTCAAGGAGTACTATCACCATGGAAAGTCTGATGTTGCAATGCAACGGGAGGCCAAACATGTTGGTAGGTCAAAGTCAAGTGGCGGCAGACAGTCACGAAAGATGCTAATGCTCTAAACCAGATCACTGCATAGAGTATATCCGCGAATCGCTCATGTGCCAACCGGATCTATCCATGGTAACGTTTCGATGGATCAATGACACCGCACAACACCCTGATGACAATTCTGGATTCTACCCAACCAATTTCGACGTTGACATGCATACTTGCGCAGACTGGGAAGCTCTGGATTCATGGGCATCGGAACGAAGTTTCAATTTGTTTGATGTAGAACTGCTGCAAAGGCCAGATCCCGATGAGACCTTCGTCGTGTAATTACTTCAGAAATCTTAGTGGCAATGAAAGGGGCCTGACATGTTAGTGGGTGCAATGTGCCACTGACGGCATTCTCTGTATAAGTTACCCGTTATCCTCACAGCGACGAATCAGGCCTTCAACATGACTTCAATAATGCCATCTGCACCAGCCTCCGGGGGTGGCCACGCCTTGATGACTTCAAGCCCCGCCTTTTCCAGTAGCTGTCTCCATTGCGTCTCAGTCCTCTCCATGCCAGCGTTGAAAGCCATCATGACTAGGTCAAAAACAGCGGTGAACTTGTCTGCTCCCTTTTCTGGGACGATCAAATCGTGAATCAACAGCTTAGAGTAGCCTGGCGTCATTGCCTTCTTCACCTGCTCCAGTATTTTCAAACAATACGGTTCGGACCAATCGTGCAGAATGTGATGATAGAAGTACGTACGAGCGCCTGTATGAGATTTAGCAGATTTTATTTGATGCGGACTGAATTAGAAATTCAAGAATAGAAAGAGCCCAAAATACCTTTGACAGGCTGTTCGGTGAAGAAGTCATAGGGCATGACCTCGATGGTTGGATTGAGATCATCAAGAATGCCGGTGACGGAGGGAAGGTCTTGCAAGATGAGGCTTCCTCTTCCTGGATACTTGGCGTGAAATGCGAGCATATCATGGCCCTTGCCAGCTCCTACATCCACGACAAGAGCCGGACCGTCCCTTACCCCATCAAGTAGACGCTCCTGCACAGGGAACCAGTCAACCCAGTACTCCCTTGCTCCCATCGTATTTCCCATGAAGGTGTTGAAGTCTTTGAAGACCCTTGGGATCGATTTGAACAGCTCAAATACTGTCAATTTTGTCTGGAAGGCGTACTGCATCAGGCCATCACGAGGATCAGTAGGGCAGCGATACCCGCCTTCACGGAAATAATTCGGAGCTTTCTGCGCAGCACCGACAATCATCTCACCACTGTTTCATGGCATGAGTATTCTCTTGGTTTTGATTTATATGTGCAGATTGGCAATGTTACTTACACCATCCGATGCCCGGAGGCGATTTCCTCCATTGCCATAGACTTTGTAATCGGCGTAGCTTCCCATGTCTGTTCATCTACTTCATTGATGAAGCCAATAGTTGCGAGAGGCCTTAACACCCTAGCTGTACTAATGTTAGCAAAGTCCTTTCTCTCACAGTCAACACTTGTTGTCTTACTGATCAGCAACTCTTCACCCCCCGTGAGGGCCGCCAGTTTCCCAGAGGTAATCGGCCCATTGCTGCTTGCAGTGTGCTTGAAGAGATCCAAGCCGTCAGCTACTCTTGCAGCCATAGCCAAGAATGGCTATGCGCGGTTAGCATGCGCTGCTGACGCAAATACCGGGGTAAAATTCGTTTGAGGGGAGGGGGGGTGGGACGGGCCAGCAACAGAGATATTGGACGTACAGAAAATGCCAGGTCAACCGCAACATTCTGTGGCTGCTCAAGACTCGCAGTAATCTTACGGCTCAGCATGAGTGCCTCATTTCGCACGCTTTGATCCCCACCACCATCCGAACTCAGTTTCTCACCCAGAGAACTAAGTTGTTGAATGAGGGCAACTGTCTGGTCAGCCATCGTGATTGGTTATCGGGCGGGTTGGTGATGCCACGGCGATCGAGCAGCCCGAATGTTGTCAGTTTGGGTGGGTAATGTAAAACATCGGTGTTGTATTTTATCTTTCGCGTCCGCGGGATAGGCGCCACTCAGGAGTGCGGGATTTTCTTAAGCCGTGTACGACTTAACTTGGAGAATAAGCATGGGTTTGCATGTGCTGTGCCGCCCTGCCAACCAACAGCTTGGAGCAATGCAGCGCCACCGAGAATCGAGGCTCCTTCTGCGGTCTGGTCCAACACGATAAGGCGCCCAACTCTGTGGTTTCACAGCATTGGCCAAGGGCATGCAGTGCCCTTCCTTTCGCTGACCGGTTGATTCCTGACCAGGCTCATGTGCTACGACTGAACCCCTGCAAGGCGTCAAAAGGACCATTCCCCTGATTCCTCGGCAGAAGGTCTGATCGGCATCGGGGCTGAGATTGGTCCAACGAGAAAGGACATGGAGGTCCGAATCTGACGAACTACTCCCGCTGTTGAAAGCGAAATGGAGAGGCGATGGCGTCGCTAGCTAAGGGGTTTCTTCACTTCTTCACAGCATCAAGCTTTTGAGCTGCACACTTAGAGGTCAGCTCCTTCATCTAGCGGGTTACTCGAACTCTTGATCCGTCAACGTCAGCCTGTTGCTCTTTTCTCGTCTTTGTGTGTTATTGGTGCCCGCGAGTTCATGGCTGGTGGTGACACGACCGAGAATCTGGGGCCGGCGCTTGTCGCTGTGGCCTGGGTGTTTAGTGTTATCGCTGTCATCGTCGTTGCAGCACGCTTTTACGTTCGCAGAAATATCATTCACAAACTTTCGCTCGATGACTGGATCATTCTGTTCACTTTGGTCGGTATAAACTCTCTTTGCTGCCGTCCTCCGAGTCTTAACGGCCCGAAACTGACGTATTCCGGTCTATATCAGCTCCTGGCGATCGGCGACAGCATCTTCGTTACCCTTGCCGTATCATGGGGCCTCGGACAGCATGTGGGCACCCTCGACGGGATGCACCAGATGAACTCAATCAAATGGGTCTTCCTGTGTGAAATATTTGCGATTATGTGTCCGGGCTTCGGTCGAATATCGTACGCCATTTTGCTTCTCAGCATTGTTACCCCTACAAGGTCGCGACGGGTATTTCTGTGGACGATCATTGCCGTACAATTCGTGGTCGACGTCGGGACTGTCATTATCAGCATGGCTCAGTGCCAACCGATAGAACGCTTCTGGGACCACAACGTCGACGGAACCTGTTGGGACGTTCATGTTCAACAATATACAGGCTTCTTCCAAGGATGTAAGAGAAAACACTTCATGCCAGAAGACCGTCTAAGCTGATAAATGATAGCTGTCTGCTCCCTGGTAGACCTCTTGCTCGCGGTCTTCCCTGCAAGCCTATTCTGGACTCTGAACATGGTACGAAAACAGAAGATTGTTCTAAGTTGCATGATGGGCCTTGGTATCTTGTGAGTCTGTCCTTGATGGACTTCGAATTTGGCCCCCAATTCTTACAGTCTCTGTCAGTGCCATGGTCGCATCTATTATCAAGACCGTCAAGCTCGAAGCTATTGGCAGGACAAGCGACCTCACGTGTAAGTAGCACGCCCCCACTACTTTTCGGGACTTGACGACACTACCTTTCGGGACTTGACGGTTTAGCTTACACACAACCCGGCATTTAGATGGCATGGCCGAACTTGCAATCTGGTGGACGTAAGTACATGAACAATTCTAAGCCCGCAGAAACCAAAATTGTCCCAGAGCTTTCCAATGGTACTGATGCCGACCTTTGTAGTCTCGAAGCATATTTCGTGCTCATATGCGTGTCCATACCAACCCTCAGGCCAATGTTCGCTCGAAAAGGGACTACCTGGGACCGCTCCGGGCAGACTCCGTCTGGCAGCGGCTATGGGGTGTGGCACAAAGTTTCCAACAGGGGCAACGACGAAACAAGAAGCCACGAGATGCCTTTGACTGTGCTATCTGCAAAGCCCGGTGAGAGCCGTGCGGGTGAGTCTCGCACTCAAAGTCGCGAAGGCAACGAGTACGAGCTGCACGGCTTGCCTGAGACTGATAGGAATCGTCCATTCGCAGTATAGCAGTCCAGTGAAACGGGCCTAGGAGATTGCACTTGGCTTTGCATATAGGGAGTCTTTTGGAATGCAGGATGGCCAGGTCGAAATTTTGTTGCACTCGGCGTTTCAGATGGCACGCAAGCAAGTACGGTGTGAAGACTTTGCAAATTGTTTCGGAATTGTTTACACTGCTTTGTAGCGTAATGATTGACGATCTTCGCCTCGCTTTCCTGAAGAATTGAGATTCTATCCCTTCTGAATTTTACAAGCCTCTAAATCGTAGCACTGATGTGGGCGATGAGAGTGGACACCCCCCTTTGCCGATATAGCAGACCAATGCATGTCATAACACCTCAAATAACTTTCATCAGACCTGGTCCGACCTTGAAGACTCTGCTCGCCACCAATGAGGCAGTGGACGCGATCAACAAGGCATCACACCAACACACCAATCCCACCCAGTTTCGATTCGAGCCCACTATTGCCCCAGCAATCGGATTGCTGATGAGGACGCCGACGCCAACCGTAGCAAGTGTCATTCCCAGCCTGGTCCCGATCTTGCTCTTGTCTGCCGAGAGGCTGACAACACCGGCGGCGGGCAAGCCCATGAACGTCCCAGCGCAGATGCCAATCAGCACGCAGTAAACGACAAGAGCCGGTGCGGTATGAATGGCCAGGAGGCAGAACGTCAAAATGGCCCCGATGAGAGCTGCCATGGTCTGCACGTTGATAGAGCCTATCTTGTCCGCGTAATATCCGGGAACTGTACGGCCAAGGATTGAACAGCCGTTGATGATGACAAGGAGGTAACTTGAAAGGCCCGATGAGACATTGGTGCGATCAAGGGAGAATAGTTGAATATAATACAGTACGATGTAGAGACCCATGAAGCCGAAGACAAGTCCCACATTCAATAGAAGGTACGGGAGGTCCCTGAATGCGGTACGGTCGACGATGCTCCACGTTGCTGATGGCGGAGCTTTGGAGCGCATGAACACGCTTGCGACGATGTTGGTTCCCAATATGATGAAGCCGATGACGCGAACAGTCCAACCAAATCCGATGCGGGGCTGAAGCTGTTCAAAGACGATGGGGTAAATGACGCCGCCTACATGTGGTCGTTGATCAGCTACTGGTTCGAAACTTGTCCCATGTAAAATCACAGGGAGCATCGCATACCTAGAGCCGCGCCCAGGGACGAGACACCCATCGCCAGCGCTGTGCGGCGATGGAAGTACTGGGAGACGACAGCAGGTGCGGGCAGGTACAAACAGCCAAAGCCGAGGCCCATCATGACAGCCTGGGCCAGGAAGACGTGCCAGTACTCAGTGGCGATACTAGTGAGCATCATGCCAACGACAACGAGGACGAGTCCGATGCATAGCAGGGAGCGGAGGTGGCCGGCATCAAATACCGGGCCAGTGATGACGGAGACGAGAAATAGCAGGAAGGCCTGCGTCGACCCGATCCAGGCGATGCTGGACGACGACTCGGAGCTGAGGAAGTTGAGCTGGTAGAATGTCTGGAAAACTCCGTATGCGTTCATCAAGCCCCTGGAATGACGGTGTTGTCAGTGATACTGGAAAAATATTTTTGAAGAGAAACAAGAAATAAGGGAAATTATTCTTACCAGGTGTTCAGATTGAGGGCAAAGGCGCCAACAACCTGCATCCACGCAAAGAAGTCCTCTTTTGGAGCAGAAGGATCCTGCTGCTTGGGCTCGGCCTGGGCCTCGACCTGGGCTGGAGTGTCTTTCTCCATGATGATGCCGCCGGTTTTGCTAGAGTGTATGGGAGTAGTATCCCTACGGACGTCAACAGTGTCAACAGCTTCTTTTGGTGCCCCGTTGTGAAGCATTTCGTGACCTCGAGCACTCATGGGTGCGCCTCGCAAGCCACCTGGCGCAGGCTAAGGGAGTGACAGGCGGGCTAGAGGAGCGACAAAGGATGGGAGACGAGAAACGGCCGCCTGAAGGGTTGAGCTAGCAGTCAAAAAGCCATTAATTTAGGCTTGTGTTACATATGACGCGGGGGTCAGCACACGCAAGCAGCCCAATAAAAGGTATCTTGAACCGAAGGTGGGGTGTACACCAGGCCCAACAGGGTAACATGTTGGTGTCAGTATCCCGTTGTATACAAATTTGGCACCAACTACATTTCTTCTAAGTGAAGTTAGTCTTGGCATCAGCATCCCGTGTCGATAGCTTGTTTGGGGGGGGGGTGGTCTGGTTGGCTGAGGGTTAGGACTGCCCTCCATGACTTGAAGAATTCAGTTGCTGCCCACAGGGACCCGTGCCAATTGTGAAGGAGAGAGATAACTTAGATAGGTCTAAGCCTTCATCAGTCTAGGTACATGGTAGGGTTTAACCCGCCCTTCTTACCTTGTGGTAGTGGGGGATTAGATTGAGGAATTGCAGTCAGCTAGGGGGCCTGCTAAGCCAGGGCCCCGGAGACCACTCCCCTACCAGACTACGCCCTGCCGAACCACACCCCACGCCCAGCTACTATGTATACCATGCCAACCAAATTCCACCTCTACTTCCCTGCAGACCACGCTTCTTCTGCCCTGCCAGACCAGCCCAGCTACTTGTGAATTGTTTAAGCTTAATCGTGAGCCGCTGTAAGGCGCTCGGAAACCCGTGTATCATAGGGTTAGGGGCCGACACGGATGTCTGGCCCAACTTCGGCTAAGCTGATGAGTTAACCACCGACAGCCGATCACGCCATTGCCCCTGCTGCGATTTAGGAATCAAAGAATGTGTAAAGTCGTGCCTTTTGCGAACACACTTCACACACATGAACACTTTCAAGGACTTCAACTCACACGAGACACTTTTCCGCAAAAGATTCCACCATAAAACATTCCAACATCGTTTCCTCGCTTTGTCATCGAAACCGAGCGTACCGAATTTGTTGGAAGCATGGCTGGAGCACTGGGGGCCAGGGCTGCTCGCGCCTCTGCGAAGAGCCTGAGAGCCTCTTCATTCAGAACATACGCCACCGTCACTTCGATACCTCCCAAGCCCCACCACCGGGTCGTTGTTGTCGGTGGTGGAACCGCCGGCGTGACCGTCGCAGCCCAGTTGGCGCGCTCGAAACAGTTCCAAAAGGATGACATTGCCATCCTCGACCCTGCCAAGGACCACCACTACCAGCCCGGTTGGACTCTCGTCGGCTCTGGACTCAAGCCCTTGAGCGACATGAGCCGGCCACTCTCCAGCCTTATCCCATCTGGAGTGACTCATTACCCCCTGCAGGTCTCCAAGTTCGACCCGGATAACAACCAGCTCAAGACGGCGGACGGCGTCGAGGTTTCTTATGAGTACCTGATCGTGGCTCCTGGCCTTGAGACCAACTTCTCAGGGATCAAGGGACTTCCCGAGGCCCTCCAAGACCCCGGCAGCAAGGTCAGCTCCATCTACTCCAACAAGACTGTCGAGCAGGTATGGAAGAACATCCAGGATTTCAAGAAGGGGACGGCCATTTTCACTCAGCCAGCTGGCGTCATCAAGTGCGCCGGCGCCCCACAAAAGATCCTGTGGATGGCCCTGTCACAGTGGGAGAGGGACGCAGTGAGGAAGGATATTCTGCCCTACTTTGCCACCGGCGGCCCCGGCATGTTTGCTGTACCAAAGTACTCCAAGGCTCTGGAGGAGCTGCGTGTCAAGCGCCGCGTCGAGGGACTGTTCCAGCACAACCTGGTATCAGTAGACGCAGCCAAGAAGGTGGCCACTTTCAAGAACCTCGCCGCAGACGGCAAGAAGGTTGAGAAGGAGTTTGGTTTCTTGCACGTTGTTCCCCCTCAGAAGCCATTCGACTGGGTGGCCAAGTCACCGCTGGGCAAGTGATTCCCGAACTATGAGGTCCCTTTCGTCGCGTCATTTATACTAACGCTGCACGCACAGCTGACTCCGCCGGTTGGGTCGACGTTGACAAGTCTACGACCAAGCACAACAAGTACGCCAACGTCTTCTCCATCGGCGACGCCTCGTCGCTGCCCAACTCCAAGACCGCGGCCGCCATCAGCTCCCAGGCCCCCGTCCTGGTCGACAACCTGCTGTCCACCATCCGCGGCCAGGAGCTCAAGGCCGGCTACACCGGCTACGCCTCGTGCCCGCTGCTGACCGGCCACAACGAGCTCATGCTCTGCGAGTTCAAGTACGGCGGCGTGCCCGACGAGACCTTTGCCAAGGTCCCCGGCATCGGCAGCCAGGACGTGCCCAGGCGTGTCTTCTACCACCTCAAGAAGGACTTCTTCCCCTCCGTGTACTGGAACAGCTTCGTCAAGGGCACTTGGTTTGGGCCCAAGGCTTGGTTCAAGCCTGACACTACCAAGAGTGCATAAATATCACCGCGGTGAAGTCCTTGATTTTAGCCCCGAGGTCACAAAGAAACGACCGAGTGCAAAAGTTCAATGTCTTATTTGAGATTGACTTCAATATAAGTACATGAAACGGGGGATGATTACTATGTTCAAGTCGACTGTATTCACGAATGTACTGTTATCGGCACTGTATGGCATTTAACGCTGGGTCTTTGAGCGTTAACTCCTGTGTGAAGGGACCCCCTACTGCCCCAGAAGAGTATGCATACGGGTTAAAAGCGAAACCACTTACTATGTTCAGCCTCTTGCATTCCCCGTCTCTATGTCAAGGCAAAATGTCAGAAATTGGGACATATCTACACATACGTGATGTCGCTGCTTTGCCGATCTTTCGCCTTTGCCATCCGAGTTCACAAAGGTGGTAGTATGTTTGGCTCTTCCGTAGTCGGGACTGAGAATGTGATAGTGACTTGGGCTCTTTCGTGGCTGAGCCTGAGTTCCATCATCTCGCCCAGGAGTGCGTCAGAGGTCCCCAACCCAGGCATAAAACCCCGCCGACCCTTTGCCCACGAAGACTTTCGACAAACTTTGGAACACACTCCACACAGAAAAGCAGACGCGACACGATTCATCATGGTCAAATACAAATCATCACTCTCAAGCTTCAGCTCTGTGGGAGCATATCCTCACCCTCACCCCAGGAGAAAAGAACCAAGCCATTTCTTCCGCGTCGTCATTGACGTATTATGGTTGTGCACATGGTGGCGCTCATTCGGGATCATACAGGCAGAGACATCCTATCGCTTCTCGTATCCTAGGTTCTTCTTCACTAACGGCATGCGCAGTCCATTATTTCTCTAGTCGCCACTACAATAGCATTCGGAATCCGGTACCCAGCCGGCTCGAACAGATTGGCTCCCCTTCCTGCTCCCTCCAACGGGGCATGGCTCTTGATACTCGGCATTACGAATATCTTTTGCATTTTCTGGTCCTTTTTCTTCGGTATGTGCAGGGTCGGCTGGCTAAAGAGCCAATTCCAGTATCGCCGAGCCCTGTTCCGCTTTTTGGTCCTGGTTGACATCACAATCATTTTCACTGTGATGTTTGAGATGGTCGTGAGTACTCTGAGCTCGTCCTCGATCATTCCCGTATCCTGCAATCTATTGACAGTGTCAGGGCTACATCTCCGTGGTCATGGCAAGCAGCGATGGCTGCCCGGCAAACAAGCATGCTTGCAGTGCAGCTATTGCAATGATCGTCTTCACGGGAGCCTGGTGGTTGGCGGAGCTCTTTGCGATGAGCTACACGGTAGTGAAACATAGGAACCACCTCAGACACGACAAAAGAGATCGCAAAGGTGGAGTGTGGATCAGGGTATGCCAGGTACTTGCCAAATGCCCGCCCAAGCACGGCCCTCGTTTCTTACCTGTCCAGAATCAGCTAACGTTATTCCGGGGCAGACCTTTTTGGCTGCTGCATGTACCGTGGCTACAGCCTTTTCTTTCTGTCGAACACCCCCAGGAATACCCTTGCCAGAAGGCATGCGCACAGGATTACGTGGTGGGCTGTTAGTCTTTGGATCCTGTGTCTTTGGCTTTTCGTTTGTCTGGCACTTCATTTTGATATTCTTGAGATCACCAAGCATGGAAAACTTTTTCCAGCGATCTTACGGGATTTACGTCTTTTACATCACAGTGGAATGCCTTGAGCTGGCGGCCCCCTTCGCAATCGGTTTGGTGAGTCCCAGTGCCGTCTTCAAGTACCTGATCGCGGGCGCCCTCCTCTAAGCACGGCTTCAGTATGTCATCAACTCTTACTAACAAAATATGAAAGGGGTTCTTCATCGCCTATACTCTTCCAGGAACTCCTTGCTATCCAATTTACAACGGCGGGTGTTATCTGATTCCAGTCATTGCTAGCGTTGCCGTTATTCTTTCTGCTTTGCAGGCCTATCACCTTCGGACAATTCAGCTTTGCTACAGTTTCATTATGCCAGACCTAAAGGCAGAGCATCACGAAAAGATGAGAGAGAGACAAGATAAAAAAGTCCAGCCTCAGAATGAAAGGATGTTCAACAACGAGACCCAATGGCAAGCTCATCAACACTCGGAGTATCCCACGAGGCCAGACAAGGCTTACTTTTCTTCATCATATGGCACCCAAATGGATGACCTGGGGAGCTGGGACGCGAATCATAAACAACCAAAATCACATCGTCACGCAGCAAATTACGGTCGGGGACCGGAGACAGGGAACACCGCAGCAGCAGCATACATGAGTGGAGCCCATCAACACAACAATCGGGATATCCCATTTCACCAAGGGAAGGGTGGGCATCGGGCACAGCCAAGTGTGTATTCAAGTAATCGTCAAGAGCCACCAAATCCTGCCTTTACACAAGCGAATGCAGGCAATGCATACAACCACCTATCGCCAAACTACCCGGGACAACCACCCCGGAAGGATGCACGTACGAAAAGAAAGGACAGAAAGGCGAGAAGAGAGGAAGAATATGTCAGTGGAAATCATCTCAGTCCAAACGTCCCCCCTAGGACTTATCAGAGAGACGACAGGTCTAATCGGGCCCCTTCCGTGGCACCGAGCACCCGAACAGCCGCAACTGCTGCGACGACACACCGGGGAAGGCATCAGCCCCAGGGGAACCCGGCGCCAAGTGTAGTATCTGCAATGAGTTCCGACGGAGACTGGACCTACGTCACCGCACGTGAGGGTACGTCGCGCGAGCCATCACCTTGCTCGCCACCTCGTACGCCGGTGTCGGTCCCGGCCATCACGTTCTCCCACTGTGGCTCGGGCCACAACACGATGAATTCTCGGAAAAGCAACAATGCATCACGAGTAAGCACGGAAGGCGTCTCTGTTTACAGGGACGCCCATGGCGAAAGGGTGATTGAAGAAGTTATCACACCTGTTGCCACACCATCTCCGGACCAGGATCGCAGGGAGGATGATGCAAAGGTGTTGAGCTGGATGGACATGGATGAAGCAGAAATCCGAGCACGGCACCCTGGTGGATGGAGACAAATTATTGGGGATAGAATTTCTCGGCTTATAGATGCTTTTAAGAGGACTTAATTGATTTAACAGTCTCCTTTCTGGCGAGTGGCCCAATGACGCAGGCGAGAATCCAAGCTCTTTTAGATTGACGTGCGGCTTGGTTGAGGTCCTTGCTCATGTATGGATACAAGCTTTAATACCATAGGATAACTGCCAGTGGTTTGGAATGGCAGCATAGCTTGATATCCCAAGTAGGAGGTATCATTGATTAAATCGATTTTCATGAGATATCCGACGGACATCGCGGACGCATGCTTCCAACACGTACATATATGTATGTCCACAGGATAAGGTAACCAAACACATTACCATTCACAAACAAAAGGGTAATTCAACATTTGCACAAGCATGCAACACCGAAGGATGATTACCGGTCTTTAGTGTTTATGTTCAATTGCACCATCACATACATTATCTTCACCGTTAATCCTGTGTGGAGTAAAATACAAAAGTGAAGCGGTGATCGACGCAGATTTAGAAAACAGCCTCCCATTCCCCCATAACTTGCAGGTCTTCTCACTTAAGGTACAGTCTGGAAAGGATGTTCTCGCCAGCATCAGAGTCGACTGGCAACATCGCGTTCCAAACCCCCTTCATGAGCTTGGGAGGAGCTCTGCACCTTTTTGAGCGCCTCATAGATGACCTTGGCTATGGCCAACACTTTCTCCTCCTCAAATTTCCTTGCTACCACCTGGACCCCAACTGGTGCACTATTATAGATTTCTGGGTCATCTGCAGCATCATCATCATTGTGTTATCAAGTCTGTGGATGGCCAGCTCACATGCTCTCCAGTTCTTCTCGTCTGATCTGCTGAGGGGCTTATAGTCCGTATCAAAGGTGTCAATACGTTTATCAGCCTTTGCGACGGGGATAAAGGCGACGCTGTAGTTCAGAAAATTGATAGACTCGGTATAGGCCGTTCCTAAATCAGTCCAGGATGTCATTGATCACCTTAGCTGGGGATGTCACAAACCAATGTGGTAGAACTTTCCGGGAATGACTGCTGCATGCGGAGCAACCGGCATGATGAAAGCATCAACAAGCTGACCTGCCGTGGGAAATCAGTACTTTCGTCGTAGGCACGTGGGCAATTGAAGACCTACCGTCATCGTCCCCGGTGGAGTTCCAAAAATCTGAGTACCGAGCCTCGAACTCGGTCCCCTGCAGAGTAGAATCCTGAAAGTCGAGCAGGTCGGACGTGAGTATCGATAGATGATAGCCACCATGGAATCATAGTCAATATTGCTGCCGGCACCGTTGTCCAAGCAAGGTGTAGGTATTTTGAATCAGCAGTGTCTCCCAAGCCCTGCTCGTCAGCGGGGTTCTGAAGCAAAACCAGCAATGTAGTTCCACAACCATGACGAAAATCAACACAGTCTGGCTGACTGGTCGTAACAGAAGCGGATTCTGAAAAACCAGACTTCTACATGCTACTGGCAACGCCTTTGTGCTAGTGCTGCTTGGGTTGCCTCCCACTTCTGAGGGTACCCTAGGGTATGCTGCAAAGGATATGAAGAGGAAGAACCATGCCTATCGAGGAATCTCTCAAGGGCTTTGTGCAGCTGTTTTGTATTTGCCAGCCCCAGATCCTTCAGGAAGTCGGAAATTACAGATTAGCCTGCGAGAATTGTTGCTGCCGCAATTGATCTGGGATTAATCTTGTGTGTCAGCTGTTTTTTTTTTTTTTTTTGGCTTGAACTGACACCCCACAATGATCAGAATAAGTAAAGCCAGTAGCACAACCATCGAGTGGCACGGGATTAGTTGGACCCAGAGGCGCACCCCAATGCTTGAAGAATTCCCAGTAGATTTGATGTTGGCCCTTCGTGCGAGTATCGTATGGGCTGTAGTCGCTGCGTAGTTTGCAAGGAATGTAGCCAGGATATCTTGGAGTAAAGCCGTGCCGTTTAGAAGTCCCGCTGCCCCCATGCATGACCGGCCGCAAACCCCCAGGAAAACTTGAGAATGGGCATTAGCCTATACAGTCATGTTTTCGACCATTACATCATTCGTGAACTCTTCAATAACTTCCGCGTTGAAAGAAAAGCGAATGAAATCCCAAGGCTGAACAACACTCAACAAATCAGTCGGGTTCCCACTGCGGCGTGTTAATACATCATCCTCCTAAATACAATGTCGCTAAGACTGGGGTATGTTGTGCCCTCAATCTTCCTGTTTCCCTGGAGACTGGCGCTCCCACCAGCTCCTTATGATCTCACCCACCCAGACTTTGACTGGATTGCTAAAATCTGCAGCCAATCCAATTTCGAGCTGCAGCAGCTCAAGCCGAAGCCGCACCCACATTTGCATATTCAGTTGATCTCGAGGATTTCGACAGGGGAAGAAGGTGGTGCTAAGCAGGTTCTGCGTGCCTGTGGATGATTGAATCTGAGGCGCGTTGCCTTGGTTGAAGTCTTCCAAAGCGTCCTGAGCGGCGTTTGCAAAGGCTTGGTAGTCGTCTTGGTCCCCGTCTTGGCCAACTCCGGAAGATTCCGAACTGTGCGAAACAACCGAAACTGCTCGCAAACTTCAAGAGGCAACCTGCAGGTGGGCATCGCACTCGTTCTCCAAGGGTGCCCGGTCGGCCAACGACCCCGGCCCCTGACCTCCCGGTTGGTCGCAAGAATCCGACGAGGATGTTGGCCTGGCCTCTCTAATGGATGCTTGGGGTACTTCCGTTAGAGAAATGCGGAGGATCTCTTCAGCCAGCCTGCGACGGACAGGTGTCATTGGTACTAGATAAGCTGATCCTTCGAGTGATGGCAGCGGTGATTGTTCCATGACGATTGATGGCGAGCCAGCTTATTGGTTGCTGGTGGATGGTTGGCTAACAGTGTGTGACTGAATTAGCATTTGCTTATTGCTGCGAATCAAAGAGCTGGTGGGCGATGAGCCACTGGCTGATGGCGTGTTTGTATTTAATTGACAGTAACTCAATCATACCATTTGCTCCTTCCGCAGCACTTGAGGCAGCATAGGACATAGGCAGATTGATGCTTGTTATACTTGGTGTAGTATGATGGAATGTAATGATGCCTACCGAATATAAACTCAACAGAACTGAACAGATGATCCGGGCTCGAAAGGCTATTTGATACTTTGGGTCAACGCCTGTCCCTCGAGCTCGCTGGGGACTGCTTGCTGGGGACTGAGGTCTGTCTCCGCCCCTTTATTTCCCTCCTCCAAGCTAGACGGGACTGCTTTGGCTAGATTTTTTTATTTCATTATATCAGCACGTAAACAAACGAACCATCCCTGCACTCGCCACCTTGCAGATGCCCATTGCCTTTCCCATCTACCCGAGCATCGAATTTCTAAAATGCTGTTCTCGTACAACCTATGGCGCTTACTTCTGTCAAACAGTCCACGTGAAATCGTACATTATACCCAAACGCTAATGGACCGATAATAGACATGCAGGAAATTCAGCGTTCCTAATTGGAAGTGATGGGAATGTGACGGGAATGTGATAGGAAGGTGACGGAATGGTTGGTTGGTGCGGTCGCACAACATCGCTTCCAATTTATCCCAGTACAAGACATTCGGAGGGACTCCGAGGGCCTGCCAGCCAGAGCATCAATGAGCCATACTAGTATACCTATCATAACGCCGCGTGACATCTAAGGCCGGATGTGTTACTTGACTTTAAACCATTGCCAGTGACCGACAGCCCGCAGCCGGTGGGAATTGTTTGTTGCTCCTAGACTCGGCAAGAGACATGCCAGCATGGTTCTCATTTGTTTCATTTTCCATTCACAAGATTACGCAAAGGAGGAGGGCAGAGGAACGGACGAGAACAAAAACGACGAGACGGACAACCTATCCAGATCGAGTCCATCCACCACTCTATCCCTTGTCCCATCCGGCTATTTGGTCTGGGTAGTCCACCACACACCGCCGCTCCACTTGCTGTACCCTGGCTTCCTCCTCTCCTTCAAACTGCAGGATTAAATTTTCCGTGCCATCGCCCATAATCCCCATCACCTCGGTCTTATGGAATGTCGCGCCGTCAGGGTATAGTGCCAGCACCATCTTGCCCCTGTCAAACTTTGGCAGCTCTGCGCTGGATGGCGGGATTGGAATCATCCCTGACACACTCATCTTATACTCCTTCCGGGCAGGCAATGGAACGTCTGGCTTTTCCATCCCAACAGCGTATCGCCGGCCCTTAGCCACCTCCACCACGTGCTTCACTGCATATGTGCCTAGATACCACTCTGTGGTATAGTATGCGGGCGGCTTCGGCTTGATGGCCACATTCTGATCCCGCAAAAATATCACTTTGGCTAGGACACCAGAGACGTTCTCGATTTTCAAGGCAGGATCAAAGTTTGTCAGCATACAGGTCTTCCGCAACGCGCATTCCTCCAGTCTGAGGATCACGCGTCAGTCGAGCGTACTGTACTTTAACAGGCTTACCCAAAATTGTCATGTGTCCGTTGAACTTCGCGAATGGGATGTCTTCGCAGCATCATTCGGGTTGCCGGACTCGATACAACTGGATCCATCTAACAGCGTGAGCTTCGTTGGTTCTGGGATCTTTTCCCATTGCTATAGAGGTCCTCGGCAGATACAAAGAAGTGGCCAAACGTCTCGAATTCTGGCACAATTTCGCGGTCGAGCAGAAGAAGTGTGATTCGCAGCTCAAATTTCACCGGCTTGTGTATGTGAATAACTTGAAGAGACTTTGATTGCCTCGGACAGGCCTGGACGATGCAAACATCGGTAAGTTGTTGCAACTGGCAGTCATTGGACCGAAGACAGGACTGCAGAAATCCTTGAGAAAAGGCTCGGAGACTCATTTGAGATCTACCTGCAATGCATGGCTGAGTTTCACGAATGGATAGAAGCAATGAACCGTGAATTGGCATTTGACGTGGAGACGAAACAACCATCTCCGGGTTCAGCTCCCTTGGTCAAATTCCCGGCCAGACATGGACTCCGTATCATCCAAATCATACACTGACTGATAGTCTTAGACGCCAGTCCAGGTGACTTCTAAAACAGAGGCACTCAAAGACCAGGCGAAATGGCAATTGTATCGCATAAGATTTAGCCAATCGGAGAAGGAGCGGGAGGAGATTTTCGTCAAACTGGGGAACTGCAATAAAAGGTTGAGGAAATCGTTGCAGATTGGCGAAGACAATGTTGATATCTTCCCTGTGAGTATTCCCTACATGACGGATAAGAAATTGGCAGCTACTAATGTCGAAACCAACGCGTTGTATCGGTTCTGGCGTCAAGCAAGCAGGGTATTCAAAGCTCTTTCTGTTGTCTGGAACTGCACCTGTCAACCACAACATTTCGCGAAACTGCTATTGGAACATCGAGCTAGTACATCAACTGACTTCCACGTCTTACATTCCAAGGTGCAGGGAATGGCGAAGGGGCAAGGCGAATCAAAGTCACTGAGAAGGATACAGACGTCGATACCGCAGCGACTCGCATAAGCCGTTCCAAGCGGAGAAATAGAGGAGGAGGTAGGACACGACCATCCTGTCGCTGTCGGCTGGTGTTTGGGAGGTATACTCCGTACCCCGCCAGACCGATGGAGATGCAATGGCAACGTAGTCCACTCCCTGGAATCATGCCACAAGTATTTACAGTAGTAGGGAACTTGATGTAACATGTTCCGTGTACCATATGATTTAGTGGGGGGGGGGGTGTTTTCTTGGTGAGTACAGCTAACAAGTTACAAAAGTGATTATTATAATCCCCGAGTTCCCTGTGCACCAACCCGTATTTCCCTTATGCGATAGTCCATTGCTTTGCTAGACGTCTAGGGTGGTAAAGCTTTCAATTTCTGGGAAAGGGGTCGTACAGAGATGGATGCCGATTTTCTGACGTGTCCATGTGCCTCACAGAAAGCCTATGGCTCGATGCCTCCTCCGAGTCCTTCATCATCTGGCCAGGCCTCAGTGCTGAAGCAGCCAGGGGGCAGCTTTCATTGTCTTGGCAAAGGCGGATTTGCTGTCCATGGCCAAGTTGATGACCCAGAACATGCATTCGCACCTAGGCTGAACTGGTCAGCTTACTTCGCCACCCATGTATGCACGCCCTGTCCTACAACGAAGGAGCGGCCACCAGATGGTCACTGGCTAGGCTTCAGCAGCTCCGCCTCCGTTGCCACGTACAAGGCATTTCCCCACACTTGCATATTGGAGATTCACACGTTGTGGCTGAGTGCATTTGGAAGCGGGGACTTGACAAAGTGAGACTCTCGTGCTGGAGTTTGCGCAAACTAGCTCTCTGCCTTCGACAAACAATCGTTTCCGACCGTTTTGACCACAGATTTTGCAAAATCAGACTCAAATTTGAAGTGACCGATCCAGTTGCTCCGGAGCCAAGATGGCCGAAGTCTTTGGGCTTCTCGCTTCAGGCCTCAGCGTCGCGCAGATTGCCGGATCCATTGTAACCAACAGTCTGAAGTTGAAAGCCTTGCTTGACGAGGTCAAGGATGCACCAGGAAGCCTTAGAGACATGCTCGACCAGCTCGAGCTCCTGACTCCTATCCTGTGTGAAGCAACTGCGGACAGTGACGACGCCGGAGGCACAAGCCCGTCAAGAGTATCCGCTCACTCGCATGTTCAGCTAGCACTGCAGAAGGCCCTCAGAGCATGTCAGACAGCTGGCGAGCAACTCGAGCTGCTGGCCACAGACCTCATGTCTCAAGTTGATGTGGCTCGTGGTGGTGTGAGACGGAAGCGCGCCATGGTCAAGGTCGTACTCAAAAAGGGCACGCTGGCACAATTCGAGACACGCCTTCAGAAGACAATCCAGCTTCTAACCTTGGCGCAGAACACATACATCATGTAAGAGTCCTTGCATTGTTTCCACTGACTCATGGGCTCCTGGATAAAATATATTGACGTGGGCTTTCTCTTCTCAGCGCGGTACAACGAACACAGCCAGAGACCATTGTTTCTCAGCTCATGTCCGCCCTAGCTCAATCTCCCCAAGACGCTCTTACCCACACGGAGAGATCAAAGGACAAAACTTCCTCTGCTCTTGTCACTGCGACACGCAAAAATCGTCGACTGAAGGGCCGAAATTCTAGCGCATTGGAAAAATGCGTGCAAGTTGGCTTTGCCCAGGTGACAGGACTCATCCAAATTCATACACTGTCAAAAGACAAGAGTGCTCGGACGACCGCCTCAGCATCGAGCCAATTTCTACGAATTCAACTACAGATGCCTGCATGGCTTTGTGCGTCTGTGCTGGATGCGGCGCTCTCCCGGAGTTACGCTGGCTGGACGTGTTCACTCAATGTGTACGGCAAGCTCGTGAATAATTCTGAGGGATATAAACTAGCCTTGAGCGCCATAGAGAATGACGATGTCGGTTCGATACGCCGCCTGTTCGAGGAGAGGCACTGTGGCCCTCGGGATCGATTGGAGCATCCCGATTGGGGCTACGAATTCAGTCTCATTGAGGTCAGTCAGTAGCACCTTACGCTAATGTCTAGCGATAACCAGCTTTCACAGTGCAGTCGCATGTCTTTGCTGACAGTGCGGCAGTATGCAATGAGAAAGGGCGCGTGGCAAATCTCTACTTGCTTGCTCGACCACGGTGCAGAGTACGACGAATATTTCCACTATCGGTCGCTGAAAATAGCGAATGCAGAAGTGAGAACTTACTTCGAAAGCTTTCTCATGCGTGACGAGCTGAGCGACACAGCACGAACTGTTTGCTTGGCTTACATTTCCGAGGATCTGGATCACTTTATTGATCTGGTCGGCCGATTTTGGCCAGACAACGAGTTCTACGACGCAGCTCTTGAGGAAGAACGATTCGATTCAGCTCTTTTGATGTTAAAGTACTTCAAGCGGGCATTTCATTCCCCATATTCTCCCATCTTTCAACACCTCTTCAGCTCCCTATCTCTCCCAGAAGCAACGTGCAGCACCACAACGAAGGTTCTGTCGTACCTCGCTCTCGGGGTAGGCATATTGGTTTGGCACGACCCGGAATTTGTAAGCACGTGGCAAAGCGCCTTCCTGGATATTGCACTTCGACTCAACAAAGCCTTCATGTTGCCGGCGCCACAGTCATCTGGGACCGAGAGTTTTGATTATGGATGGCTCGGGTTCCCTTCGGAGCCCACGCTGCTCGCAAATTTATTTTTGCCATCTTTGAGAGCGCTTCCGGGGTTTAGTCCGGATCGAGGTAGACAGCACAAGGTGAAAGGTCGGCTTGCCAATTGCGAAAGAGCTGCCCAGATGTGGCTGAATATACTACATGAGTGTGGTGTTGATCTGCTACAGTATGGGAAACAAGAAAGGCAGTGGTTCGATGATCAAGAAGACGGCTGTAACTTTCGAATTTTTCGGGATGTGTGGTGGGACGAACTAGATGAAACGGATAACGGGTGGTTCGAAGTAAAATTGATCAACTTCAAATATGGAAGTCAAGCAGCAGATTGGGAACTATGGTGGTCGGAGCCAACAGACGGACTGGTCGGTGATTTTTGGAGGGAAATGGAGCCAGAGGAACGGACACTTTATATCCCCGGAAGCTGGATTGAAGACTAAGACTTTGAAGTATTCTGTGGGATGAGATCTTGCCCAAGTCAAATGTTCAGGTCCGCAGCTTTCGAAGATGAGATAGTTGTTTGGTGCTTTAGATATATGGAACCCAACAAACCGTTGGCTGATGGGGCATACTGCAGCAACGTTTCCCTGTGCCTCAAATGACCGGCGGGGCTCTTTCTCCCGTACTCTTTATGGAACCATGCACTCTCATCTACTTCCTCCATTGTTCGTCGAAACTGTGTATACTCGGCTCGCTTCTTGAGTATGTCTAAAATTCCGCCTTTGACGTTGACTCAACAGGTTTACCGCCGCTACTTGGCCGAGATATCTCTGGAGCACGTGGATGGCAAGCACCTACAACCCGTTCGTCAAGCTCTTGTAAATGTACTTTGAATCGATCATGTGCACTGATTACGGACGGAATTTCATTGTCAGATGTGTCCAAAGAGTACCCTTAGAACTTTCCCATTCAGACCCCCCATGATCTATGCGCTGGCTTCCTCGAGAAAGCGATACCGCATCGGTCAAATTCTGATTCCACTTTTCTGTCATTCGATTCGGAGGTGAGTTTGTCTCTTCCTCAACACACCTCCACATATAAGGTTGCACGGCTAAATTTGATGACTAGTTAGTTACCTGGCCAATCCGGCAGAAGATTGTCCAAGCATATCAGGAGACTTCGCCCGAATTGATGCACTATGGGGTGCAAGGCTATGAAATAAAATTTTGAACGGCTTTTCCAGCGGATGGTGGTGCCATAGGTGTTGGGCTTCGTGTAGAATACACTAAGTGATTTCGCTTTTATTCCGTAATCCAGACCAGGATAATACGGTTTTTCGTCTCCTTAATTTGAGATTTTAATATACCATTATTGCATATTATGCGGCAAATCTCTTCTTTGTTACTTGTTGAGAGGGCTATAGTCTTCTTATAGAAGTCTCCTATATACTCTAGAGGGAAACTTTTACCCATTTTGAGTCTATTAAAGTTAGCTACATAGCTGAATGTTAGGTGTGGTATTACAGGCTTACTTTAGTAATAGCTTTCTTTAGATCTTAGTATATTAATAGATAGGAAAGGATAAAGATAGTAACTAAGGGTATAGCTCTAGACTATTAGTTAGTTATAATATTTTATACATATTAAAAGACTATATTACCTTTTAGTATATAACTAATTACCTAATTAAATCTAAAGTACTAGTATAGGCTAGTTTTTATAATAATAGGTCTAGTTTATAATACTAGTAGAAGCTATCTTAATTAGCCTTATTTATATAGTTACTATAAGGTAGATTATATTTTTTAACCCTAAGTTGACTATATTTACAAATATACTATTATCAGCACTATATAGTATTTAATACTACGTCTTTAAGTGTTTACTACTATGTGAAGGGACCGCCTACTGCTTAGAAGAGTATGTATACGGATTAAAAGCGAAACCACTTTTATTCCGTATATAACTCTTCTAGTAATCAAGTCACTCATCATGGTTCATCATTTTCGGAGTTTGCAGGATGACTGAAAGACAACCTTTCCCATGCCGTATCTTTTAAGCACCTGGTACTGGGAATCGAACTATTATCAGAATTCCCCAATAACCACTACTCTAGCACTGTTCGAGAAAGGCGACCTGTGTCGCAGGTCGCCTTCCTTTTTCCGGGTCTTTTTAACTCGACAGACCAGGCAGCCAGCATCGACCATGACAGGAAGGGATAGAAGCCATGCGACATGAATCCTCCTACATTTGCTGTTGACCTATGACCACAACTTCGGACTCTTGCTCAAAACACCTAGCACTATTGGCTTAATGACAATGCATGGACGCATGCTCGTACTGAACCCAAGAGAAATACCCCTCTGCAACGTGCAGTAGCAGCGGCAGCATCCCATCATTGATGCTTGATTGACAGGCAAGCCACGAATGCGTGACACGCACGCACACCTGCATACAGGGCCCAAGGACCTGTCGTACAGACGTCCAGGATTGAGAGAAATAATCACAGCGAAAGTGCTCGTAAAGCGAAGAAGAACCACACCGAGTTGAACCAGACGACAATTAAATTTCGGCAGCCTGCGCCTGCGGGCCGGCCTAGCCGATTCTTCCCCCAGCCAGCTGCCAGCATGACGACGGCTGATCGACACTAACCCCTCGCCGCTCTGCAACCTGCAAGGTCGTCTCTGCAGCTTGCAGGAAAAGCTACGGTAGCGCAGGGCCAGGCAGGTGAGACAGGGCCTCTCGGCTTCGGGGTCGGCCTCGGCGACCAGCATGTCTTAGGCAGAGATTAGCCGCGCAGTGCTGAGGCACCTGCGCTACTCTGCCCCGGCCCTGAATTTTACACTGCGTCATGACACAAACACTGGATCCATGCAGACATTGACGAGGGCGTATGTGTCTTCGCAAATTTTGTGAGGCTCAAGTTGAAGATAATTGTATAAGAGGATGATAAGTGCCTCGCTGGAAGCAAGAGGGTCGTGATAATCGAAATTGGAAGCAAGAGAGTCATGATTTCCAAACCGGAAGCAAAGGTCGAGCTGCGACGGCGCGAGCCTTCTGACCTTCCGATACTCCACGAAATCCTAACGGCCGTATACGCAAAAACAGGCTACCCTGTCGACGGCCCCTCGTGCTTTGACGCCTTTCTGGTCCCTCCCCCAGATCAAGTGCTCCACACCATCACAGCCGTGCTCCCGCCCTCTGAGTCGGACGGCGATGCTGAACATGCCATCGTCGGTCACGCGATGATAATGTCGCCGACCGCAGGCAGCGCCCTGAACCCGGCGTCCAAGATGCATCTGGAGGGCGGCGGGGCGATGGAGGACCACGCCGTGGTGAGCCGCCTCTTCGTCAACCCGGCCGTCCAAGCAAGGGGTATTGGAGCCAAGATGCTCCAGGCGGCGGTTGCGTGGGGCAGGCGGGAGGGCAAGAGGCTCGTCCTCGTCGTGCTTGAGAAGGACGAGGGCGCTGTTCGGCTGTATGACCGTGCGGGATGGGTAAGGGTTGGTGAGTATGTGTTTACTAGCAAATGGGGCACTGGATACAATGCGCTGGCTTACCTGGGGCCGCAGTGAGTCAAGTTTCAGGGTTTGACTTAGGGACCGAGTGGATGATTGCTCAGGGTTTGGAAGTATGTAGCCATGGCAGCACAGAGAATATCAAGGTAAGTAAGCCTTGCCGAGACGTGAGACATGTCTTCTTTATACTTCTGATTGAATGCTGTCTCTAATGGTTCGATTCTTGTTGCTGTGCGGAAATTTGCGAAAATAAGTTGTCACGGTGAGAAGGTGATCTTGTAGAAATTCTCGTTGCTTGATTGTCATCAAGCGTATAGTATAGCTGTGTTCCAGTGGAGCAGTCCAGACTGTTCATAGGAATGTGCAAAAGGTCCTCTGGAAAAAGAAAAGAAGATTCCGAGGCCGGTCTAGTAGCATCGAATGTCTCGGAGGGCTGCAGCGTCCGACACGGCATTGGCCGCGCTCCCATTGCCTCCCCTTCCCCCCCCCCCCCAAGTGCAACATGAGACAGATCAGGTGATGGGGTCAAATGCAAGGTCCTTTCTGACACAGGGCCCGACCTCCTGTTGGCGGCCTCGGCCGGGAGGTAGTACGAGGCACACTGCTGTAGAGTGGGAAGTGAGAACAAAGAAGCGAGACCGCGACTGCAGCTCGCTTATCACTTGATGACTTCAGATCTTCGCACGGATGCACGGGGGGACGAGACGACGTTGCTGAATCGGGCGAAGCGAGTTTGCTTTTGGCCCCCGCTGCGCCAAATGCAAAAAAAGAAGAACAAGAACAGAAAAGGAAAAGGAAAAAATCAAAGCAAGATGCTGTGCAATAAATGCAATGACAATGTCGTGGGACTTGCCAGATCTGCAGTACGGCTCCGGGCGCTATCTTTTTATTCTTTTTGATGGACTGTCACGGCAGGATACCGTGCTGCCATCCTGCGGGCACTTGCGGCCCCGCCGTCATGGCTCATGCCTGCTACTGCCAGCACGAGTCCCCTACTGTGTTCTCCCGCCTCCTTGTGACACCCGGAAGCAGTCCAGGCGTATCTGTTGGTGGGTGGGGGGAGACTGGTGCGAACTGGTGCCTGTGGGATGAAGAAGCATGCGGGTGGCTGCAGGTTCGCATCCTACCTGGGTAATCGACAGGGGTGATGTAATGTGCATAACGAACAGGTTGCTTGGGGTGCTCTGCGAGTCTTGTTGTCATACTGCGTACTGTGTGTATGGCTTCACACACCAGTAAAAAGAAAACAAAGTGAGTCAGTGGCGTAGCCCGAGCCCACGAACCCCTCCCCCTCCTCAACCTTCGAGACCAATTTCTCCTTTCCTTCTCCGTTCTCGACTGAACACAACCAGCGTAACACGGTGCCAAAAAATGTGTTTCGGGCACGCGATTCGACTTTCGAAGCCGAGGCTGTCACACTGTGCAACGTCTTTTATATGGACTCGGTCGTGAAGCCAATTAGGTCCCCGTGGCCATAGTGTCATGTTGATTATCCTTGCGGGTTGGCACCTGCTCTCCTAGCTCTTCCTAGCTTGCAAGTGAATAACCCGCCCGCCACACGCCCGTCAGTCACATCTGTGTCTCGGTTGCTAGCCAGGCATTTCAACGGCGATCTGGCATCTGTGAGAGAAAAAGCTACTCCCTGGTCAAGGGTAAATGGCCTGGAAAGCTGCTGCTGCCAACCATTTGATCAGAAGGGATCGTCACCCGGCCTCTTGCTTGTGGGCGGGGGGCCGAACCGTGCGTGCCACCGACCCTGATCCGGATTATTCTTGCCCTGGACACGGAGTTGCATGTACCTCGGCTGTGTGCTATCAGAACTGACGGAGCACGGAGCAGACCGTCTGAGCTTGATTACGTTTGTGGACGGATCAGCATTCACCGGGAGGCCAAGCAGGCACGCTTTGTTCGGCTGCAACTCCATTCTGCCAGCCAGTCGTCTCGGGTACAGTGCCCTGTTTGGGTGGGGAGAACAAGAGATGCCAGCAGAGGGGAATGTGTCCGAGGGTTGGAATGTATGAGAATTTTGAGACAGGATCTTCACAGCGGGCAGTACAAAAGCATCTCGATCAAGCTTCGTGGCGGCTAGCGTCACCAGTAGCCCCTTCCTCGCCCTGTCGGTGACTCTCTCCCTTCGGTCCCCCTGGCAGACAAAGCCATAGAAACATCATCCCAGCCCTCCGTCTATTTTGGACGTCAACGTTCAACCTATGAGACTGGGACGATCGACTAAACCTCAAGGTTCACCCACACCACCAAGGCAAGGCATATCTCCTAGGACGGACAGTCAGTCTGCGGACCTCATCCCAAGATCTTCGAGCAGACAAATTCCAAACAATTATATCACCAAACATGAACGAACCTCGCCGCCCTCCCCGCGCCGCACACGTCGACACGCATTATCAGACAGACTCAGAAAGCACAAGCGGCACCCTGACAGCCCCAGAGCCCCCAAAGGAGGACGACCAGCCCCGCCATGGCCTGTCCAAGATGCGCCACATGGTCCTGGTCGGCAGCATGTTCCTGACCCTCTTCCTCCCTGCGCTGGACCAGACCATCGTGTCCACGGCGCTGCCCAAGATCATGACCAGCCTGGGCGGGGCGTCGTCCAACTCCGGGTACACGTGGGTCGGGTCCGGGTACGCGCTGACGCAGGCGGTGGTGATGCCGCTGTTCGGGCAGGCGTCCGAGGTGTTTGGGCGCAAGTGGGCCTTCGTGGCGGCCATCGCCGTCTTCATGGCCGGGAGCGCTCTGTGCGGCGCGTCGCGGGACGTCTCGATGCTGATCGCCTCCAGGATGGTGCAGGGGGTCGGCGCGGGCGGGATCACGGCGCTGGTCATCATCCTCATTGGGGACCTGGTCGGCACGAGGAAACGGGGCAAGTACCAGGGGTTCATCGGTGCTACCTGGGCTGTTGCGTCGGCTCTTGGGCCGGTGCTGTCTGGTGTGCTTGCTGATCATATCAGCTGGAGATGGGTGAGTCCTCTGACCACTACGAGGAATTATGGGTATCGGACGCTGATGTTGGTGTGCAGTGTTTCCTCATCAATCTCCCCATATGTCTCATCTGTCTTATCATCACCGTCCTGTTCCTCAACATGTCGCGGCCATCAAAGAGTTTCCGTGAGGCTATCAAGACGCTGGATGTCGTGGGGATCCTCGCAATCGGGACGGCGACAGTCCTGGTCCTGCTATCCTTTGAGTGGACCTCCCTCGGCACCTCATGGAGTTCGCCTCAGGTTTTGATCTCATTGATCACTGCGGCTTTGTCTTTGGGATTTTTCATCTACGCCGAGACCAAGGCCACGAAGCCAGTCACCCCCCTGCGCTTCTTTACCCACCCCACCAGGATCGGGGCTTACCTCGCAGCATTCTTTCATGCTGTCGGATACATGGGCCTGAATTATTATCTTCCGATTTATTTTCAGGCTGTCCGTGGTCAGAGCCCTGCTGAGAGTGGCGTCAGCATGCTGCCTCTTGTGTTGATGTTTGGTATTGCAAGCACCGGTGCAGGGTACCTCATCACAGCCACCAAGAAGTACCAAACACTTATTTGTGGTTCCTTCCTGGTGGCCACCATGGGCTGTGCGATGCTTGTCCACCTTAAAAAGGCGACATCGACAGCCGTCACCGTTATCCTACTGCTCATAGCCGGAATCGGCGTGGCTCCGAACTTCAACTCTCTACTCATCCCTATTCACGCTTCCTTCGACGACACATCCGACAACTCAGACATCGCCATGTCAGCATCGGCGTACTCATTCATCCGTACCATCGGGCTCAGCATGGGCATCAGCATTAGCGGCCTGGTCTGCTTTGACGAGCTGCAGAAGCTCAACACAGGGTCCACGTCGGACCTGAGCATCTCCCAGCTCATCGACAGCGTGGGCAAGATGACAGGGCACGAGAGGGAGAGGACAATAAGTGTCTTCGAGACGGCTATGACACATGTATTTATCGAGGTGGCAGCTGTTATGGGGGCAGGCATGGTCGCCAGCTTCTTGATCCGGAAACACCAGCTTGGGGAGAAGGTGCGGTCCGATCACAAGATCCAGATGGTGCCTGTGAAGAAGTCGGGCGGTCAGACACTGTCTGAGATGAATTCAGATGCGACTCTCAGGGAGAGATGTTGATCACACCAGGGAGGGTGGGTCTGCAGGAATCGAGCCGAGGAGGCTGGGTACGGCCAACAGTGACCCTAAGGGGAGGGGACAAAATACATGAGTGCAGCATGTATCATATCATTATACGGAGGTGCGAGTGTACCGGGGAGGTTTAGGCTGGCCCTCTCCATCTCTAGGAAATCGAGTCTGTTCTGTCAAGAAACATGCCCGCGCCCTTCCGATGCCGAAGTCGCTTGGGTCGTATCGCGGTGATTGGACGATTTGAAGTCTTGCGATCGTCTTGACAAGGCCAAGACCTGATTAGGCTTACAGCGACACTCAGCACGCTCATTGGCATTAAGTAAGTGGCGTTTAGACAGCAAGTGACGTATCAAGGAATGGGACCAGCCCCGATGGGATCTATTGGTGTGATAAGGAGTGACGCTGCCCTTCCCAAACAAGCTGCTACGAAACTCTCTCCAATATCCACTCCGCCCAAGCCATATATATCATCTTGTATCATACAATTCAACAAGATACTCCGCAAGCCAGACCAACGCCAGGCTCAAAACTCACTTCCAAGGGCCAGTCTACCTCTTCGAGATGGCACCAAACGCTCCCCAAGCGTTCCTCCTCCCGTCATAAGTCAAGAGCTTCCACGAGGTCGCGTCCTCCTGTATAGCCACCTCGTAACGGGCCATCCTCAGGACCAGCACGGCCCGCATCATCTCCAGAAACTTCTTGTCCCTCACCAGCGGCGAGCAGAACTCCTTCATGAACGCAGTCGTGACGTCCGCAGCAGGCCACGCCCTGCCGTTGGCGTCCTTAGCGTAGTCCAGCGGGAAGTCTATCTGGACCTGCCTCCCCGCGGCGCTCAGCAGGACCCTGCCCTTGTCGAGCCTCCCGCGCACGGGGGAGGGGTTGCGCCTGACGGGCCTCCCGTCGGCGCCGACGAAGCCCTCGACGGCGGGCGGGACCTCGGGGTAGAGCTTCCCGAAGGCGCCGATGGTCTGGTTGACCGGGATGGAGTCGTAGACGAGGTACTCGTCCCTGTAGTTGGCGAGGTCGCGGTGGCCGCAGTACTGGGCCAGCGCGGCGGCGTCGTAGAGCTCGTCCTCGTCGCGCAGCCAGACGGCGATGATGACGATGTTGAAGGCCTGCTTGTTCATGATCAGGGTGTCGCGGAACCGCAGCACGCGCTCGTACGAGCTGAAGAAGGAGATGAAGGGCGAGGGCCGCGCCGTGTCCCACCTCAGGTGGGCGTCCGCCTCGGCCACGAGCCCTCGGTCCAGCGGCGCGGGCGACCGGTGGCTGGCCGGCAGCTGCCTCGCCCAGGCCGCTCGGGACATGTTCCATCCATTGGTGGTGAAGAAGGTGGTGTTGGTCAAGTGTGGCCTCTTCTGGATGTCTTCCCAGCTCAGGTTCTGGCCCTTGGCTTTGCTCAGGTCCTTCCACTCGGCCTCGACTCGGAACCCGAACAGTGGTCGCTTCTCCTTGGGCAGGGGCAGCCAGGCAGGATGAACCTGAGCTGGAGCTGGACGAGATGAAGACGGAGGCATTGTGCGTGGATGTCGCTGGTAAATCACACGGACAGGTCAACTGTGTGTCGTGATACGCGGAATGGCAAATATGTGGCGGATGAATGCAGGAAACTCTGGCGATGGGCAATTGAAATGTTTGTTAGAATTAGAAGAAGAAAAAGGAGATGAGTGTCGATGCTGCTATGCCGGCATCGACTCATATACACCTGCTCGCGCACAGTATTTATACCTGAGTGTTGTCCCAGATGGTTTCTCCAAATGACGCTCTCATGTTCATAGGATCTTCTGTGAAGTTATTTTCAACGGCCCCGGGGGCGTTGAGGCTGAAGGCCTAGGTCGCCCACCTCCCACAGGCCTCACCAGAGAAGCAATCCTAACAAATTGATCTCAAGCAGGAGTGGGATCTGGAGTCGCCAGTATGTCTTAATAGTCAATTATAGTTTAGATTGGACCCTGGCTGGACCAAGTGCTGACACCGGTTCCATCCTTCACGCATCAAGCCGTCTCACCACACGTGTGAACTTTTGCAGTAGGATTTGTACAAGCTAAGGGGCGTAAGCACCGAACCGCCCATTTTGGTTAGCCTCCAGGATGTTAGAGCAACGTGTAGGATCTGGATGCGAAACAATTTCAAGTTCTGGTTTCAAAATACATCGCATATCAATAAAACGCTCACATGCAAATTGATCCCATCGGTACCTAGTGAGCTAATTAGTCCTCTGCCCAATCTTGAAGAATTCCCGTCGAGCTATTGTTTGACCACACAGGGCTTGGTTTTTGACACATTTAGGAAGGAATCTGATTAACATCTACTAACAAGTGAAGGCGTGAGCCGCACAAACAGCCCTAAACGGCCACTCAAGTTGTCATTAGGCTTAAAAAGGAAGCTCCGAAAAGAAGGCCCCGTCGCTAAACCCAAAACGTACTTACTCCGACTACAATTCCCTGGCCTGGCTCCGATTCCCTCTGTCGTGGTAAAGAAATGCATGTGATGCTTACGAAAAGCCACCAACATGTATGATGCATTTTGGTCCGGTTTAGAGCGTCATCGCAACTCCGATATGGTGAGGGTGAGTGTGCTCCGACCAATCGTGCTGGTGCGGGGGCTTGTACTCCGACTAACTCCAGGAGCTGCTGACAGATCAAATATTGCACGTGTACGGCATGTTGTTCTAATTACTTAGTCTTCACCCGGTGCAGTCCCGTTTTTGCGGAGGCTATCAGTGGACGTAGTCTTCCTGAATGCAACCAGCAGTTTCATTGAGTATACTCCAAGCTTCATACGAAGTCAACTAAGAAGTTAAGAAAATACCACGATATCAAACTACCATGTCGACAACAATCACTCAGGTGGACACAATTCCCCTGACAGTCCTCTCGGGGCCAGATTCGTCTCCAGGACCGCATTCTGTCATTCTGCCCCATCCTGGCGATCTGATACCTACTAGTGGTCGGGCGACGCCCCGAGTATTTGAGGCCGAGCCTACCAGCACACTGAACAAGTCCAGACGGGTCCTGATAACCACTCTCGTCATCTTGGCGAGTCTTACACAGGTGATTGTTCCATCCGGAAAGGAAACTGAAATCTCAGCTAAGCATATAAAAGTATGCCGCGAACTTCGTAACACTGGCCGGCGGGCTGGCCTTCAGCAAGAAACTAGGCCGTGACGTCGGCCCGGGTGAGGCGAACTGGATGCCCGCTGCGTACTCGTGAGGACAAGTCCCCATATTTTTATACATGACAAGCCATACTCACACATGAATCTCAGCCTGACCCAGGGCACTTTCGTCCTGATCAGCGGCCGCCTGGGCGCAGTCTACGGCCACAAGCAGACCCTCCTCCTGGGCGGTGCCATCATCTCCGTCTTCTCGCTTGCCACCGCCTTCACCAGGACATACAACACATTCATCGCCCTGCGAGCCCTGACCGGCATCGGCGGTGGGCTCATAATGCCCAATGCCGTGGCCATGATCACCATCGTCGTCCCGCCCGGGCGCACGCGGAACCTCACCATGGGCTTCTTTGCAGCCGCCGCTCCCGTCGGCGGGTGGGTCGGGGCCCTCATCGCCAGCTTGTTCATGATCACGCCGAACTGGCAGATGCTGTTTGTGTTCATCGCCGGCCTGACTGCCGTGCTATTCGGGCTGCTCTGGTTGGAGCTGCCCCGCGAGACCCCCGTCGACAAGGGCGGCAAGATTGACTACGCTGGTGCGGGCCTTGGACTCAGCGGCATGCTTCTTTTCAACTTCGTGTGGAACCAGGCTCCCTCCGCCGGGTGGTCCACACCATATGAGATTGCCCTGCTCGTCGTGTCCGTCGCCTTGTTCGTGGGGTTCCTCGCGTGGGAGAAGTGCGTCGCGAACGACCCGATCATGCCCGTCACCATCTTCAAGGCGCCGACCTTCACCGCCCTGCTCTTCGTCGTGCTGCTCAGCTACATGTCCTTCGGCATCTCGCTGTGGTACATGATCGCCTGGGAGCAGCTCCTCCGCGGCCTGAGTGTCATCCAGCTCACCCTGGCGTGGACGCCTTTCGTTCCGGGCTCCATCATTGCCGTGTTCATCGCCGCGTGGCTGATCCCAAGGCTTGCAGCCCAGTTTATCATCGCGTTAGGTGTGGGGTGCTGTATGGTGTCCAACCTGCTGCTTGCCACGATGCCTATCCACCAGACGTACTGGGCCCAGACGTTCCCCGCCATTCTCGTGGGAAGCATGTGCCCTGACCTGGTGTACGTGGCCGCGCAGGTCATAGCCAGCAACAGCGTCAGTCGCAAGCAGCAGGGGATAGCGGGGAGCCTGATCGGGACGCTGAACCTGTATGGGAACAGCCTGGGGCTCGGGTTCGCTGGCACGATCGAGACACAGCTCCTGAAGCAGACGCATGACGAGGCGCATGGCTTCCGAGCGGTGCTGTATTTCGGGGTCGCGTTGGCCGTGCTTGGCCTGGTTCTCAATTTCGTTTTCGTGCGAGTGCCCAAGGACGAGCGGGAAGGGTGGGATCCTGCCGACCAGGACACTGAGGGCATCCCTGTTGTGGGAGCTAATCTCAGGAGGGGCGGTGCTGCCACTGGGGTTGAGAATAGCATCGTAGCATGAAGGTCTTTCAACTGGATGCAGCAAACTCTGAGCACTTCACATACATTGTTATAGTAATATAGCCCGTTAAAACATTCAGAAATGTCATTACGGAGCCTTGGTGGCTTGCTTGCCTTCTATCTCGTCGTCCTACACGAATTGTTCTATGGAAGCTTTCTCACAGGAGGTTTTACCAAAGGAGACTGTTTCTTAGGGGATTATTCCATAGGAAGTCTATCTCACAGCGTGAGGATTTTCGGTAGCGAGTACTGCTCAGGTGGTCCATTAAAGATGCTGTGGTTGCGTAGCGGATACCTGAGCCACGCTTGTCGTTCCATACTTTAGGATCTTGGTGAGTTGGAGAAGGTTGTGAAGATTTGATCAAGCGGTTGAACCTTGAGTTTGGAGTGATTGCCGTCTTTGTTCTTGAAGTCGAATTTGAATCCATCAACTGGCGTCGCCTTATGCCACTCAAGTTCCTTTCCCTCCTGAGGTATCAAGCAAATATCTTGACACCCGAGTGTTTAACACGGCGCGCAGATGCGACTCGGGTAAGTGGAAAACTTCAAAATTTGCATTGGAATTTGCCTGTGTGATGGAATAGTGAGACATGAAGGCATGTCATGTTGCTTGAAAAATTGTGCGCCAACTAGAGTGACACCTTCGCACTGCAAAAACGACCCAAGGCACAAGTCAGGTGGTCTCTGGGACGTTTCTTTCATCCACTCCTTCCTGCTTTCCAATCAGCCTCGTCACGGCCCATGGCCTAGTGGGAGCCAGGCTTCCGCTTCAGGACTACCTGTGCCTTTTTGATCACACGACGCGTGCCGTAATTCTCACCCCTGTTGTTTCCAAGCTTCAACAGCATCGGAACCGTCACGAGATCGACGAACTTCGAGGACTCCTCGTCTTCATCCCAGAGATCAACCTTCTCCATGCTGCCTGTCTTGATGTTGAATCCGATTGATTTACCGGTGTTGGGGTCGTTCATTGTGCAAACCCAGCCTGCTCTGCAGCAGGCCATCGCTTGAGCCAGTTCGAAGGCTTTATCTGCAATGCCGTCAAGCTCACGCTCCAGTCTCTCTCGGTCTTGATCAACCGTGTGATCGAGAAGTAGCTGCGCTGTATCTTTGATGAACTCCCGTCGTCGTAAGCCTTCCTCATCCCAGGCTTTGACATGTTCTTTCGAGTTCTTTGAGAGAAAATGAGCTGTCATAGATCGCCAAGCGTAGAAGTCTCCCTTGGCATCTTTGTTGAGTTAGTTCAGAAACCGATGTTCGGCATGCAAAAGGGTAACTTGCCTGAGGCCCAAGTCTTGATTGTTGTCTCTTGCAGATTGAGGAACGCTTTGGTTGGTGCGCTGAGCAACCTCTCGATGAGTTGATTCCAGACCGCGGCCTTGATGATCTCCTGTTTGGCTCCTTGGCACTTGTTCTTCAGGTAGGCCTTGTAGTCACTGCTGGTCAGGCTCTCAAAATATTCCTTGTGCTGGTTCGTACGGGGAATGATGTAAGGCGCGCCCCTGAAACTGGTGAGTGTTAAGTTTTTGATCGCGTGGAAGAGTGCCTCGAAAAGAGCCACGACTGATTCATCGTCACGGCCTTGGAGTTTGCCTGCCTTGGACTGGAGGGTCTGTGAGTCCAGGTCATCGTCCTCCGTCTTCAACCTCTTGGCCATTTTGTCACCGTCGTGACTCGCCTCGGCCTCTTTTCTCTTTTTGGGGGCCATGTCTCCCTGTCTGAAATGGATTCGAGTTTGACCCGATTGTGTCTGGAGCTTTGATGACCTGGCAGAGGTCTATGGTCCGATTGAGCTGAAACAGACCGTCAGAGATGATTGCGTAGCTCTTGCCTGAAATATTTTGATATTAGTGCAAGGTTGCCGATGCGAGGTTGCTTCGTGGAACGTTTGGCCTTTGTCGCTATCGCGCTTTTATGGGAGGTGTGGTATGGGAGGTCCAAGAAAGTAGGAACTGTTGAATACTGACTTCAAGAATTCAGCAAGTTGCGTTCAGTCTGTGTAGGTACCAGAGTTGACGAAGTGAGCTGATCGGGGTGGCCGTACCCACCTTGCTAATTTCAAGCTTGCGTGCTGCAAAGAAAAGAACACCTGGGGGGCCTAATGGAATGAAGTTCCCAGGTGCTGAGGTCCCTTAAGCTACAAACACACAGCAGCGTTTAAGCGTGGATTCGTTCTCACAGAATCTAGGGTTTGCGTTCAGTCCGCAGCTGAGATTTCATCTGATTTCAACCAGCTTTCGCCCGCTCTGCTAAATTCTATGCGCCTGCCTGCTCATACCCTCTCTCCCTTTCACTTGTACTTCGTGGGCTATGCTCCTGCTTGATTCTCGACCCTTACCCCACGTCCTTCACATACTTCAGGCTACAAGTTCCGTCAATTGCGAATCTGGACCACCGTTTTAGATCTCGATATCCGTTCCCCTCATCGAAACACGAAGACTTGAGTGACCCCAAAGACGATCCACTGGCCGCCTCTGAGCCTGGAGCCATCATGGAGATGAACACGGGTGTTGAGCACAAGCCTCGACCCAAACCGCTGGTCATCGGGTTGGACCTCGGCACGACGTACGTGTTCTCTCAAATCTTGTGACCCGGCTGACTTATTTGAGATTCAGATATTCTGGCGTTAACTGGCAGCAAATGCAAGTGAGCGAAGATGACACCTTCTTCATTCTTGGTTGGCCAAGTTCCCTCGGCACAAGTCAGGACAGGATCAAAGTGCCATCGAGACTTCACTATGACGATCATGACATGCTCACAGCGTGGGGCTACGAGGATCCGGACGGTGATGCGCGCACTCTGGAGTGGTTCAAGCTCGCCCTTGTGCCCACCGAACAGCTCCCACCACACCTCCGCGATTCCGCAAAGCTCAAGCAAACAACGATAGAGATGCGAAAGCTCAGGATCGATGCAACGCAAGTCATGGCCCAATACATGGACAGAATTACCACTCATGCGCTACTTGAGATCAAAGAAAGCATCGGGGGACGGGACTTCGAGTCCACGCCTTTCCACGTCGTCATTACGATTCCCGCTATCTGGGACAATCCAGCCGTTGAAAAGATGAAACGTGCTGCAGCATCCAGCATCCTGCAATCACGTCCTGTGGGGCTGACCACTTACGAGTTCCTTTCAGAGCCTGAGGCAGCTGTTCAGGCCTATGCACAGAAGCTGCAAAGAAAGCTCCGTCTTGGAGAGATTGTCATGGTTGTGGACTTGGGTGGGGGTACGGGCGATGCCATCAGCTACATGAAAGTTGGTGATGGAGAAAAATCTTACATGGAGCTGAGAGAGGCTGTCCCAGGAGACGGTAAGCATTCCATGTCGCAAGTCTGCGTTTAATGTTTCACGGCTAATAAGAACTAGGGGATCTCTGTGGGGCTATATTTGTGGACGAGGCATTCGAGAAGCTGCTTTTGAGCAAGATGTCGCGGAAGCACAAGAACATCAAGGACAGAGATCCTCGGGCCTGGAGAGCCATTCTCTCCGAACAGTGGCATCGTTCCATCAAACCGAACTTCGAGTGGAAGGGGAAGGACGCGATATGGCACGTCGTCCTCACCAACCTGGATCGCCGATTGGATGTGCAGTTGCATGAGGACGAGATCCGCGACGTCTTCGAGGGCTCAGTCATGCCCAAGATTCTTGGCCTTATCGAGAGGCAGATTGCGGCTGTCAAGAAGGCCCACGGCGGTAAGATCCCTCGCATCATCCTGCCAGTTGGTGGTTTCGGCAGATGTCCCTATGTCCTTCAGAGACTGCGTGAGGTTTTCAATCCTAGCAGTGTGTCGAAGAAGCGAAAGCTGAACGCGCCTGGAATCGAGATACACAGCGACAAAGGGGAGACCCCGTGGGGAGCTGTTTGCAAAGGTGCCTGCCTGTTTGGTATGCGTTCGCAGCGAGACAATCGTCTTGTGAAGAGCCGACTGTCAAGAGTCAGTGTGGGCTTTTTCCAGAACGTCCCCGGCTCCGTCGAAGAAGGAGGCAAGTGGGCGACAGATTTTGATGACTACATGATTCCATTCGTCATGGAATGGTTGGTCAGGAAGGTATGTCTCGTATATCCCAAGCCATTGACTATCAATGGGTGGCATTGGATTGACCACCGTTCAATAGGGTGATTCGATACCCAGCAACGGCAAGAAGTCAACACTTGCCATGTCCCTCTCTTGCGAACCGGATGGCAAGGGGACCCGTTTCGAGCGATCGACGCTCTACACTTACGATGGGGATTCAGTGCCCGAACGGTTTGATGAAGATGATCCCGGGTTCAAAGAGTATGGCGTGATGAAGATCACCGCCTCGAAGCCGATCGAGAAGCTTCCTACCAAGCCGTCTGCCACCTGTGAAAGACCCGTTTTTGACTACAACTTAGAAGTTGAGATTGTTGGGGGCTCGGTGCAACTCACCGCTATCTCCGCCTATCCTGGTGACAACGGCAAAGAAGTGGGACACTTGGTGCTGCCTGGGCTTGACACGATGTAGGTATCTGCACCAATCGGGACTCCCTGGGACGAATCCAATGCCAGCAACATCATGCCGCAGTGGGTTATCAGATTGGATTGGACGGTACAGAAATGGGTGACAGCTTTTGGAGAGAAGCACGTTCGGATTTTCTCCTCGAGTACACAGCTTAACATGGTTCAGATGAGCATCGAGGGTAGCAGACAAATGAACAGCGTTGCATTATGATTTCCGTAGATTTCAAACGTTGGTATGATCTGGCCTGGGTCTCCAAACGACATTTTACGGTTCATATCCAACAGGCTGATGAAGCTTCATAAGAGAGCCGTCACACTAGAATGCAATTCTTGGATGAAAATCGTCAAGACGAAGGATGGGCCGAGCTTGGTGACGATGGGATTGAAAATCTGAGAGGGTATCAGACATGAGCAGGCCATTTGGGACGAAAACTAATGAGTGACTTTGTGACTCTTATAATACTTAGACTTCATCCCATTCCATTCGGATGGCGCTGCCTGCATTCCACATGCATGAGACAAAGGGTGCTTACTTGCATGCTAGATCTCCGCTTTAAGAATTATATGACGGCAAGTGAGTATGGTAACATCCTTTTGCACATTCATGAACATTTTGTCGTGTCTCACGATTCACGAAACCCAAACCAGTCTTCAATCAGACAGCTGTAGCTTGAGAGCTTACAAATTGCAGCAAATGTATTGGAAGACTTGGCATTTGCTCCCCTATAAGAAGTCGTGATCTGTGCCCACTCCACGATCGTTCCCATTCCGTGCAACCCGCTCGTGTTCCTGCATATAAATGATCACCACTTTGGTGACTTTAGGTCCTTGCCAATCTTGGCTGTCTTCGATATAGTCATCCCGCCCCAACATTTCATACTGGCTCTTCTCGTCCAGACCGTCTTTTTGCGCTGCTGCCGCCGGCCCCAGGTTCCGAGCGAAGGCGTTGGCATCAGAGAATCGCCTCTTGAGACTCTGGCTGTGGGTCGGGCCAGACCCCGTCGAGGCCGCCGGTGGCGAGTCCCGCCGCGAGACGCTCGACCGCGGCGTCAGCTGCGCGAGGTCGATGCCATGCTCCCTGACCAGGCTCGAAGAAGAGGGCCTGCGGGCCTGGGAGGTAGGCTCTGGGCCGGCGGCCGCCTGCAGAGACTGGCCGGGGCCATGTGATCTGGTGGGCCCAGCGGCGCCACGCCGGTCGTCGTTGTGATGCTTCTGCTGGCCGCACTGGCAGCAGTGATCTCTTTCGTCGGCTGAAGAGTCCGGGTCGGACCCCTTGGCCCTGTGTCTCCGGTCGCCTTCTGCGATGGGGCTGTCCGGGGTGAGTTGTTGCAGCCACTGGCCCGCCTCGGGATACATGGACATGGCATCCAGCCCAGCTGGCAAGGCTTGGCCACTCCTGCGAGGATGCTCGGGCGCCTGAGTCGCTGCTGCACCGACATTCTGCGTCATGGTGCTGGAGCTCGTGCGCCTCCAGGTCTGATGGGGCCTAGCAACCGTGGTATGGTCTACATCTCTCCTCATGTTCTCGGCGCTTCCTTGAGCATCTCTTGCGCCTCTACAGTCACCCAGGTTTGGGTTCCATGGATTACCCATAAACGAAACAGAATGTGTGACGTCGTTTGCTGTGTACTCATTAGATCCAGCTCCACCAGAAGCACCTTCGCCTCCGTTCGACGAGTCGATGGCCTTTATTCCCGTTGGCGAGACAAAAGTCTGGTGAAAAGGGGAGTGATGGAGCATCGTCATCTGCGGACGGTCTGCAGCGTTTGTACGCCCTTCCTTCGATCTATTAGCTTGCTCCTGAGCTTTTTGCCCTGCCATATGAAGTTAGCACCCCTGCTCAAAACTGCAGCCAAACTTGGAGATGGGGTGCTAGTTGGAGTCTTACGATGCTTCCGCTGAGCAAGGCGGTTCTGAATCCTTTTGCGAACTGCAACATCAGAGATTCCGGTCCAGTCTTCATCCATTGGGTAACCTTCATTGTGCTGAGAAATGAGGCAAAGCGATGTATGTTGGCATGGCATTATTCTGAGATCTGTCCTTGTTTTATCACAATCCTTGACTTCATAATAGTTGAGTGACCCAGGGTCGGGGGACCTCTCCTAAGGTCGAATAGCCACCGTTGGAGATGCAACACTGAATCCCACGCAAATTACATCACAGGTTCTCAATATCCATCTGCATCATCGGATATGCAGACTGCGCGGCCGAGTGAAAATTCGACGACTCTTTCTCTTACCAACGGGCGGATATTTCATCGCCTCCGGCAAGTGACGCAGTTCCTCCGGTCACAATTTCCGGCTGTCACAATATTGTACTGCAGGCGAAACTTCCCCGGTACATGTGGTCAGCTTACCTGCGGTCAGAATCCCTCAATTCCTACCGTAAGTAAGAACCTTTTCCAGAAAGTGACATCATGTCTGCAGTGTCTCTGACCTTGCATGGATGAACGACCCAATGATTGCGGAACGGCTTTAATTGTTAATATGGTCACTTTCACACGCAGTCATGCACGTGCAGTCTGACCTCTTGATCATCGCTTCCCACTTATTCTCTCCAAGATGCCATGCCGCAAATGAACCCTTGACACGCCGGTACCGGTACGCAGGTCGGCTGCGCATCATTGTGATTATCTGTTGAAGAGGAAATGCAAGGAGAGAAGACGAGCGAATACAACCAGAAGTATAAGATCATTTCAGACAGCATGTGCGATAAGGCATGTCCCTTGAGACTATCTGTAAATACTGATACCTGAATAGTCACCGCGTGCCCGTCCATGTGAGGCTATACAACTCCAGCTTGATCGGATAGTGTCCCGAGCGGTCACCCCTGAGAAAGGAAGAAACCGCACTGAAAATGGTCCCATGCGGATTCACTACGTTGTTCCCGGCCCTGGTGTACAAGGTAAGAAGTTGTGCAGCACGTCGATGGGCGCGTGCGCTGCCAGGTCCCCCGAAGGAGTCTCCTAGGTTCTCACATCGGAAGTGTGCAGCGAGTTAACATGAACATCTTTTTAAGCTGCGAATCTTCGCCTCATATCCCATCGGGCACATCACCACTGGCGGAGTTTGGGCCAACGGGAACGCAGTAGGCACTCTCACTTCAGTGCCAAGCTATGGCCTGTCGGTCAACGCTACGAGCATCCACATGGACGACACATTCGTCCGCTACCCGGGCGCACCTTACATCCAGGACACCCGGGGCCTGGTGCAGACCAATGACGGGCAAATCATTGGCGTCAGCATGCAGGGCTTGGTGTCGGCCACCCCACATGTCCAAGACATCATGGCGTAAGCAGTCCCCTGGGCACAGCCTGATTCCAGATACTGAGCCGTTGTCTTCAACAGGAACAAGACCGGCGTTGAGCCGCTGAAGTGGGGAGAGATGGACACGTTCACCGTCTGGAACTTTCAAGCGTCGGGGGCTTACGCGGCGCTGTCGGAGGGGAATTTCGTCGCCAATATCCGCATGTCCCCGCCAGAAGACGACAAGACTGTGGTGAACATCGAGTACCGAATCAGCCAGGTCCAAGCCGGCCCTTTATGTGACGATTGATTGTGACGTTGCATTGGCCAGACTGGAGCAGCGAGGAAGTTGTATAGCTTTTAGTGGATGAACACCGAAATGATGACAAAATATTGCATAAAACTTCTTGAGAAGGGAGGACATGAGCAACTTGAAATTTGATGTACAGAAACTCGATATCTACTGCTTACAAAATGTATAAAAAGATTAGAAACAAGACCACTCAATGTCAGAGCTTAATCGAAGCGTATGATCGGTGACGCCGGTTGCCAGCTGGAAGTGGGCCCCCGTGAACACCTCGGGACAGGCAGTCTGGCTCTTTGCCGAGATTCTGCAAAGGTGCATGTGTCAGGGGATGAAGTTGGTGGTGACTACCACGGGCGAGTTCGACGCGCCGCCCGCGGGGATCACGTCTAAACACATTTATGGCCTCTCCATCTCAGATAGGAGTGTGGTATCACGGGCTATTTATCAGGCCTTTTTGGCAAATGCGCTTGATGCTTAAACAGATGTCCCTGCTCCTTGAGCCGTTGATCGTTGGAAGCGGCCTCGAGAGCGTACAATTACCTAGTAGCGATGAACCTACTCAGCGAGGACAAATCTGCTTTGAAATTAGTTGTCTCACTTCGATCTAAAACACTACAGATAGGCCTTGTAACTCGTAGCAGCATGTATTACCCAAACCTTTTGTTCAGACGCGAGACTTGTAAATAAACAAGACGGAGGAACCCCCCCCCCGGGACTCCTTTTCTATCCTTTTTCCCTTTTTTTTTTTTTTTTGAATGCGAACATCATTTCTAAGAACAAGCCTACATTTCGCCTCCATCACTAGGTGCGGATGTCCAGCCTCTCCTTGATGCCCCCCTCACAAAATGATTAGGACGTCTCCGCGGGCTATGCCGGGAGAAAGAGAGTGCTTGGGTGCACTTGAGAAGATAGCATAGGGCATGATGAGTCCTTGCATCAGCGGCTGGGGAGAAAACTCGGTTTCTCTTTTGCGGGGAGATGATTCGTCCCAGTGCCCAATAGCCTCATCACTGAGTACCCACATGCATGAACTGCACCCTCTCCACATGCCTCGCAGCATGCTGCATGACTGCATGGATGCGTGTCAGCTTATTCCAGCTCTAATATCCACAGCTCCTTCAGCATCGGTGTTTGCTTAGGAAGTAGTGGATTCATCTGACTTTTGCAGCCAGTTCAAGTCCCGACCATTCACCGTCTCTGCCTGTCGAGTTTTTTCCCACGGATGGCGCCTACTAGTCTGTTTTGTTTCCTAAGTAGCTCTCCGCAAGGAGAGTAGAGTCAGTTCTAACGTTAGACACATGAACTCTTTCCAAGAACTGGCCACCGTATTAGCGCTTGCAGGACTGAACAGATCAAGTAATCCAAGGATACTTTCAGACCCCTTCAATTCCGGTTGAACGGTCTTTATTGTGTTCTATTAGAAGCAAAGGAAAAGAGACAGCTCGACGCTTTGTAACGGTCCTGACTGTGATGACAACTTACATATAAAGATTTTCCTGGCATATCAAGTTCAAGTACCATGTGTAGTTCTAAGGTGCCCGGGGCCCTTCTAAGCTTTGGCCCAGGCTGTGCAGACGTGTCGATAGGACAAGCCCTGTGAAGCCGTTGTCAAATAGCTAACTACGCGCAACCGCATCATGATGTTGCTGGCGTCTTTCTCAATGCATGAATTGTGAAACGATAGGGAATCATGCGGAAAATCCGAATTCGACTCACACGAGACCGCCTCTCCCCTTACTGCCTGGTGAACTGTGTCTGCTATATTCTTTTGTGTATGTTCCTGATCTAACTAGTGTCGTGTAAATACCTATTCATCGGCTGTTGCTTCTTCTGCCAGCTTCTGCAACGTCATCTTCTCGCTTAGCAACTTCAACATGCTGACTTCCTTTCCAAAGCTAGACATAAACCAGTTCCGAAGTTCTGCCGCCACCATGCTATCAATGCCGTAGTGGTTGATTGCCTTGTCAGGGTCCACCTCGTCGATGGGTATGTAAAGAAGCCGCGACAGCTTCCCCTTGACTTTATCCAGAGCCGTGCCCTCGTCTGCCGCGGCATCCCGCTTATCCTGAGTACCAGTGGAGAGTATGTTTGTGGCTTGGATTATGTTCTGGAAGCGGGGGTCGTGATACCAGGGCATATCAGACAACGGGTACTTGCGGTCCACGTTCCTGAGCCCTGCCGGTTCTATGCCCACGAGCAGGTGGCCCACCGTCTGCGGGTCGTACTTGAACGTAGGGTCCGTGTCGTAGACTCCCTGCCCCCCGTCCGCAGCCGTCTGGTGCAACGGCAAGAGGCCCTTCTCGCAGTACTGCAGGAACTCGTCCTCGTCGTTGCCGTAGAAGCCGTTGCGCACCATGGCCTGCTGGTACTCGGGCATGTACGAGACGATGCCGACGCCGAGGACCTGGCTGAGCGCGAGGCTGGTGCAGGGGAGGCCGCGCGCGCGGCGGTGCCGGGCAAAGGCGTCCAGGAACGCGTTGGACGCGAGGTAGTTGGCCTGCGTGGCGGTGCCGAAGACGACGGTCCACGAGGACCAGAGCTCGAACCAGTCGAGCGGGCAGCGCCTCGTCGCGGCGTCCAGGTTCAGCGTGCCCACCACGCGCGGCCACACCGTCGCGTGGAACCGCTCCAGCGACATGGACTCGAACAGGCCGTCGTGCAGCGCCAGCGCGCCCTGCACCACGCCCTTGATAGGGCTCGGCGCCGCTGCGACGGCCCCCTCGACGTCGGTGAGCGATGTGACGTCGCCCTTGACCACTGTGGCGTCGACGCCTCTCTCGGCCAGTCCGGCGAGGAAGTCTTGCGCCTCGTTGCTGACGGCTCCCGAGCGGGAAAGGTAGACCAGGTGGCGGGCCCCTCGTGACACAGCCCAGTTGCTGAAGCTTCGGCCGAGACCCCCCAGACATCCAACGAGAAGATATGTGGCGTTGGGGTCGAACTTGGCGGTGAACGGATCCTGTTGTACCTTGGTGTATCGTGTTAGCTGATAATTATGGAGACAACAGAACTTTCCCCTTTCTCAGGCGGTTGCTACATACATGTATGCCATTTTCGGATTCAACATTATACTCAACGAGAAGCTTTCCAATGTGTGTACCCCGAGTAAATGTCATGAAAGCTGCGTCAATCTCGGCGACGTCGAATGTCCGCGATGGAAGAGGCCTGATGTGACCTTCACGCTTGAGCTGCTGAATCGCAGCCATCAGTCTAAAATGAAAAGGAAAAGAATCGTCAGTTTGAACAACACAAATTGAGCTTTCTTGTGGATGGTTACTTAAGGGAAGTCGTCATACCGAGCGGTGATCTGTGGCTTCTCCTTGCTCAACACCTCAAGATCAAAGGACGTGAACGTGGCGTTGCGCCCAAAGACACCCAGACTCAGGCTACCATTATCCAGGACCTCTGTCCGTCCGATCTCGACGAACCGCCCACCGGTAGAGATACACCTCCAGTAGTCATGCATGAGCTCCCCACGGGCGCTGCACAGGATCACATCGATGCCCTTGCCGCTGGTCTTCTCCAGCAGGCGCCGGGCCGAGAACCGGTCGCGCGAGGAGAACACATGATCCTCCTGGATCCCAAAGCCCATTCGGAGCAGCTCGGCCTTCTTTGCCTCCGTGCCGACGGTGGCGAAGATCTCTGCCCCGAGCATGCGAGAGATCTGTAACGCCGCCAGGCCCACTGCGCCGATGGCCGACTGGATCAGGACGCTCTCGCCCTTCTCCAGACGGCCCAGATCCATCAGCCCGTGTATGGCGGTGCAGAATGCGATGGGTAGTGTGGCCGTCCCCTCGAGCGTGTCCCCGGCTTCCAGTCGCTGGCAAAAGGCGGCCTTGTCTCTCACAAAGTTGCCGAATCTGGAAAACGACTGGCAGTAGACCGAGTCGCCGACTGCCAGGTCTTTGACCTCTCTCCCCACACGGGTGATGATACCGGAGCACTCGTCACTTAGAGAGTCGGAATGGTGCCGGCCTGTCAGGACTGCAATGTCTTTATTGTTGATACCAGCGTACTTGACCTCGATCTCCACCTCGTCCGCGGAGATCGGCTTCGAAAGCTCATGATCTTCCTTGAAGTACACTGTGCTCAGGACCCCGGGCTTCTCGATGGCAAGCTGGAGAGGCGTCGACTTGAAATCTTTGAGCGGTACCCTCGCGATTGTGTTGTCCGGATGCGCCATGGCCTTCGCCTCCTCGCAAAGAGCATCGTCGGCGACCAGGCGGCTCGTGTGGAGGACGCCGTTCTTGTACCGGAATTCCGTGTCGTCGTGGACCCTGCTGGTATCAGCCACCCTGGACTCGAGCTGGCCGATGAGGCGGAAAAGCTCCAAGTCGGCCGCATCAGGGGTCCTCTCCAGGTCGAGGATGCTGAAGCGGAGGCTGCTGTTCTCTGTCCTCATGCCTCTCGCCAGTCCCGAGACCATTGCGTACAGTGGCTCATTACCCGAGAGGAGGTCCCCGACCGTGAGCCACAATGACGAGTTTGATCGGCTGAGGGCGGATTGGAGTAGTTTCCATTCACTCTCTGTCACGTCGAGAAAGAATGGCCTGTCCGTCTCCAAGAGGAATATGAACCTTGGGTGGCGAGCGGTCTCGATTTCAGCAAGAGACACCAGACTAGCTGGCACCCCGTTTGTCTCGGTAATGTAATCAGCCAGGTCCTGCATGAATTTAGCCGGATCGGACCGGTAGACGAGGGTGATGCCCTGCTGCTGCTGAGGGTCGAGCTGGCGCGGGATGCTGCTTGCTATAGGCTCTGCGGCCGTGGCACAGATGACGGTGGCCGAGATGTTCGCGCCGGCGTAGTCATCGAGGTAGAAGTCGAGGCCAGAGAACCCCGCATCGGGGAGAACAGTCTGCCACAGCGACTTGCTCAGGAAAGGGCCATCATGTCGCGGGTAGCACGGGTCGTGGTCCGCCTTCCAGAAGTCGCTGAACGTGCCCAGCACCAGGCCGGCGCTGAGCTGGGACTGCGTGAGCTCGAGCAGGATCATCTTCCCGCCGGGCTTGAGGGCGTTGCGCACGTTGACGAGGGTGCTCTTGATGTCGGACGTCGCGTGGATCACGTTTGACGCCACAACGAGGTCGTAGTCCCGCTGGTAGCCCTGGGACTCGGCGCTCGCCTCCATGTCAAAGGTCCCAAACGTCATGCCGCCGAAAGGGGAGAACCTTTCTTCAGCACCGGCCAGGAACGACGGCGTCGTGTCTGTGAACCGATACTTGGAGTATTGCCGCCAGATGCTCTCGCCTTTTAACGCTGGCAGGATCTGGTTCGTTGCGCTTCCCGTGCCAGCTCCGACTTCGAGGATTCTCAGACCAGGGTTCTGATGGGCGTACAGTGCCACTGTCTCGGCCAGGCGACGATTGCCTTCTCGGTAGACCTGGCCGGTTTCGTAATTGTCCAGCAGCAGGTTGTCTTGTAGCGCTACCTGGATGCCCGACTTCTCACCGGCGTAAATAGCGGGGAGGTTTTCGTAAAGATGGCACATGAGTCGGGCCTCCGAGGACAGGCCCTTCAATTTGCTCGAGAGCCTTTCTATCTCCCTTGCCCTGTACACGGCGTCATACTTCACGATCCTTGAGGCCGATGAGTCTGGGTCGTTTTCCGCAGAGGAAAGCTTCTCCATTGTCCAGTCCAGTAACCTCTGCAGATGAGGTTGATCCGACCCATGTTTAAAAACATCCCGATGGGTCTCCCTGAAGTGGATCAGCTGGTGCAGTGCGAGGTGGTTCAACGACGGGATGACAGCGTCGTCACTCAGAACCAATGGGGGATATGTCTGGGCCAGGATGTCGGAAGTGAGATGGTCAAAGTCGGGCTTCCAAACGATGCGCGTGTATGGGCCGGGATCCTCGATCAGTTTGGGCGCGGTCTGGTCCGCGGCAGTGAGGAAGATATTGGTCGCCTCCAGCATCCTCTGGTTTCTTGGGCCGCCTAAGAGCACGACATCGGAAGACAGACCACGGACGCCCTTTAGTTCACCCTTGGCGTACGCCTCTGCAAACCCGTGGGTGTGATCTGTAACACGTGGCCACAGCTTTACGCTCTCGAACCCAGTGGGCATGAACGCTCTCTTGAACTTGGTGGCTTTGTTGTTGTGTGCTGCAAGGATCGAGAGCTGCAAGCTTGCGTCAAGGGCGGCAGGGTGCAGTAGGTACCGCGATTCCCCTTTCATCGCTTTGGCAGTTGTTTCTAGTCCAACCCGCGCTTGGGTTGTGTTGGGCTGCTGAGGCGAAAAGATGTTTGACAAACCTTGGAACATCGGGCCGTAGCAGAGCCCTACACTGGCGAAGCTCTCGTACCATTGTCCAGCATTTATTGTCTTTCTTGACAAAGACCCCCGCACACTCTTAATAACCTCGCTCTCTGGGAAGTCTTCTAATGTCAGCCTTGGGCATTTAAATCTTGTAGCGGCTGCTTACCATATTTCTCGAAATCGACCTGAACTTGTCCACGACAATGTTCTGTGAACGTATCCACACCGTTGTCGGTTGCGACCGAAGTAAGAACAAAGTCGAATAGCCACTTGTGTCGGGAAATGGCGTTGAGTGAGGTTGGTCGTAGCGTCAACAGCGTCTCGATCCCGAAGTCATCTTCGGGAATCATGAGAGCTCTAGAAAGGCTGACATTTTGAATATCGTAGCATTCGATATTGCTAGCTTCCAGCCCTTCGAGCTCAACAAGTTGAGTTGCAGCCTCGAGAACCATACTGAGATAGCCGGTGGATGGAAATATAACGTCCTTGCCAATCTGTCGGGATAAACCTTATTAGCTATGGTCTTTCGCGCTGTGCAAACTTACTTACGCGATGGTCAGCCAACCACGGGACATTCTTCACAGACAGCTTGTTCCGCCACATTGGCTCCAACTTGTTTGTCCCTGGAATCCTGCTCCCAAGGATGTCGTGCCGTGGGTGCATGCGAAGTCGCCATTCTCGCGTGTAACGGTTCTCGTACAGAAGGACGTCACTAGGGTACTGCCATTGGTAGCGCGGAAGATCTGTGATAACCTTGGCCAGTTCGTACTGGTTTCCGCCACGACTTTCTGTGGCGTTGACCCGGCCAAGGTTGAGGTCATGGCCGTGTGTGAAGAGATTGCCCGCCAGCGTCAGGACGTCTGTCACATTATCATGTCCCCGGGTTATTGCTGAATAATATGTTGGGAACTTGACCCCATCGCTCATTGTCTTGGAAAGCTGGCGAAGAGGTCCCTGGAGTGCTCCATGGGGGCCGATTTCAATCAGAATGTCCACATGGCACTTTGTGAGCATTTCTGAGACGCCTTGGTGAAACAGCACCGGGGACTCGAGGTTCTGGCGCCAGTACTTGGACCCTAAGATGGACCAAGGGGCGGCTTGTCCAAATACGGAGGAGAAAAAGACAGCCTGGGATGGACGCGTCTTCAACCCTTGCTTGAGGGAATTTGCCGCCGTCTTCTTCGGCATGAGTGCGTCGAGGTCACGCTCGTATCTGGGGCCGAGAGCTCTCATATGGTCGGAGTGGTAGGCATTATTGCTGGTTTGCAGAATCCGACAAAACACCTTCTTTTCGTCCAGGGTTGCCTTCAAGGACAAGATCGACTCGGCATCGCCGCTCAGTGTGTGGCTTTCTGGGGAGTTGTGGCACGCGATCGTGACCTTGGAGTCCAAATCATCGACCAGAGGTTGGATCTCCGAGAGGTGACCGCCAACCGCCATCATTAGCCCGGGAGTCTTGTTCTCTGCGATTGCTTGTCCTCGAAGATAGGCGGCAATCATGGCTTCCTGCTCTGTCAACAGGCCAGCAGCATAACCGGCCGCTATTTCTCCGGACGAATGCCCGATGACAGCGCGAGGCAAAACCTCCCACTTGGCAAGCAGATTGACAAGCATGATCTGGAGGGCAGTGACCAGTGGCTGTGAGATCTCTGCCTGGTGTATCAAGCTTTGCTCCGGCTCTTGATTCAGCACTTCTTCGATACTCCAGTCCCGACTCACCGCCTCGTCGAGATCGTCAAGATACCTGTCCAGTCTCCGAACCGTGGCAAGGCAGCTGGGATACTCAGCCATCAATCTTGCACCCATCCGAGGCCACTGGGCACCTTGGCCCGTGAGCACAAATCCCAGGGTGGGGCTAGCTGTCGCGGGTACTTTAACAGCACTCGGTGGCTCTTCCGTAAGAGCACACCCCTCCACTGTCATGTTTGCGACAACGAAAGCACGATGGTGGAACAAGCTCCGCCTGACACTGAGTGTATATGCGATGTCTTGGGGGTTCCATTCGTTGAAAGATTTGGCCAGTGCACCGTAATTGGCCCGCAGTGTCTTCTCATCGTGTGCTGAAAAGGGCAACAAAAACTGTGTCTTGGAAGTCAACGATGGCGACTTTGTACCATTGGTCAACTGATCTACCGCATCTTCTGAGCTGCTGCCGTTGGTATGGACTATGGCGGTTCCATTGCCGTTGCCGTTGCCGTTGACGCCATTGACATGGCCATTGGTCGTGCCGTTCGCTTTGGAAGTGGAATTGCCACGATGTGGTTGGTGAGTCAATCCGTTCCTGTTCGCCAAGGCCTTCAAAGCCGAAGTGTCTTTGCTGCTCTGATGTGTTGATCTGTAGCCAGGGAGCAGCGTTTCAGCTGATTCAAGGATGACCTGTAATCATGGGTCAGAGAGACTGTTGCGAGACAATTTCTGGGAAATGGAAAGGATGCTTACATGAGCATTCGATCCTCCGTAGCCAAAAGAGTTGACACTTGCTCTCCTGACAGGGAGATCTGGCCAGGGCGTGCTCTCGGTAACGATCTTCAGCCGACCGTCCTTCAAGTCGATGTTCGGATTCAGAGTCTTGATGCCAATGGTTGGTGGTATTACGCCCCGCTCGATTGCCAAGACGGCTTTCATTACACCAGCGATGCCACTTGAAGGTTCGCTATGTCCCATGTTGGATTTCACCGAACCAATCAGAAGGGGGTTCGCACTCGTTTTGCCGTCCGCAAATATCCTGCCCAGTGCCGAGACTTCGATAGGGTCGCTGAGCACACATTAGTATAATTTGTACATACTCAGTGCGTGGATAGCTAAAGGTGGCTGTGTCATACCCAACTGGAGTCCCAGTGCCGTGGCATTCAAAATACCCCGTGAGCGACATGTCCAGCCCACCGGCACGCTCGTAGGCGCGCCGTATGCATGCCTCTTGCCCATCGGGGCTGGGGTGCGTGATGCCTCCGGTGCGACCATTGGCATTGAATGCTGTGCCGCGGATCACAGCCCTAATCGGGTCTCCATCTGCTATGGCAAGCGATAGTTTCTTGATGTAGAGCGCACCAATCCCATCGGCGCGGGCATACCCATCCGCTTTTGCGTTGATCAGCCGACCGCATTTCAATAGTACAAGTTGATTGTGTTGATCACTTACCACGAGAATCAAACGTATGGCAGACAGAAGTGGGCGAGACAGCGCCCAGAACGGAGGAGAAAATTTGGCACTCGGGTGTCAGGATGAGGTTGGTCCCTCCAACCACGGCAGAATCGCAATCTCCACTCTGAATGGCCGAGCAAGCCAGGTGCAGGGCGTACATGGAGCTGGAACAGGCAGTGTCGAGGGTCATAGATGGCCCCTTGAGATTGAACAAGTAGTTGATGCGGTTGCTCAGAATGGTAATCCCGCTACCGGTGACAGAGTAAGGCAAGGCGTTCTCGGGGTCGCGGTAGTGCATCAGCTGATGGTCGTAATTGAAGTTGCCCACAAAGGTGCCAGTGTTAGAGCCCGAAAGATTTCGCAGAGGAACACCGGCCGATTCGAAAGCCTCGTAAACCACCTCCAGGAATTTTCTCTGGGCCGGATCCAGTGTGAGGACCTCCTTTGGGTGAATCCCAAAGAAGCTTGCATCGAATTGCCGCACGTCGGATTTGAGAAAGCAGCCGCCCTCGGTCTTGAATGAGCCTGGCCTGTTTCCGTCGGTGTGAAAGAAGGCATCTCCATTGATCCTGTCTTTAGGAAATTTGCTGTATGAGTTACTCTTGGACTCGAGGTAGTCCCATAGCTCCGAAGGGGTCTCTGAATCGCCAGGCCATCGGCAGCCTACACATTCATTTGTCAGATGATCATGTTCGTACTACTCATTGGTGTTCTCTTACCCATCCCAATTATTGCAATGGGCTCCGGAGCATCCGAAAGGGGTGGTTCAGTAACCGCGATTGGGGCCATCTTGTAACTCTGCGTTTAATCGATACTGAAAAAAGACGACGGCGAGCATTCGTTGCGATTGATAAAATCTAAATTGAGTGCTGTCGCCCGCAAATGGCAGCTTCTCGTTCAAAGAGATTATGCTGTGTAAAGGAGGCATACAAAATGCTATGAATGATGACCTCAAGAGCTCCACCTATGTTCTTGAGCAGATTGGGTTCTTGAACGGGAGTTGTGAGACCACGGCAGCATTCCTATGAAAAGTCTAGCATTTCTCTAGACATCACTTATATCATTTACCCTCATATGAATAGATAATTGGTGCCACTATCATCGACCCAAAATCCCTATCTGACTACCCTAGGGTAAGTATGCCCTTGGAATACCTCAGTACAGCTTCTGCATTGCACACGTCTCGTTTGCGTCCGTACCGAGTGACAACGAGAAATCTGATACGTTACAGCTTACGGCACGTCACAATCTGCAGGTTGCTGAGCTTGACGTGAAAATACCTGTCAATTCCTCAGAGAATTTTTACATATGCATGTCATAATAGATGACAGTAAGTTGGTGTGTTGATACTCATCCAGGTACCTGTCAAAGGGGGCCAATATTACTGCATTGAACGATGAGGGCAGGAAAAGCTATGGCTCAATGCCGATCGGAGACCTGGCTGAACTACAAATGAGTCATGGAATGACTGCATACTGGGCGTCTGCCATGCATTGATGATGCATACTAGAATCCTTTCATGCGTCAAGACCGCTTGCCTGACAGTGCTTTGTTCATAGGGTCGTGCAAGGGCCCAGACAATCTGACTTAGTCATTGTGGAAACACAGAAAAAGCTATCATTCTAGTCTATCTACGTATCCTCCGCCGCGATCATGTGAGAAGAGGTCGATTGCTGTCTCTACCTATATTTCAAATTGAAGGTTTGAGTCGCATACGAAAGTACGCATGGGACGGTCATCTCTGAAAGGTGCATCTTCGACATTATCAACCTTTGTAGACTCCTCATACAGACCTGGTTCGTTCAAAATGCCGAAGATGCTCCGTTTGATATTATTCCTACACTTGGTCCTATACTGGACGTGTAGAGCGTTAGGGGAGAACGCATCAATCATTCTTTCGCCCACGGTAGACGGGCAACAAGTACTCGCCGCCAGCAGCATAGAACTTGACGGCCTCGACGATGAAAACAAAGCACATTTTCATCAATTAACTATCAAGAAGGAACTTCGAAAACGACTTTCTTCGGGATCTGACGTCCATTTAGAAGGCGAAGATAGTTTTGCAGTGCTCAACGCTCGATACACGGATTACAAGCGGCCACACTACATCGCGGTTGTTCAAGCTGCCGAGGAAAAGGATGTGATTGAGACGGTAAGTCTTCAACCGTTATTCCTGTCGTAAGCTGTCAGGGCTCATAAATATAACAGGTCAATTATGCCCGAGCGAGGGGAATCCCGTTCGCCGCGCGGGCGGGTGGCCACAGCCTCACCACTTCTCTCCGCCGGATCAAGAACGCGATTGGTATCGACATGCGTGGACTAAACAAGATAGAATATGACGAATCCAAGAGCCAAGTAACGGTAGGTGGCGGGATTACTACGGGCGAATTCGCAAATGCAACCCACTCAAAGGGAATGGAAGTCAGTAAGTTGGCCGCACCACAAAGCACAATAGGCGACGCGACTGACCTACCGAAGCCGTTGGGTCGTGCCCGTGTACAGGCGTCTTGGGCATCTCGCTCGGCGCCGGAATTGGCCGTCTCCAGGGCAAATACGGTTATCTCAACGATAACATGGTCTCGGCCCGTGTAGTCCTCGCCAATGGAACCGTTGTTGAAGTGTCAGAACACAGCAACAAGGACCTCTTTTGGGCTATTCGGGGCGCTGGCCACAACTTCGGCATCGTCCTCCAGGCCACGTATCAGGTGTATCCGCAGCTCAACGATGGCAAGCATTTCGTTGTGGATTTTGAGTTTGATCTGGATAAACTGGAAGGGGTCTTTGACGCCGTGAACTCCATTTCGGAATCGATGCCGAAAGAGGTGGCAGTGTTTGTAATAGGTCGACGGCGCGGAGCGAACGGAAAGGTGAGTCTCCAACCAGCGCCCGAGTCAAATCATCATCGGGATTCCTGACGAGTATGAAGCCGACGATAAACATCAATGTGGTATACTCTGGTCCAGAAAAGGATGCAGAGCCTGTCATCAGGCCTTTTGACGCGATATCGCCGGTCTGGAAAGATGCCAAGATTGCTTCCTGGGATGCTCTGCCCTGGGCCACTTACAACGGGCTGAACAACATTCTTTGCACGCCTTCTGGGTGGGCCAGATTTCCGATCAAGAACTTCTACGCAGCAAATGTGGAAACGTACGACATCCCGACCATGCGCGGCTTCTTTGACGGGTGGCGGGAAATGAACGAAAAGTACAACGGCGAAGCCCTTTTCAGTGTGATGTTTGAATCATTCCCCCAGCAACGTGTTCGGGAAATCCCGGACGACTCAACAGCTTACCCGTGGCGTCATGGATCTCAGCACTTCCTGTGAGTGAAGCATTGTTACGTTCCAAGGTTTCCATTTCAACTTTCTCAGACAGGGGGGTTTACTTACATGCTGCCAGCATGATCGAAGCCGCATACAAGAGCCCAGTCGATGAGGACAAGATTGATGCCTGGTTGTCGGAACAACAGGACAAGTTCATTGAGACTTCGGGGTACGGGCGACTCCAACAGTACGTCAACTATGGGCACGGCTCCAAAGACCCTCCTGAAGCCTTGTACGGCTACGAACCATGGCGGCTGGAGAAACTCAGGAGTCTAAAGAAGGAATATGACCCTGAAGGATGGTTTAATGGATACCAGCCATTTGTGGAGGATATCGAACTTGACGCTTGACAAATGGATTCTACTCTGACTTACTCAGCGGACAATGGGCAACCTGGCAGTGGGGTTCAAATGTTGCATCGCACGATCACGGGGAAAGAAAGTCTTGAAGTTGGGAGAGTTACATAACGCAGCGAATCAACTTGTGGCATGGTGCTGAAAGGATTGTACATTGCGTGCAGCTCGATTTGGTGCGACGGCAGATGTTTTACAAATTCTAGATCCAGTTTGACAATTTGACTGGACGGTACGAATGACCCTTTGCCTACACGTCCAATACTTGTCCGCAGACATCTGGAGATAATCGGTAGGCCTGCCAAGTGCGCTAGTATTGTTCATGGTTTGTGTTCGCGAGGATGTGCAATGCTAATACAACCCCCACCCCCATCGACCAAAAAAGGAGGGAAAAAAGCACTATGATCGTGACCGCACGATAAATCACATGCAGCAGTGCTTTGTTTGGCAAGAAACTTCCCAGCCCCATCTCTGACTGCATATGTATGTGTTGGTCAGAAAGCATCGAGCCCCACCATGCATGTGTCAGATCTTAGACGCATGTAAGTCAAGCTGACCTGACACTGCAGTTGTGGAGCCTCATCAGGATGTCAGGGTGTAGCATGGCGATAGCACATTGGTGTTTGCAGAAACTGTTTATCAGACTTCGTCACAATTGGCTGCCACGAACCTCCAACGATGTAACATGCGCATTGCCCACCTATACTTTGGGTATCTAGGTAAGTAGGGTCCCGCAACTGACTCCGAGCCTCATTTGGCCACCCGCAGCGTGGGTCGGTCTGCCGTCATTTCAACGCCCACAATTGCATCAATGCTGGGTCTCATCTCCGGGCCTGTTGTGGGGGATTCTCAGCGTTGAGGTTTATTCCCATGCCCTACAGTACTTAAGGAAGACTGTGGGCTAGTGAGCGGTAGAAACATCCGGGCGTATACAAGAGAGTATTTTTCACGAATAGAGTCTCTCAATAAAATCAAGATGCAGTCTCTATGTGCTTCGCTTCAACTACTTGCCTCCCAAATGCTGGCCATATCCACGCCAGAGGCACAGCACACTCTTTTGCAACATCGCTCAGAGCTCTGTCGGCATCATCCTGCTCCATACGTCTCGAACCATGGAACACTGACGTTCACCTCTCCATCCCCAAATATCACCCGGGCCACCATTAACAACGGACCGGTCAACTACGTCGATCGGCTCTTTGCTGACGATCTGCTGGACTTCTTGATCCCACTGCAAGATGTCACGGACTCCACACCGAAGGTGGTCATCTTCGACTCGTCCAATCCAAACTTCTGGCTGGGCCACATCGATATGAGGACGTTGAAGACCCCGATCACCGACGAGAAGAAGCAGCTAGGAGCGGATTACATTCAATTCACCCAGTTGCTCCAGAACATCACGTCCACCATCTTTATCGCCGAGATCGATGGGCGCGCATTCGGCGCTGGCAACGAGATCGCAGCTCAGATGGACATGAGATTTGTCGGTCCAAACGCCCGCACGGGCTCCTTTGAGGAGGCATTGGGCCTCGTGGCCGGGGGCGGTGGCCAGACCTACATGGGATCCATTCTGGGCAAGGCCAAGGCCATGGAGTACCTGCTGGGGGCCAAGTCGTTCACCGGCCCCGAGGGCGAGGCCCTTGGCATCTTCAACAAGTACTACGACGACTCCCAGGGGCTGAAGAACGGTGTCCTGGACCTGGCAAAACGCATCGCGCTGTTCCCGCGCGTCGCGCTCAACCAGACCAAGTCGGTTTTGAGCTTCTTGAACCCACCCAACGATGCGTTCCAGTTGGACTTTGAGGCGTTTTATGACATTGAGCAGGGCGCTGTGCAACAGGCCAACGTCAGGAAGTTTCTGGAACTGAGCGAGGGCCAGAATGACAACCACTATGAGTTGGGATTGGGTGAGAGCGTCATGGCTTTGTATGACTTGTGGGATGGCTCTATTGCGTGAGCCACGAGTAGATCAATTTCACAGTGGAGATTTTTAAAAATTGACAGATTGCTCAAAAGCAAGCTGAGTCTCTGCGGATGTCCGATGCGAGGACTTGGGGGGGGGCCTTTGGGGGGGGGGCGCGAAGGGTCTGTAGCATAACTTGGCTGTGTGCGACACCTTCAGACAGTCAAATCCATTAGCCCTAGATATTTGTCGTAAAATTGACTAGCCTGGACAGGATATTTTCGGCTTCCAGAACACAACTGAGCAAGTCAATGACCATTCCACGCCTGTCGCCCAATAGTAGCAGACCTTTGCTGCTGATACTACTGCACACAGAGATGCCACCAACCTTGGGAGAAGCTCTCTATTTTTCTCACGTGCATCTACGACCCGGCTCTTCATTTTCATGTCATTTAGGTAAGGTGAAGAGAAAACACTTTAGTTCATGGATTTACAATCACAGTGGCTGAAATTCATCCTGACTACCTAAAAGTTGTTCTGTCCAAACTCCCCTCTCACAATTCGTCGACAACACTCAATCCTTCCACTGTGGCCGTCGACGTCTCCTCCCATTCCGACTCACACAATGGCCCTGCCAAGACCTTGCTCAGTCGGTACTCAGCATACGCTGCGGTGTCCGAGTTATCGGATGGAGACAACCTGATACTCGCAAAGAAGGTTGAGTCGGTCAGGGCTGAATAGGGGCCCGAGGCCTGGAAGCTCCAGATGGTCAAGGTTTCAAGCTCGCCCCATCTTGTGGCCTTGACCCCCGTCTCGTTGGCGATCAAAGCCTGCACGTGAGGCGTGTTTTCCAGCGGCCCCTTCCCCGTGACGCCGATGAAGTGCCCGTCATCAGTCTCGAGCATCCCGCGTGCGCTCAGCTCGTACGGGCTGTCCTTCGAGTTCATCACGGTGAAATCGTCCATGTGGATGGTTGTGGCATTCAGGTCCATGCCGAACCCTGGGGCGGACGTCAGCGTCCCGATGCTGTTGCCATTGGACCAGATCTGTCCGCCCGGGAGCTCGCCGATGGGGTACATTGCAAATATCCGAAGCTAATTCAATACATGTTGATTAGTTGAGGGCCAAATGATGAGTAAGATGTTGTGAAGCAACAATAGGGGCACTGGCAGGCTACTCACGTTGAAAACCAGAGCTGGTACCAACGTGTTAAACCCGCAAGGGACCATTTTCGGTGTCTTTGGCTTGTATTCCCCAAGGCAGTCCGTACGATAATTCTTTCAATTACGTTTTCCGCCTCCTGTGATGCTCTTGTGAGAGGACAGCGGTAGATGATAGGAGTTGCTTCCCACGAAAGACTCCAGTTTGACAAAAGCACTCTGGCTGTGTCCTGCCTATCAATTCGATGCGGGAATTTCTAGACCAAATGCTAGGGAAATTCGAGACGTTGAGAACAGCATACCTGCCGTCTGTTTTTGCATCTCGACGAGTTGGTATCCACACCCTTGTCAATGACCGGCCGGGGAGCTGGCAACGAGGTGTGGAGCAGGAAGCTGACGAGATGAGACCTCGAGATCTGACTGATCATCCAGATGTCGAGCGTCCGAGAAGCCGTGCATAATGACATGGGTATCTGTAGTCTCGATGCAGTCAGACGGATCCCATATTCCTACGGAGTCCAATAGTCAGGTAATGGTCATCTGAGCACAGACACCTGAGCATTAGGAGCCCACAGAAATTCCGCGGCTCATCTCAAAGGCTCCCGAGGTCTCTTACATGCAGACTGACTATGCATGTCACTCTTATGCTGCAGCAGTGGACTTTGTGTATTGAATCCATGTTGAAAAAAGAAAAGACAAATCTGAAAACGGTTTTAAGTGCAAAGTCCGGCGCGTGAAGGACCCGCTTCGAGGGGTCCTAGAGACTGTACAGGATCGGCCGCGCAGCACATTCGCCTCCTTCGAACGCCGAAAAAGAGCCACGAGGCAGCGAAACATGCACCTATCACATTCAAAGTAGATCCCATCCAATCGACTAGGATTTCTGGCCAAGTTTTCCCAGACATCGCATGGATGATGTTCTGGACCCAGTGCAGCAGCTGCTGAGCAGAAAGGAAAGGCTCAAGAATCATAACTCATCACTCACGGTCCTGATGACTCGGTGTGGCATGCATCGATGAGTGTCCCATGTGGAAGTGACTCGAAAAGTAATTCATAGCGGCGAAAAAAATTCATGAAGCATTGCTTTCCATTCAGAATATTGCCAGTGTTCTCAAGTGCTATCGATCGTGAAAGTGACCAGCGGCGAATAGCCCAGGCCCACAGAACGCACAAATACCACAATCTTAGTCGCCACAGACGGCCCCCTTGGTATGCCACCCACTTTACTCTGCCAGCGCCAGCTCGCTGCGCTTTTAATGTAGTGCCAATCAAAAGAAAGGCAATCAACGACTGCTCTCAGAGCTATTCCTGCTCCAACTATTCCGCATGCTCGGACTCCGCCTTTCGTACGTTGAACCGGTGAGCTGCCACCAGGGGAACGGTCATGAGAACCACAGCAACCGCCATGACGACTCCAGCAAAGACCTGCGCATGCATAAAGTCCGCGCTGGCCACGTCAGCCAGAGCTCCTGCGATGGGGGCCCCGATGAGCACGCCCACCGCGGCGGTCGACCAGCTCATCCCCAGCCGGGCTCCTATGACGTCGAGGCTGGGGCTCAGCGTCGGATGGGCGGTGCTGGCAGCTGGCGCTGTGACGAGAACCCCGGACAGGAAGCCCCACGCAATGGTCCAGACAACCATGCCGCTCGCCGAGGTCACGGCCATCCAGCTGAACAACAGCAGAATGCCCACGGCTTCCCAAAAGATCAGGATCTGGATGGGGGTGATCCGCGAGCCCAGCAGGTAGGGCACCGTCCGGCCGAAGAAAGAAGCGGCATTGCTGATTGCCAACAGGTCAAAAGCAAAATCCTTGCCGGTCTTGAGCTTTACGGCGGCATATGTCGTCAGGTAGAAGAGTGGGATGTAGTAGGCCAGGAATTGGAAGAACAGCGCCGTCACGAATGTGCCAAAGACGGGCTCGGTAAAGCCCCGAGGATCTATGACCATCTTGGCCGTGGGCGACCGCACGCCAGGCTTGCGGCAGTATATGGTTAGAGTAGGAATCGAGATCAAGAGGCTGATGAGTGCGATTGCTCGTACCGCCCAGGCAAAGCCTACCTGGGGGGCCAGTCGACGGAACATGAGGGGAAATACGATGCCACCAATGCTTGCACCGGTCGATGCGCAGCCGAGGGCGATCGGTCTGCGGGTGGTGAATTTTGATGAGATCAGGGCGAATGCCGGGATGTTTATGGCGCCGGCACCCAAACCGACGCAGAATCCCTGTGCAAGCATGATCTCATAGTATTTGGCCGAGAAAGAGAGCATGAACATTCCAAAGACAACCATGAAGTGGCCCACAATCATCACGGGGCGCAGGTAGCCGCGGTCGGTCAAAGGCCCCGTCATCAGGCCCATGATGGTGACAAATGTCGACTGCACGCTGCCAACCCAGGATAAAGTTGAGGGAGAAGTTCCAGGGAGCAGTTCCGAGCGATAATGCTCCAAGAATACGCCAAAGGTGCTGGAAAGGCCCCTTCATAACGTTAGCAGCGGTAGGTGAAATGACAGGCCTGCATTAACAACTTACCAGGAGTTCACAAATACAAAAAAGCCCGCAACAACGACAAGCCAGGCTTCCGTACCTCCATTCGGCGGCTTAGCCGGGCTCGGCCTTGTGCCATTCGAGGCTGGCGCAAGGAGAGGCTGGCGCTCTCCACTGAGATTATCCGGAGCTGCTATCGGTGCAGCATTTCTGTGCTCAGAGCCAGCGGAAATCTTCTTGACTTGATCAGCTTCGCCTATCTTCTACCCGTCCCGGGGCCTAAAGGGGGGGGGGGGAAGTGTTATCGGGCTTGAAAATTTCCGAAACTTACTAATCCGTTTCTGCCCGACATTGCCGAATTTCTAAGTTTTGACTTCGTATATGGGGTTACAATACGGATCTTGAGACGCGTTCAGGATCCCTCGGGCTATAGTAGATGATAAGGAAGGGCAATTCTACATCTTCTGTCTATATATTGTGCAATGACATGCAGGTATCAGGCAGTGGTGACTGTCTAGCAAAGTTGTTTCCTGGAATCGTTCATCTCGCGGGAACTGCGGTAGTCGCTGCTGTGGCTCTGTGTGACATTTTGGTTTGTCAACGGTTCAGTCCTTTCGGCCTGTGGGTGAGATGACTGCATGGGGTGTGACTGCAGGTCCAATTTAAGCATGACATGACTGCAGCTGCGCGGGTACATGGATTGGCTAACCGCCACTTATGTATCGGACTTATCGGAATGCAATACCGCTGACCAGCCCAATTATTTGTCAAGCGAATGGTGTGGAGATGGTGATCGAGGACCTCGACTGGTTGTAACGCTTCGTGAGGCCTTCTGCCCGAGGCTACGTCACAAGCTTTGAAACTTTTCAAAGCATACCTATGTACGCATGGAGAAGATGAGTCTCTGAAGAAGCCAAATGGCCAGATGATTAGATTCTGACAGCCTGACCAGTGGGCATCATAGTGGGAGCCGAGTTCAAGCGTGCTTTTTAACATTTTCGTCCGCAACAAAATTGATTGTCTACAAGATAAAAATAAATTGTATCTCAATCACAACACGAAACCCTGCACACTTACAACCAACAGTGAGATACCGTTACTCCCCAACATCCAACATGGCTCCTAGTCAAGAGCAATACAAGCTTTTTGCCCAATTCACTCCTGTCTTCTCCGCTGGATTGGTTGCTCTGATATCTGGGGCAGCGCTATTTGTAGGTTCACATCGATCTCTGTGGCACAGTCTTGCTGAATGCTGATGTGACTCCAGTTGTTGTATACAGTTTTCCACCGTTTGTTCGTACACCCGTACCGAAAGTATCCCGGCCCTATGTTTGCCAGAGTTACCGGATTTCCCGTGCTGTACCACTCGTGGAAGGGCGACTTTCATCATTATATCTACCGCCTCCATAACCGCTATGGTGAGTTCAGCACATAGGCCTGGCCGGTCACGCATGCCTAATGGTCTTCCACAGGTGAAACTGTTCGGTACTCTCCCAACAAGCTATCCATCAACAGGATTGAGGCTCTCAATGGTGGGTATCCATGACCCAAGCCCCACCCTATTCTCCTCGCTTGCCAGATCGCTGAATCCAAGACACATGGCACAAAGATATATACGGATTCAACAAGAACGTTTCCAAACCAGAAGAATTCTACTCCGCTTTCAGAGTGAATAAGCATGCGAGGAATGTGTTCAACACAGCAGATAAGGAGGAGCATCGGAGGAAACGCCGTATAATGAGCAAAGCGTTTTCCGCCAAGGCTCTTCCCAACTATGCACCATTCATTCAATCCAAGGTTGATGAAGTGTCGGTCAAGCTGAATGGCGGTACATTCCCGGACTTGGCTGGCCACTGGAGGACATTCAACATGGCTGATGAGGTCAATTATCTTATGCTTGACATCATGGGAGGCCTCTGTTTCGGAGAGCCCTTTGGATTCATCGCCGGCAAGGGCGTGGAAATGATGGCAAACGTTCATGCGCGTGCCGTCCGGATTTATATGGTGAGGCGCCTCTCACTATTATTAATGCCAGCGAGTACTAATGAATGTTCTTTTCAGACTGGCCAGGAGCCTCTGCTAAAGCGGCTGTCGCTAGACAGGCTATTCTTCCCGCATCTGTTCAAGGCCGCACACGCCTTGGGTGAATACACACGCTTCTATACAGAGAAACGCATCAAAAGCCGGGACAATTTGGAAATAGACAAGGAAGCAGTGGAACAGCGCGGCTATGAAGACATTCTGGCCCACCTGATCAACAACAAGGATGACGAGACCGGCGCTGTGTACAGCCAAAACGAGCTTCTTGGGGAGGCCACTCTGCTCATGATGGCCGGTGAGTCCTGAAGATACGATGACGGCGATTGTGGACTCTTTGGACAACGGCTGACGCTTCATCCCAGGATCTGACACATCAACAACTGCAATCAACACGGCACTCTTCTACCTTGCCAACCACCCGCGCGTGCGAAGAAAGCTGCAGCGCGAGCTGCTCAAATGCTTCCCGAAGCTCGAGGACATACACCCCAACACGGCCGAGAACTGCAGGTACCTGCGGGCGTGCCTCGACGAGGCGATGCGGCTCTGCCCGTCGGTGCCGTCCAGCATCCCCCGGGTGGTCGGAGAGGGGGGCATCAGAGTCGTGGGCGAGGACATCCCCGCCGGCCTCTGGGTCTCGGCGCCGCACTTCACGCTCTTCCGCAACGCCAAGTACTTCGACCGGCCGCACGACTACATCCCCGAGCGCTGGATCCCAGAGGACGACGAGGGCTCCGGGGGTTACACGGCCGAGGACGTCAAGCTGTCTCAGACTGCCTTCCAGCCCTTCTCCCTGGGCCCTCGGCACTGCATCGCCCGGAACCTGGCGCTGCGGGAGATGACCTTTGCCTTGGCGCGGATCTTTTACCTGTTTGACGTGGAGCCGATTCCGAACAGTGGGCGCTGGATGGGTGACCTTCCCGGTATTGATACCAGGAACAGTCACTTTATCCATGAGCAGTGGGATGTCTTTACATCATTGGAGAAAGGCCCCTTGCTAAAGGTGAAATCGAAGGGGCGTGGGGAACTTGGCTCCTGAGCGACACCGCTGAATTTGTCGTCCGTGTGAGCTACAAAACACAGGGACAAACAGAACATGTCTGTGGGAATATACACGGGGTTGCTGATGTACCGCACGTGCGGATTCTGGTACGGTAAACAAGAACTTCTGGAATATATCGGAAGTAGTCCATGGGAACTTCATGTGCGTTAGACCACATGACCTACAGCAGGTCAAGTGAACGTATGCAGGCGCCAAGAAGAAAGAGCCAAATAACCTTTAATTTTCCCTAATTGATAAGCTTGTGTGTCCAGGCTGTGTGAAATCAAATCTACCATCTGGCTTCCTCATTGTCTCCCAAAATTGGGATGTGCATTCGAGGGAGATGCGTTGAAGGGCATCTAGGTGATTAATCATGGTATTCGAGCCTGTGGATAAAAAGGGAGATATTATCAAAATAGAGGATTGAAATTGAAGGGATTAAAACTTCCATGCGTGGGAACTTCAACAATGACAGCTTTATTATCGGTCACGGACTGTATTCACGAATGTACTGTTATCAGCACTGTATGGTATTTAACACTGGGTCTTTGAGTGTTTACTACTGTGTGAAGGGACCGCCTACTGCTCAGAAGAGTACGTATACGGATTAAAAGCGAAACCACCCACTTATTGGTCACTGTGACAAAGCCGTCGTCACCCTGCAAGGGGTGAAAGCCAATATTGACATGAGACATTCATGCTCTCAGACTACCTAGGTACAGGAAACTGGGGATGGTGTGTGCTAGAAACCCTAGACAGGGCTACTCTGTCTATACAGACTCATCATCATGGTGTTCACATGATTTCATGGTAATTGACGGCAGCAGTCCAGCGTTTTGGGTTGAGAAGAACCCGTTGACCGTGTCCAGTCGTCGAAATTTGCTGAGCTTCTGCTTCCGGGACACAGAACAAACCACGGAACGTGTAGCATGTACAAGAACGACACTCTAATCGAGTCTTATCTGGTCAATGCAGTCTTTCAGGGTATGAAAATTACAGGCGGTGGGTTCGTCAGAGCCTGCAGTCAGCCTCTGACTGCATCCTGCCGGTCCCCCGCATTTTGCGCAGGATTGGATCCGGCTCAAGCAAGCATTACCCGAGGTTTCTCACCACTGAGTGGCTCAAGAAATACCACAGACAACTTCAACTGATGTGACTAGAGGTCTCTGGGGGGAACAAATTACGTCATGGTTGAAATGGCGAACAAGAAACACATATGACTTTCAGCACATGTTTTTCAGCAAACAACCGAAGGGTCCAAGGCAATTAATCACTTACCCTATTATCCCTAGAGATAAACACCTTTTGCTGCGTCCGCGAGAATGGAGACAACGCGGAAATTTGTTTCCAATATTTGGGATGTGAAGTTCTCAGGTCACAATCTACTCTGCGCGGCAACTGTTGGGTACATTGCCGCGCTATGGATTGCGTATCGCGTGCTCAATGCGCTGTACAATATCTCACCGCTTCATCCTTTGTCGAAGTTTCCCGGGCCCAGGTTGGCAGCTGCAACTTATCTCTACGAGATATACTATGACTGGTGGCTTGTCGGCCGGTACACTCGAGAAATTCGAGGCATGCATGAGCGTTATGGTGAGCCACAATAAGGATGACACGCCAGCTGCTTCTCCCCCCCCCCCCCAATCCGCATTTGCCCTCCTTTTTCCGACTTGAATTTACCCTACTAATCAATGCGCACTTACAGGACCGATAGTAAGAATCAACCCTGACGAGCTGCACTGCAATGACCCGTACTTTGCAGATGCGATCTATGCCGGGCCCGGCCACGTCCGCGACAAATGGCAGCACCAGTTGAACAACCGCGCCGAGGGCCCCGTGTCGCTAACGACTCACTCAACCGCAAATCACGAACTGCACCGCCTCCGCAAGTCTGCCGTTGCGAGGTTCTTCTCACGGCAACAGATGCTGAAGCTTGAAAGTGAGGTGCGCGATTTTGCCCAGCTCACCGTCGACAAGATGCTGCGCATGGCCGGTAGGGGACCCTTCGATGTCAAGGCAGCCTTCAACTGCTTCACCGCGGATATCATCGCACAGTACTCGTTCGGCGAGACCATGGGCTTCCTCCAGCAGCAGGAGTTCGAGCCCAACTTTGCCACGTGGGTCAGCCCGTTCCTCAAGAGTCAGTTCTTGATGAGGCATAGCGTTCTGGCCCGGAAGATAGGTCGCTTTGCACCGGTCCTGGCGGATTACATGGGAGATGATATCAAGGCCGTCACCAGACAGATGAATGTTGTCATACCTGGTTACGTCAAGGCAGCTCTGGCAGATCCAGAGAACAGTCGGGTCTTCCGCGAGATGGCCGAGTCCAAGTCGCTGCCAGACAACGAGAAGTCTGCATACCGTCTTGCAGGGGAGGGTTTTGACTTTTTACTTGCTGGAACCGAGACCACTGCGGTAAGCTAACATCTTTGAGACCTTTGGTCAAGTCCTCCCCCTACCACAGCCCTCGAGAAGAGAAAAAGTAACCTTGTCTTTGCCTGAGCATCATTTTAAATGAAATAGCCACACAAGTTCACTTGGTGTTAAATTGTTGCTAATACAAAGTCGGCAGGCTGTCCTCACGACCATCACATACTGGCTCCTAGCACAGGCCAGTACCTACAAGCGACTGATGGAAGATCTTCACGGTGTCAACATTTCAGAACTCAGGTGGACCGAGCTTGAGCAGCGGGCGTACATGTGGGCGGTCGTCCATGAATCGCTTCGCATGATGTGAGACAACACCAGAAGTGTTTCCCGCCTGGTCTATTGTCGAATGAGGAGAACCCAGTCCAAAACACTCTAGAACGGCGCAAAGACTTACAATATTGCTTGAAGCATGACTCTGACTTATTCTACAGGCCCGGTCTAGCCCACAGATCGTCGAGGATAGCTCGTGATGAGGACCTAGTCTACGCAAGCAGAGATGGAGGTGCCGACATGGTCATTCCTCGAGGCACGCCCATCGGGATGACCTCGATGATCAATCACTGGAACGAGGAGCTTTTCCCCAACCCCGACGAGTTCATCCCCGAGCGCTGGCTTATTGACAACCAGCCGAATTACAAACTGCAGAAGTATTTGCTTTCCTTCGGCAAGGGAACACGGTCCTGCTTGGGAGAACAGTACGTCATGCCGGGCCCAAATCTCCCCAGCCCTTTATTGGGTGGATGCTAACTGGTCCAGTTTGGCATATTGCGAAGTCTACATTCTCACAGCTTTAGTTGCATTTCATGTAATTCCTAGGGCTCGTCTGTTTGAGACGACGCGTGATGATATTTCTTATGATCATGATTGTGTAGTGGTGCAGACAAAGAAGGGCTCAATCTCGGTACGAATCGAGATTGAGTAAAGATACATCAGTTTGGTTCATAAATTTGCCGGGATTTCGAGCATCTTTGATGTTTCTGCCGTTGCTTCAGAGATCAGACTCATGAAATACCTCAATTTTACTAGGAGCAGACGGCGTCCATCCTATTTTAGCCAAGATCTCAACATGCCTTGCCCACACTGGGTCTCATTATTGAGGTTGTGCCAAAAGAGAGATTCTACAAAAACTGGCTCGTGAATGTCCTCAGTCCCGCAACAAGGGATGAAAAACCTTGGAAATGACCCATCGAATCAGTAACCTCTTTGCAATGCATCACTCACCAATGGCTGGAGTACGTGCTGCTAAGTCATGTAGATATCCTACGCCCAGATTCACTATACTTCGAAGACAGATCTTTCTGATTTTACATCCTTGATCATATTTTCTGCTGTGTCAGTCACTAGATTTATTTCAGCGGCTGTATCCTGGCCCCTCTCCCAGCTCAAGTTGTCTTCCCGCCAGCGTCGACCCTCTTCGCCGCAGCCGGGAACAAGTCCCACCCGTTTCGTCCCACGATGCCCGTCTCATTAAACAGGCGCACTTCGATATCCTCCACGTCCTGCTGGTTCTCAGTCATGGTCGCCTCGGTGGAGCATGGCACTCCGCAATCAGCTCCGTAGATGACATTTCCCACGCCCACCATCTGTATGGCAGGGCACAGCCCTGTTTTGGCAGTCGCGGCCGTGTCAACACGCAGTCTGGACAACGAGTCCTCGATCTCAGCTCTCGTCAGGTTCAGCGGGTTCGGGACCCACGGCTCCGTGCCGAGCAGCGAGAGGCGGCCCGCCAGCACCGGCAGCGCGCCGCCGCAGTGGGCAAAAACCCACTTGATCTTTTTGTGGCGCCGGAACACGCCCCGGTACAGCATGTCGGTGATTGTCCTGGCCGTGTCGAATGCCACGTCGATCAGGGGCGAGGGCCGGCCGTCGTTGCCCTTCTTGAAGGCGTCTGGGTGTACGTGACAGACTGCTGCTCGGGCGTCAAGTTCCTGCAGAACGGGCTCCAAGGAATCGCTGCTTAACATGACGCCATTGTAGACCGTGTTAAGAGCGTATCCGTCGTTTGGGATCTCGAAAGCATCACCCCGGCGGATCTCTTCTAAGCATGCGGTAGCATTGTCTTTTGCGTTCTAGACATGTCAGCTCTGCAAATATCACTTCAACGGTTTCATCGAGAAAGTGTGCAACAGAAAGGTTGGACTTGGCGGTCTGCGAAGTACCCGTGAGTACAAAACTTCGGTCGTTTCTGACGAATACTTACACGCAAGCCAAAAAAAAAAAAGATCAAAAGAAATGCACATTTATGCTTACCCATAGGAAGCGCCAAAAGAAGTCCGAATCGCGTAGGATATTTGCTGACAATAGACGCCCCGTAGTCATTTGCCTGTCTGAGACCCTGGAGAGACTTTGGTATATACGATAACATCTGCATACTAACATTGGCCTTGTCAAGATAAGGCAGTATACCCTCAGCCGACCATAACCAGGGTTCGTCCACCATGAAATCGACCCTCCAAAAGCTTTCCAACTGTTCCCGCAGCTTCTCTTCGCTCAGCGGAACTCCAAAATGGCCGTGGATGTCGAGATAGCCGCGGGTTGAGTTAGACATGGCGGAAAAGGAATTCAACGATCGATCATTGATGGATCCTGTGAATAGGGGGAATGACAGCAGCGATACTTTTCTGAAGCGTAATGCGGACTTGTTGGCGAGGAACTCTGGTGCATCTGGCAAATGGGCTGTTTGAGCCACCCAGCTTCCATCACCATATGTGTCAGCGTCATCGAGCGGACTTAACATAGATTATCCCCGTGCTGGTGCCTGTTGCTGAGTTCCCCCATGCATCGTATCTTGGTCGTAATTATGCAGCTGTCAGGGCACGGCTGACAGATTGGATGAATGGGTACTTAATTGGCAAAGACTTTGGATGATCTGTGGATTTGACCCCCTGCCGCTAATATGCAAATGTCAGGGCCTTGTTACCACAGTACCTATCTGCCACTGCGCGTGATACGACGCAGTCAGGCACGTGCATCTAGGTCGGAGATTCCCTCACCATACTAGTACGTGCCCGCACACTCATGCGAAAACCACTGAGGCTAGGCATTCAGTGGATGTTCCACAAGTCAAGGAAAGGGTTCTCACACAACACAGATCGTACAAGGTGAGTCAAAAGAAACCACGTTGACCTAGAAATTGGATGAGAGCATAGATTGCTTCTTAAAAAACATGCTAAGGAAGCCTTTCCCAAGCAGTGGACATCTTACCAATTGGTGTGCTGCTATTGTACAATTTCCTCACATGCATGCTGTCTAGGCTTCCGTCCGTCTTAGAATTGCCAGGTCTGTCTGTACCGTTTCACGGCATCACCGTATGAAACGTGACAACGCGGAATTTTCCTCGCGCCAATCGAGGTGCTCGTTCGCCCGTTTGGACAGGCTGACAATGTGACGCTGTGGTGTGATCTGAGGGTGTAGAGCTCATCAAAGCAGAGTGTCACGTTCTTGCCTAGGGTGGTTTCTGTTCATGTTCAACTCGCGGAGATTCGTGTTTTAAAAAATGAAATTAAAAAGCTTTAAATTACACGTGTCACAGCACTGGGCTAGATCGTCTGTCCTGGTGCATCTTCTATTTTTGGCGGTAGAACTCTTCGCTTTCTTTTGTAGGCAAAAGTCGCAATGTTGGGAATCTCGGACTTGTCTACGTGGCATTGTATCTGGCAGATCCACATCCAAGTTTATACATGGCACCTTGCCAGCAACGACTCCACCCCTCTGAAGAACATTAGATGGAATAGATGATCCAAACATCCACCGTCTTTTTGGCTCACTCCTCAAGATAAATGACCACGACTTTGCTTACTCTCGATCCGGCTATGTGCTCGTAGCCCTCTTCATACCTGCCCTGTCCATATTGGCCCCTAGATGATTCCATATTCATCCCCTGTTGTTGGTATTCCGGCACAACTATTTCAACTTCAGCCTGTCTTTCAGCCTGTGTGAGTGATGATCTCCTGGCTGACGCTGGTGTCGGCGGCATGGCATGACGGGCTGACGACATCAGGATCTGTCTCAAGTCGATTCCATGTTCTCGAAGCAGACCAGTGGCAGACGGTCCGGTCGGACGCTGTTGGCACGGAATGCTCTGTCTGCGTTGGCTTGAGGGATACATTGTGGTGCTGGGTATTCCTGAATTTGAACGTCGTGGGGTTGAGGAACGAGTTTGCGAAGGCCTCTCAGTCTGACGAAGCAGAGGATCCGGATCGTTGTTGTCAGATCGGTTCTCCATGCCACGCAGGTTGCTTGTGCGTTGCGGAGATGTCGTCCCAATGTTGCGGGCGACTGATTGAGGCTGCTGAGATTGGGCCAATTGCCCGATTTGTCCATTCCCAGAACTTACCAAGGGGGGCTGCTGCCACTCATTACTATTGACTTGCGGTCTGGGCGGCCATGAGGCCGCATGGCCACCCCGTAACGACCCGTCTGCCGCGTAGTAGCCTCCGTAGCCAAGGTTTACGCCTTGGCCTAACGGGTCTGTTGGAGCTGCGAACTCTTCAGGTGCGGCCATTGTAGTCATGGCTGTTTTATTCTGGGCTGATACAGAGGAGTGCGGCATGAATTGACCCCCATCGAACCAGCAGTCTGGTACTCCGCCTGCAGTCCCCGAGACGTTGTCGATTCTTCCGTCGCCATGCTCAGGTCCGATATTCAATCCTGCTGTTACGTTTGGCTGGCTTGTCGGCGATATGTCGTCCACCGCAAAGGAATCGAATGTCTCCGTACGGAAGGCCTGGCCACTCTGCGCCTCGCTGACACATCTTGCTTCTTCCCCTCGAGAGGAGGCACCCAGACCGGCGCCTGTCATCAATGTGGAGGGGTTCCCCGTCAAAGAAGCCTGGTCTCGCGAATTAAGCCGTCGGTCGGAAGGGGATCCCGGCTGTGCAATCTGATTCTTCGTGCCTGTCGCGCACTGGGTCAGACTGGTTCGTAGGATGCGGCTCGGGTATAGAATGGAGTGTACAAAGACAAGGGCCTGTCATCTTACGGTGCTTCCGTTGTGCCAGCCTGTTCTGTACCCTTCTTCGGTGCGCTATGTCCGAGATTTCCATCCAATCCTCGTCCATGGCTCTTTCACGTGAGACAATGCCGGCCGAATGGGAAAACAAACTTGATTTTTTTGTTTGACCTGGAGTCAATCAAGAACTAGATTCAATTCGAGTGTTTTCAAAATCTCTGTAGACTAGGACCTTGCTCGCATCGAGGTTTCTCCTTTGCTGCGGGGTGATAAATCGTTCCGCACATCAAGGCATTATTATAGAGCCTTATTAGCAAAGCGGAATTGCGATTGTTGACCCGGATCCATTAATCGTCCTGAGTCTCACGTCATTCTTATTACACGGCGGAGTAAATTGAACCTGAGTGGCTCAAGATATCATGTTCGATGCAGCACAGATCCTTCCACTGCCCTTTTTGGTCTCGTTTAGCGTAATGCGTCTCCAGAAATCAGGCGCAGACACACGGCCGCCTTGAAGGAGTCGAGTTGCAGTACGGGGGACATATCCTCTGCTCACCGCTCCTTGAGCTTCTTGAACCAATCCCGACACTATGAGGCTCTGAATAGCCCACATTTGGTGTGGACCATTCAGATGGCGAAGCGATCTGATCATAACGATCCTCGATGTCTTCAGCGTTCCCCACACGCCGCCTGAGATATGAGCCTCAATAGTGATGCTCGTACTCTTATCAGATGCAATGCTGGCAAATTTCACATTTCTACACTTGTTCGCCAGCCTGTAGGTGAAATTCTTACCGTACTGTATATTAATGAGAGGGATTACATATGCCTGAGATGGATGATGGAGATACGAGCGATGGTTATTCACGTCCGGCATCAGGGCCTTCTGTGAATATCATTTCCAACTTTAGCCAGAATCCTGCGTGAAGCTTTTGTTGATAATCTTCGGGACACGAAAGTCGACTCTAATTCGTCTCCCATCCTACCTTGCAGGTGCAAGGCACTTATCCGCGTGCGAAGGGACCGGACGCATACTGCTTATGCAGCATATGTAAACGAGTCAAAAACGAGACTACTAAAGTGCCTATTTATCCGTGTGTGCCTATCTCGATGACAGAGGAAACATCCCCGGCTTGGCTGCGTCTTTCCATCCTGCTCACAATTCCGCGGGTCGAGAAGGAGCTCATCCTTCCTGGCATCGTGGGCAGTGACTCATTTTGCTCAACCAACATTGGACCAGGTGGCCAGTTGGCCCCATGGGATTCGGCTTAATGATCCACACCCTACAGGTCCCCTACAGGCGTGGTGCACGAGTGGGTAGGCCCCAGTGGTTCCAAAAGTACTCATTGTCATCACTGTGTGCCCAAAACCAAGTACTTAAGTACCTCGATACCTAATGTCCTTTGTGTACCTGTTACCTGGACCCCTGCACCCTGTACTGCACCCCCACGTCTTCCGTCAGACTAAATGCGGATCCTGCCGCTGGTGCGGAGTACAGGATATTCCCTTGACTATTACCAACCAGGGACTTGTGTGCGGGCCTGATGCAACACTATATATAGACCAATCAAATACTCTCCGTAAGATGCATGAACAGTGACTTACTGTAATGGTTGTTACTTGACTTGTAGTCTTCTTAAGAATTTACTACAAATCGCGGCTCTCATTCAGCCTAAATTAAATTTGTAAGGATAGTATAACTCTTGCATTTAATTATAGTTTCGAGGTACGCTGGGGCATCTATCACTAAGAGCTCAGAAGTGACCTGGACACGAATTAGGGGTTCGTCCTGCACGAAAGACGGGCTGCAGCTAATGCAGTGGTTGGGTATCTTGGACATCGGAAATACCAGGTTTCCGGGGCTCTCCTCGGGTCAGCTCGCACCAAGCTACTGGTGGACTGATGAAATGATGTAAACAGCTGCGGCCAAGTACTCAGCCGTTGGCCCGTTGCAAAACTTGGCATGCTCACATTATGGGCGAGGGCTCCGCCTATCTCATCTCCTCAGGAACAACAAGCACCAAAGGGCCCCAAGGCTTACTCGTAGAGCGTAGCAGCTGTTTCAAGACTTGCAAGGACAGGAAAGGCAGCGATGTTCGCTTTCCCTGGCCGGCCATGATCTTCTGTGACGCATTTGCGAGCCGAGCAAGTTTACCAGCCAACCAGGTTACACAAAGCCTTCCTTGTTCTTGCATCCATTCACGTTCGCCGTGCCGGATATAACGACTCTAAAACCCGGGCGACAGTTCCCTTGTCCTGTCAACTCGAACGAGCCATGCGAGCTCCGTGCCTGACGTGGCTCTGCGAAAAACAGAACGAGCCGCACGCAGTGGCTTCATCTAGCTAACAACACGCGCCGACGTTTCTGCAACCCGATTATCATCCCCCTTTGATTCCGCTCCCCAATCCGGTCCCTCTGCTCACGTCACTCAAGCCTCGACCAGCACAAGATTCGATTCGATTGATTGGGACCGAAGATGGCTACTCAGATTCGAGATACTGCATTCGGCCAGCTCGTGCGGCGCCTGTCCGACAACAGATGGTTCCGCTACCCAGACGAGGTCGACCCGACCCTGTGGGAAAAACACTTGCGTGACAGGGAGTCCACCACAGAGGAGAAGCACAACGGAACCTCGCCCAACGGCGCCGATGCTTCATCACCAGGACCAGAGGGGTCCGCCGGTGATGGCGCCCGCTCGGTAGAGGACGGGCAGGATGTCTATCTGGTGGACTGGTACGGGCCCGACGACCCAGAGAACCCAATGAACTGGCCCGAGAGCTGGAAGTTCCTGATCGCGGCTCTCGTCTGCGTCCTCAACTTTGTCGTTTATATCGCCAGCTCGCTCTACGTCCCCGGCGAGACAGACTTTGAGGAAGAATTTGGCGTCAGCCCCACCGTCGCCATCCTGGGCCTCTCCCTCTTCAGCATCGGCTACGGCTTCGGCCCCATGCTGTGGTCGCCCATGTCCGAGATGCCCCAGCTCGGGCGCAGCGGCATCTACGTCTGGACGCTGTTCGTCTTCGTCCTCCTGCAGCTGCCCACCGGGTTCGCCGTCGACGTCGCCATGTTCCTCGTCTTCCGCACCATCAGCGGTTTCGTCGGGAGCCCCACGCTGGCCACAGGAGGTGCCACCATTACCGATGTCTACGGCCCAGCACGTGCGGCCTTTGGCATTTGCATTTGGGCTTCGTGTGGTGTCTGTGGTCCTATTTTTGGTCCGCTTATTGGTGGCTTTGTTGCCCCTGTGAAGGGCTGGCGATGGACAATTTGGATCTACACGTGGATGTGTGTAAGTGCTCTCGCTGAGGCCCACCTCCGTTCCCAACCAAACAGGCTTTTATTCCCTTGTCCCGTGCCTTTTACCGTGATGCGACGCGTCGGAAAGTCATCTCAATGAACTCACACTCCCCCAGGCACTGTGTCTTATCCTCCTGTTCTTTCTTCTGCCCGAGACGAGCTCCGCCAACATCTTGCATCGGAGGGCCAAGAGACTGAGAATGGGCACTGGGGACCACCGCCTTCGAAGCCAATCCGAGATCGATATCGCCCACCATACGACAAAGGACCACCTCCTTGTCCTCGCCAGGGCCTTCACATTGACCTTCACCGAGCCCATCGTTTTCGTCGTCGACCTGTACACGGCTCTTCTATACGGTGTGCTCTTCACCTGGTTTGAGTCCTTTCCCTTGGTATTTGGCGAGATTTACCGCTTTGAGTTTGAGATACAGGGTTTGGTCTACCTAGGGCTCCTGGTGGCCCTCATGATCGTTGTACCACTCTATCTGCTCTGGGTGAAACGGGTTCTGGTGCCTGCCAGCTCCAAGCCCGGCTTCATCCCCGAGCATGTCCTCCCTCCGACATGGGCCGGTGCTATTGCGCTCCCGGTCTGCCTGTTCTGGTATGGCTGGACTGCTCGCGAGAGCATCCACTGGATCGTGCCAATTATCGGGTCTTCCCTCTTCACGATCCCCTTGGTCACCTTTTTCAACGGCATTCTCAACTATCTCGGAATGTCTTACTCAGCCTATGCGGCATCGGTCTTCGCCGGCAACGGACTCTTCCGTGCTCTGTTCGGTGCAATATTTCCACTTTTCGTAAGTTGCATTGAAAAATATTCCCGAGTCGCACAAAATCCCCCTCCTCGAGTAGACTGATTCCAGCCCGTACTGAAATATTGTTGACAGGCACGATCGCTCTTCACCGATCTCGGTGTCGGCCCCGGCAATTCTCTTTTGGGTGGTATTGCGGCTCTGTTCCTGCCAATCAACTTCATCTTGTACTTCGTAAGTATACCCTACCTTTGCGTCAAACATGAGCGTCAACTAAACAGACATTCAGTACGGGCCTCGGATTCGAGCAATGAGTCGGCATGCTCGTCACGATTAGTGAAAGGTACATTCATTAAATTGAATGGAAAAACAAACGGGCGCAAATCGGCTCTGCTTAAAAAAGGTCCATAGCATAGTTGACCTGGCTGGGCAGCAAACGACGTGTTGGCAGCGGCACTCTCATCTGCATATAGACCTTCCTGAGATTTGCCATGTTCAAACATGTCCAAACCATAGACTTGTGTATAACACTCAACGAAGGCAGACGCCAGGGTCATTGGCTCTGTTCGTTTTTTTTTAGGTTCCTTGTTTTTTTTTGGGGGGGGGGGTGGTTCACAGACAAGTGCACCCACTTCCACAGACAATTTCTATGCGTCAAAATACTCCCATACACCACCCATGTCTGTAGTCAGGGTTGCGAGGAGGTTAAATGGCATTGTAAACTATTTCTATTCTGCGAATTCCTCTTCTTAAAATGCATCTCAGGTGCCGTTCCTCACCAGACCATCTGCGCTGACATCCCACGTGCATGAGATGACAGCGCTCAGTGAACGACTTTTACACGAGTCGCCTCCCAGGTTATCATCAATCTCAACATTATGCCTCGCCTGTTCACCTGCGTTGGATCATTCAACCCAATGTATAACCAAATTTCCTGATTGAGATTGAAATAGTCACCGTTATGTCTACTGAGTCTCAAGTACACGGAACTCGAGCAGTTTTGATGTCTGAGTTGTGGCCCCGACTTTGGAAATGACGATATGGTTATCGCCTGTGGACTTTACAATGCATATGCCGCAGTCAGGAGGGGTAGGGTTTTGAAGGGGATTTAAACGTAAGTATCAGCATCGCTCTTTTGCGTAGTTTACTGCTGACACTTGGCCGTTCCTTTACCGCATCTCCAATGTAAACATGAAGAGGATTGTCGATCCTCAGCCTTGGCTGACTTTGTACCACGTCGACCAAGGTGATACCGGTGTTACCAAGATCTTAAAGCCGAGTCACATTATGATGGGTCAGATAAATGCATTCCGACAGTAGTGGATCGTACCGGATGTGGAAGGTCCCTTATTTACAGGTCAGGCTTTGTTTTTCTGACACGGTGTCTGACACGTGCATGCATATTGCCTTGCAAAGACCTACCTCTCCGAGCTCCGGAATAATTGCTGATCTGAGAGCGTGGGATCTGACCGGTGAGGAACCCCCACATACGTGCCTCAAGTTGTGTCACACAGGAATCAGATGCTGGTATGGGCTCGTATCTGGGCATCCACCGAGGTCAGAAACGAAGCATCGCTTTTGCCTGTCGGCGTCACAGGGGCTTAGACCAGGCGTGCAGGGAAATAAGCAAGTTGGAACGAAAACGCGTAAGCGAGACTTGCTAGCGAAACAGATCCGAGTGGTCAATGGAGCACGCCTGATCATGAAGGATCGTGTGTTGTGGGAGCATTGCCTAACCAGGTCACCTGTCGGCGTCGACTTCTGGAGTCACTTGTCCGGTCGGAGAGGACCGCCTTGCGGTTCGGATTGCAATGCAGTCAGCGCTTAGGGTTGAATTGTGAATACTAGCTAGCAGATATAGAGGTTTTGGAGGGGAATATCTGAGGAAGGGCGAGAAGAGGCAGCTCAAGGCATTCGTTCTGGAATTTATTGTGTATTTTCATCGACACGATTCCAAGTGTCGTTTTTAATCCGCCATAGGGATTGAAAATTCTGTACTAGTCCCTGGAGAAGTCTTGATTTTGCCACAACTGTAGACCATGGCAGAGCCTCATGTGAACCCGCCCCGGCACAAATCGGAGCCGGCTGATCGCTCCCGACTGGCGCAACCCTTAAAATTTGAATTCTCCGGCCGTATTGTGCCAAACCGATTCATGAAGGGGGCTATGACCGAGCAGCTCTGCACCTTTGACTCACAGTGCCCGGAAAAGAGAGGCATACCAACCAAGAATCTCCAAAGGTGTTATGAAAGATGGGGTCGAGGTGGGATTGGGATGATCCTCTGCGGCAATATCAGTATGGCACATCCGGCTCAACGTTCCTGTTACAACGAGATGCTGACAACCCAGTGATCGACCCGACCGCTCTCGAGTCCACCGGCGACCCAGTCATTCCTCGCGATGCTGAATATTCAGGCCCTCGATTCCACGGGTTCTCAGCGGTAGCCAGCGCGGGCAAGGCCCACGGGTCGCTGATGGTGGCCCAGATAAACCACCCGGGCCGACTCTGTCTCTTCCAAGAGTCTCCAGTCGCCGCCTCGGCCGTGGAGGTTGTCAACAACGGCAGGGGTGACGGCATCTACAAGTTCCCCCCGCCGCACGAGGCCTCGAAACAGGAGATCCGGGACATCATCGACGGCTTCGCCCACGCGGCCGAGTACCTGCAGCGGGCGGGCTGGGACGGCGTCGAGATCCACGCGGCCCACCACTTCCTCCTGTGCGGCTTCCTGAGCCCGAGGACCAACCGCCGCACGGACGAGTACGGCGGCAGCCTCGAGAACCGGATGCGGCTGATCCTCGAGGTCGGGCGCGAGGTCCGCCGCCGCACGCCGCCGGGCTTCGTCCTGGGCATCAAGATCAACAGCACCGAGTTCCAGGACACGGGCTTCGTGACGGGGGAGGCGCGCGAGCTGTGCACGCGCCTGGAGGCGTGCCGGTTCGACTTTGTGGAGCTGAGCGGGGGCTCGTACGAGAAGGTCATGTACGCGCACCTGCGCGAGAGCACGAGGAGGAGGGAGGCGTTCTTCCTCGAGTTTGCGGACCAGATCGCACCGGCCCTGTCGCTGACCAAGGTCTTCGTCACGGGCGGGCTGCGCACCGTGAGTGGCATGGTTGGCGCGCTCGACACCGTGGACGGGATAGGGCTTGGCCGACCCCTGACAGACGAGTGGCAACTTTGTAAAGACATACTGGAGGGTAGGGTGGATGGCGCCGTCGTTTCCGCCATCGACCCTGGCGACTTCTGGCTGGCATTGATGGCGGGGAACAGGAACATGAGGCTGGTGGGAATGGGGCGGGAGCCTTTGCCATTGTGGAAGCAGGAGGTCGTCGATGAATTGAAGGCGGGATACAAGGATTGGGCGGAAAACAAGAGCACGGAAAGAGAACTCGGGTTCTATGAAGTCTTTGATGCTGCATATCGCGGGACGGGCGCGTCAAGGCCTTCCATCTAGGCAAGATGGTAGAAGTGTACGTCTTAGTGGTGTGCATAATCTATGTTCTGATCAGTGAAGGATCTGCATATTCGCGTACGGCCGAGCATAGATCATGCATGTGTGCCGTTCTGAGTATGATCCGATCAGCTGTCCACGTGTGTCTCCAAGGCGTGAGCCGGTTTCATGTGACAAATGGCTGAGCGAAATCACAACATCACATTGAGAGAAGTGCCATATTGTGACATCAATGACATTGGAAGCAATCGATGTCACAGGCCCCAGCCACATATCAACAGTGCTCCCGAGCGCCCCACACTTCTCGAAACGCTTTCTCCTTCTTTGATCAACTCGATTCCACTAGCCGTTGCCCATCACTTCGTGATACTTACAACTACTACTGATTGCTCAGTCAGTGCAACAAAGTGTGCTCTAAATGTTCTATAATAATATCTTCAAATGAAACGAAATCGAAGCACCACGTGAAATCTGAGAAAATATGGCCTCTTTCGTCCAGTCACGAAGGGAAACTTTCTCCCTTCCAACAGTTAGGGTTGTTCAGGCACCAGGTGCCACAAAGAAGAGCAGTCCAATCATGAGATTGGCATATAGTAGTTGAACTTCCCGTGCGGGTCCCAGGTACTCTTCAATTCCCTCAGCTTGGTCAAGCGCCAGGGCTCATAACCGTACATGCTCTCCAGCGTCTCATTCCCGAAGGCGTAGTTGACGTAGACGTTGAGCTCAGCCCCAGGCCCCTGGCCGGCGTGGGCGATGCCCCGCGCCCGCTCGCCCCACGCGATGGCCTCGGCGTCCAGGCCTGGGTTGTAGTCGTACTGGATGACCTGCGTCCAGATGACGTTGTCCCCCCGGTGGGGGTAGGCGGTGCTGTCTGGTTCCACCGCCTTGATCCCCTGGACGCTGTAGCTCTCGAACACGAGGATGGTGCCGCGGAACTCGGGCCTGGCCACGGTGACGTCCCTGAAGAGGTCGTACAGCTCCCGGTTCGTCGTCGCGTTGTAGGTGAGCAGGTCGGCCGCGAACTGCATGCGCTGGGTGCCGTGTCCGCACAGCGCGCTGTCGAGTCCTGTCCCTGACGCGTTCGCGACCTGCTCGTATGGCACCAGCTCCTCCGTGCTGCTGACGGGGTTGAGCGCCTTGAATGGGTCTGCGTATGGTGAGGCCGCAGCAGAGTCCCCAGCATAGTTTATGGTGAGGATCAGCACCGGCTCGGTGGTGCTGATTGTGGTGTCCCAGGCGTAGTTGAGCAGCAGCAGGCCCATCTCCATCGGAAGTGTTGCATCGGACTGGCGGTTCATCTCGTCGAAGATATTTTCCAGTTGGTCTTGCATGAAAGAGTATTGTCCAAGGAACCACACCGGAGAGGGCTGATCGTACACCTTGTAATTGAAGCTCGTGACGATGCCGAAATTGTGACCAGCCTGGAAAGCCTCATTAGTAAGGCCCAACAAGCAGTTTCATGGAAAACTTACTCCTCGGAAACCCCAGAACAGGTCCGGGTATGACTCGTCACTAACGGTGATCTGTGTGCCGTTCCAGAGGACCACGTCCAAGGATATGAAATTGTCCAGGACGAGGCCAAAGAAGCCCTGCAGGCGACCGTGCCCTCCCCCGAGGCCGGCACCGATGTTTCCAACACACCCACATGCTCCACTCGCTGTTGAAACAGGTCAGAGGGGCTCAAGTTCTCGATATGGTAGACGAGTAACTCACCAGATGCCTTGCCGTGTTGAGCCAAAACGCCAATGACTTCTTCAACATATACTCCGCCACCCATCACGGCAGATTCACCATCTTCCGAGAGGGTGATATCCGTTAGCTTGTTCATCCAGATTTGGATACCGTTCTGGACCCCTGAGAGGGTATAAGGGCTTCCGTGGCCACGGTTCACGGCAATAAATTGGAGCCCAGCCAAGTTGGCATACTTGACGACGGAGGCGACATCGTCGGCTGTGGCAACCTCGACAACCACGCTGATGTTGGGCTGGCCGTAGATATTCCATCGTGAGGTGGCGTCATCGTATTCCTCGCTTGCTGGAAAATACATCGTGGCACCGTTGGAAAGCTGCGGACCAAGTTGCTGTTGGACCTCATCAGCCGTCGGGGCTATAGCGACGAAGCCTGGATCCGCGTCTCGCAGCGCATAAGGCACTCTGGCTGCTGCGGCCGCCACTGAGAGGCACAGGACAACTGTCCTCAGGCTTTCAAAAAACATTTTGATGGTTTGGACGAGGATGAAGAGCGTGCCCACGCTTGTCCAGTCTGAAGGGGGCATGCACACCCCCTCAACTTATACTTTTACACAAATACATTGATCCTCTTTCTTCTTCCTTTGAAAGCCTCAAGGATGGTCTTCCATGAATCCTACTCATCTCTGCGAAACAGGCATTAGCACTCCGACGGTGTGAACCGTCCGGTCAAGCCGCTCGGCCCCCAAGCACGAACTTCAACTTGTGCTGTGACAAGAATCCTTCTGTTCCACCCCTCAGCCACAGCTGAGTTGCAAGTCGAGATGTGTTTTCTAGCGTCTCGCTATCATGGGGTGGGTGTGAGGTGGAGCACCGATTCCTTTGACTGTCAGACCAGGGATGCCGCCTTGGTGGAAGGAGGTTCAGGTCAGTCAAGTGCTGTGGAATCCGGGTTGTGCCGGGTCGGGAGCTGAAGTGACTCGACTGTTTCTTATTCCCATGCCCAACCGGCGCCGCCGTTCGTGAGTAGCCACACTAAACCCAAGAGATGATGTACGAGAGCTTTTGAATATTGAAATTGTCAACAGCGAATATGGAGCAGAACTATTCCAGCCCGCACTACCAACCCGGATTGGCTTCTAAAAAAAATACAATGGCCATGTGACTGTGATGTGCCATGACCGGGTGGAAATGTTTCGGGTTTTTTCAATCCATCTTCTCTTTCGCGTGGGGGCACACATGGGGGCCGTCGTCCCGGCTCTCTTTTGCACCCACCACAACCCGGAGGCTGAGATGACCCAGGGTCATGGAGGAGCTGCTCAGATCCCTGAACCAACGAAGGGCGAGAGATTGTCTTCGTCTCGCCCAATCAAAGTGAACGGATATCCTTCAAAAAAAGGTACAGAGTACGTGCATTACTCCGTGTATCTTGTACTTGGGTGCTCTGACCAACCGTTCGGTTCATACCACAAGAGGAATTGGAGTACATCCCCATTAAGCTAGTGGGTGCATAATGCGTATTTTAACCGATTTATCGACCCAAATGTATTGTACGTACGTATCATAATCTACTTCCAAGATACGTAAGTATAGGAATTATATAAATAACAAACGCAATCGTCTAAAGGACTTCCTGCCATTCAGAACCAGCTTGTCATACCACTCACAGCCACAGTCCAATCGTCAAAGTATTTGCCAGAGTTTCTGGACTGCTGCCTCTTTCAAAAAGTAACTTTTCGAACCTGTGAGTCACGCATCTCATCTTCTTTACGACTGAACGGAAAGTCCACCTTGAGCAGCTGAAGCCAAGCCAACCAGCGATTCTAATTGCTCTTCAAGGGGAAGTGTACATATGTACAGCAACTTCTTATTCTTCGTAAAAGTCAAGAGAACAACCCAGCAAAGACACCCCCAAAAATGGCACCTGTACCCCTCCTATTTGGCTGCGCCTCCGTACACAGTGATGGCCGCTTCAACACACCCGCGGCGTTGCAAGAGCTGTTCAGCGGGATGCTCGAGGTTGGCATCACGCGCCTGGACAGCGCCCAGCTGTACGGCGACTGCGAGGTTCTCCTAGGCAAGTCCAACGTCTCCGCACGAGGCTTCGTCATCGACGGCAAGCATCCCGGCGGCTGGGTCCCCGGCTCGCTGGTGCCGGACAACATCACCGCAAGCCTCCACGCGACCCTGGAGAACCTGGGCGTCGCGAAGCTCGACACATACTTCATCCACGGGCCAGACCCCGACCTGCCGCTGGGGCCGGCCCTGGAGGCGCTCGACGGCCTCCACCGCCAGGGCCTCTTCTCGCGGCTGGGGCTGTCCAACTTCGGCGCCCGGGACGTCGCCGCCGCGCACGAGCTGGCCGCGACAAACGGCTGGCTGGCCCCGAGCGTGTACCAGGGCAACTACTCCGCGTTCGCGCGCCGGCAGGAGGCGGAGCTGCTTCCCGCGCTCCGCAGGCTCGGCATCTCCTTCTGCGCGTACAGCCCGCTTGCGGGCGGGTTCCTGGCGCGGCGCGGGGAGGACGAGCTTGCGGGCGCGGCCACGGGCGGCCGCTTCGCCGTCGACCCGGACGACCCGGAGGGCAAGAAGGGCGGCCTGGGGCTCTACCGCGAGCTGTACAGCTCGCGGCCAAAGCTGGTGCGCGCGCTGGCCGAGTGGGGCCGCATCGCCGACGACGAGGCCGGCTGCAGCTGTCCTGCCGAGCTGGGCTACCGCTGGATCGCGTGGCACTCGGCGCTCGATGGCGACCTGGGCGACTCCATCACGGTCGGCGCCAGCAGTGTCGATCAGCTTCGGAAGACGGCGGAGTGGGTGGCAAAGGGGAAGTTGAGTGACGAGACACGTGATAGAATCGATGCGCTATGGGGGGAGATTAAAAATGAGTCGCCGCTGGACAATCTTCACAAGTAGTAGGACTTGCTTGGCAGCTACTAATGGGCACAGAATGAGCGCTTCCGCCTCTCTACAGATTCTACTTCATCCAGAAATGAACTCATTCATCACAGAGTAACTTCCCAGTGATACCCATTGACCCTCTGTATATATAGGTAGCCTTGTTTCAGGTAGTCTTATTTCTAATTCTTATATATGTTCTTTATAAGCAGTATAGAAACTTGCGAGCCTTCCTCGCTAGCGCTGTCGCTTAGGCTAGGGCTTTGTATGATGAAGTGACTGTGAGATCTGGTTGGTTCAATATTCCTCCTCCCAGGAGTGAGTGACAAAATGCAGCTTACCCCTGTTTCAGCCCGAGATCTACTTGGCTTTGCTGTGAAGTAGAAAAATCTGCCACCGTGGAAAAGCGTGGGTCCAGTGTAGCTGTTCGAGCAATTCTCATGATTACTGCCCTAATGATCATACTGCATTGGGTGGTTAAACCTAATAGTCGACCGAGATACTAGTCCTTGTGATCTTGGTTTTCCTGAGGGAAGGTAGTAGAAACCAATCCACGTGACACATACTTAGGACCCGGATGATAGCAGAGAACCTCTTTGGTCCTCGACGCTATGGTCTCTGGAGACAAGCGCTAAGACCGTGCGGCCTGTAACTAGTTTGCACAAACCCTGGGGCGATCTCAGCAGAACTTGCAGTAGTTCAATGGAAAGGAAGAATATGGTACAAATTGGAAACCACGAAAGCTATAATTTCATGGTCCACCGCCAAAGCAAATCATGCTCGCTTTCAGGATAAGTTTTATTCTATCAACCCTACTTCCAAAGCAGACTACTGTTGTTCATCACCTCGCCTGTCATATCCCTATTCATCAGGGACCTCAAAATACGCCAGTCTACGTTGAAACGACAAAAGCGAATTAACGGAAAGAGTCTGTTGGAATCCAACTTGACGCTACAGACGACATGGCTCTAGATAGCCAAAATATCGATGGTCCTCCCAACTGGCTTGACGGGAACAGGATCCCGGTGGAGCTCAAGCTGATGATTCTCGAATTCACCAGCAGCCACAGTGATCTAGTGTCCCTTCTCCAAGCCTACCCTACTTGGGTAAATGAATTATGGAATCGGTATCCCGTACAGCTCTTCGGAGGTGCTTTTCACAACATTTTCAAGGAAATCGACCTAGAGGTGAGGGCTGATGTATTATTCGTCTACCACATACGGAAAACAAGAAAGGACTACACCATGGCTATGGGATCTTCTGAAGAGACGCAATTACACAGAGACAGGCTCCAAGCCGATCTGCGTGAAATTCTGAGCCTATCAAATACGGAATGGCCAGATCTGGACGCAAGCCTTGAAACAATTTTCGACATCGCGGATATTATTCGGGATGTCAATTCTTTGACCTATCGATACTCGAACGATGCTTGGAAAAGGACCCACGACATCGCTGAAAAGACTGGGGAAAAGCCCTGCTACTTCCCAATGCGTGACAATCCGCCCCCGATCAATCTCACCCGCAAGGAACGGCTCAGGTTCAACAGGGCATTCCTTAGGGTCGAAATCTACCTTCTAACCAAGTACTGGACCAATGCCCAAGACCAACGACATATCCTCGATATAGGCCAAGACATCGAGTACTACATTCCCCACACCCACAGGCAGTCTGTCCAGAGACAAGAATTCGATTCTTGTCTGCGCTACATTTTTCACGCTTACCGAGGCTACTTGAAGGATACGGCGAGAGAGATGGGTGCTCCAGAGCTTCCGAATAGGGACGACCTTCAGTGGGTTCCGAATTGGTTCGAAAAAAAGCATTACCAATACAGAGATCATCAGACATTTAAACCCGCCCATCCGAAAACAGCCTTCTCCCAACGATCTGTCTCAGAGGAACAACGTTTCCTGCTCTGGCTCTGCGAGTTCGGCATCGGCCCTCTTGAGCAGACACACAAAGCCGATGACTGCACGCGCAGAGACGAGCTCATGGCACAATTCAGCCGCCGACACATCTGGGAGACGGTGGAGCTGCGTCACAGAGTCTCCAGATACGACATCGAGGTGGACAAGCGACATGATCCCCACAGAACCAGGTGTCACCCCGATCAGCATCGCAACAGGCATCCCGTCATGAGCCTCTATGGGGATGACTTACACCAGCACTACTGCATGCTCACGCCGCCGTGGGCGTGCGCCGGAGCATTCCTGACCTGGGCCTCTGCCGGCCTTGGGAAGTGGCGGAGGGAGGGCGTCACGCTTGAGGAGCACGGCCGCTGGATGACGCTGTCGGATACGGACAGGGGAGCGTGCGATTGGAATCCATTTCGGACCAGGGGCATGCCGAGACATGAAGCTGTTCCTCACGGCCACCCATACATGCTCGACCTGGAGAAATATGAACTGCGCCCGATGCCACGCGGGGTGAGAGTATGAAAGAGAATTGAAGGCAGTCAGGTGCGGAGGACCTCAATTCTTTTGTTCACTGATGCGCAAGGGGGATTCTGGAGTGTTATGATGTGAGGACTGATGTGATTTAATTGTTCGGTTTATCAGATGTGATGATTGATGGGCGGGTTGGAGACACACACAACGGAATGAGATTAATGCAACCAATGATGTCAAATACTGGAAAATTTTCTAGATGCTCAGATGTGACATCGGAAATGTATTACTACCTCAGATTTGCTTCGATGGGTAAAGGTGGTTGCAGCTTTTGTAATGCATCGTACACTCAAACTTCTGCACAATGAAATTCGAACTGAAGGCATTAGCCATGTCTTGTAGCCTTAATCATCCAATGTGCTTTTTACTGTTCAGCTTCTACTAGATAACGTCTGCGATAGCCTCGGACCCGAGGCCGGCGCCACCGTTCCGGGACCCACTTATCCGGAACCTGTGTCGGCCACTATCTTGCGAGTGTATGAAGTCATAAGCTGGCGTTCAATGTCGATGATCGTGACGACACCGTGACATGACATAACGAACATAGACCACCGGCCAAATACAATAAAACGTCCTCCTTTTCGCAGATTGGCAATGATTCTGTGCCAGTTATAGACTTTTTCCCCTTGATTCGAGAATGGACAGTGCCTTTCAATTGGGAACTTACGACTCTGACATTCTGCACCCGTTTTCCCCTTACACCTGGTTCTAAATACCCTCGTCCTTTTTTCTCGAACATCATTCGCCTTCACCCACGATGCCGACCCAACGAGTCTTCCAGCTCAGCGGCACATGCAACAATTACCCCTGGGGCAAGAAGGGAAAGCAGTCGCTAGCTGCTCAATTATGTGCAAGGACTCCAGGTACCGACTTCAAGATCGAAGATGAGCAGTACTACTCCGAGATGTGGTTTGGTGACTACCCGGACTTCCCGGCACGGGTGCTCGAGACGGGAGAGCTCCTCGCGGACGTCTTGAAGAAAGACCAGCAGACGCTCTTGGGCAAGAAGGTCGTGGACACGATGGACGCACAACTGCCGTTTCTACCAAAGGTTAGTTGTCCCGAGATTGTCCGCTCTTGAGCAAAAGCGACTAACTTTGCTCGTCTTTGCAGATTCTGTCAATAGCAAAGGCACTACCGCTCCAGCTGCACCCCAACAAGGACCTAGCCACCAAGCTGCACAAGCAAGATCCGGACCAGTTCACGGATCCCAACCACAAGCCAGAAATCGCAGTAGCCCTCTCAATATTCGAGGTCTTCGCAGGCTTCAAGCCTCTATCCGAGATCCAGCCCCTGTTCACACTCTCCGCCCTCAGCCCCTACTCCCCAGCCGCACCCGTGGACAGATGGGACAACGACACCCTGCGCGAAGTCACCCGCAACCTGCTCAAGGCAGACGAGGCCACCGTCAAGACGATCGAGAGCGACCTGCTGAACACGCCGCGGTCGGACCTCAAGGCCGTCAAGGCCGAGTATATCCTGGACCTGCTCCCGCGCCTGCAGGTCCAATACGGCCCCGGCGACGCCGGGTCGATCGTCGCCCTGACGTGCATGAACTTTCTGACGCTCCAGCCCCTCGACGCTATTTATATCCCCGCCGACGGAATCCACGCTTACCTGTCCGGCAACATTGTCGAGTGCATGGCGCGGTCGAACAATGTCCTAAACGTGGGGTTCTGCCCGCCCACCGAGCGGAACAACGTCGACATGTTTGCCGACACCCTGACGTTCAAGTCTCACAGCAGGGAGGATGTGGTCCTGCCCAAGCAGAGGAGCGAGAGGAGCAGGACTGGCAGGACTGAGGTCTATAAGCCGCCCATGAGCGAGTTTGACATGATCGTCTCTGGATTGAGGGCCGGTGAGAGTGATGAGCTTAAGGCGAGTGATGGTCCGGGTGTTTTGCTCGTCACGCAGGGAACTGGGAAGATGGGCGCGGAGGGCAAGGAGTTTGAGTTGAAGGAGGGATTCATCTACTACGTGGCTCCCGGTGTCGACCTCAAATGGGAGACAGAGAGTGGGATGCAGGTGTTCATGGCTACTGTATGACATTGTAAGATTATTTAGGAATTCAGCCACGCAGACAAATTTACCAAGTATAGATCAATGATGATTAGATCAAATCTCTGCCTCGATATGTGATGTGCCAGCTCAAACTCATGCGTGTTTTAGCAAGAATCTGGGACGACTGTTATGGCTGACCACATCTACTAGGAATGCCCGCATGGCTGTAAAGTCTTTGATTCTAGCTTGGGTAGGTTACTCGCCTCCAGGATTTTATATAACTAGGATCTAAAGGCCCATCTGGATGCTCTCATAATCCCAAATGTTTACATGTATTGGAACTAAGATCACAAACAACAACCAACTACTTCTACGCAATCACGAGTCATGTCGCCTGTGTAAAAGAGAAGGGCAGCATTCTGTGCCTAGTTTTGAGGCACAACAAGCAAAAGGATATGTCATGACAACTGTGTGACTCGAACACACGCCTCTTTCGAGACTACGAAGATGATATCACCTGAACGTAGCGCCTTAGACCACTCGGCCAAGTTGCCTTGATGAAATAAACTGGCCAAATAGGGGGTCATGAATCAATTCCGAACTATTGGGGTGATGGACTCACCACACTAGCAGGCAGGATGGCCGGTGCTAGTAGGGTGCAGTCAGGCCTCGCCAGTCAGACACAGGACCATTCTGTTGCGATTTATCAGATGCACAGCGATGCAAATACAAGATATGCTACCTCTACGCTTTGCAAAATTCGATATACGATGCATTGTCTACTTTGGGATTTTGATCCACCAAGCCTCGTTGTGGTGCATAAAGGTCTCAAAAGGATCGGAATTAAAGCGGTAATTGCTTCATCATGCACTTGGCCCTGTGTCAAGGTCTGGTTATTGGCTAGCAGGTCCCATAGGGCTGACAGAACCCCTTCGCTCAACATTGCACAAAGTTGAACTGCTTACCAATTTGTGAAACCACTTGATACCCTTCCTCCCGTGTGGGTTCAAATGACTGTCCATCAATTTCTGTGTCAAAAGGGTCATTAATCTTGATCTAGATGATGGTTCAAGCCATCTCAAATGACTCGAGGATCTATCAACATCGCGACTCTGATGGAACCATTGCCTACCCATTTGGCAGTCCATTCACCCGCAATTCGCTAAAACAGAATTCCGTTTCTCTTGTGGGTATGACATGTCGGTACACAGCCCCTCAGGGTACCACACATGCCCTTTGCAGGTTGACAAGCAGTGGGGATCTGGCAGATGTCCTCTGGTGTCATCCATCATTGCCAGCCCCGTGATCCCCCAACCTCACTGGTCTTATTCTTCCCGCTCAGACACTTGGTTCACTTGATCCTGAAGAACTTTGAAGAAACACGCCTCATCATTGTCGCGATAACTGGGATATCCGGCGTCGAGCATCTTGCCTGTGCTGTAATTGAAGAAGCAGACCTGGTCAACAGAATGTTAGCAGTTTCCTAACATGAATTTAACAGTCATGCTGGGTACATTGAGCATTAGTGATGTTCATTACCTTGCGATCTTTCTCAAATTCTCCTTCAGTGAGAATCGGACCTTTGATCATGCCACGGCGGAAGAACACACGACAGATCACCGCTGGGCTGCTGTCATAGATGAGCTGTGAGAATTCCCCACCCCCAGGGTAATCGCATCCGAAATATTCCTCCGCCTGCTCTTTCATCGTAGGAGGTACTTCATCCTTCAGAACATAAGGTGTCATGTTGAAAAAATAGCTCAATTCAAAACCAATGGTTTGCAGGTTCCGGAAGTCTTCTAGGCATCCACGCACGGGGCGCTTGCATATGTCGTAGCTGTTGAGGCCTCGAATGTGCTTCACGTGCAGCTTGGCGGAATCAGGCACCACCCATCGCAAGAAGAAGACAAGATCGCGGTCGTCGTCGTCACCGTAGAGCACAGTCTTGCTCCAGTAGGTCTTCAGGGCTTCGTTGTAAGCCTGGCGGCAGGTAAGGAGAAACTTGTAATGGTAGGTAGGCAGCAGGACGTGGTGGTGCGTGTAGTTTCCAATCCTGTGTCTTTGCTTGTAGCTTGCCTTGGAGCCTTCAAACATCGCCTCGTAGATTTGGAGGCGTAGCTCGGCAGGAAGCACTGTAAAGAGAGGAGAGGGGTCCATCTGGCCAGGGGGAGCTATAATCAAGTCCTCTTGGTCGCTGTGGTTGGCCCGGCCAGCAATAGCCATCTTGTTGTTGGTGGGACTGCCCTCGAATTCGGTGATGTTTGCAGGATGGTGGTGGGAAGTGGAGACTGCCTCACTAGTGAGAGGCAACTAAGGAAGAAGTTGGCAGACTAAGGAGCGACCACAAGAATGAAATTCTGACCACCTGTCTTGTGGAATTTGTGCCGGGTTGGTGGGAGTTTGGAATTCCAGGTGGTCAGAGGTTTGTGACCGATTTGATGAATGAAAAGAGTGGTGAGGTGACTCGTCACTCCTCTCCTTGGGCATGAAAGGACAAAAAGGGATGATTCACAAAATGTGAGCCAAGGCAGTGTAGACACAGTTCGATTTGCACCCTTCAAAATTTTGGGCACTGTGGCCAAATGCGTAAAATTCTTTGGATGGCAAGTACAAATGAAAATGCGCAAGTGCTCTTTGAGCCCCGTGGCTAACAAAAGCTACCTACAGTTAGCCTCAATTAGCAACTCGATACATGCAATGGTCAGATTACCACATGCTTATTTTGGCATAGCATGCCTTGCTGCGTGCCCATAACGACCTTGATTTAAATTTACTGAGAATGCTCGATGTGCATTTCAAATTCCTCCCGGAGGGTCTTGTCTATTTTCAATGACTCTTATGGACCTGTCTTTCATCTACGGGTATTTTCTGGGGTCTGTTGTTGCCAGATTCCACTTCCACATGTGTCCAGCATCCTGTTTCTCATGGTACTTCTTGCTGATGACGAGATGTGATGTCCCTCTTGACCAACGCCCACAGGTGCCAAAAGTACGGCGGAATCTCTCATTCCAGATGTCCGTTCTGCCAACAATCTTTCTTTGTTGAGGCAACCAAAAGCTCAATTCCAGGCTCAGTCTGACCGTTTGTGCTCATGCAACACCCAGCCAGATGCCTTCCCACCACTCTTCAATGCTACAAATCGACCTGCAAGATCTTCTTCCAGCCTTCCTCGTCATCCATCTTTCGTGTGACGTCCTCAAATGCTATGCCGGTCGAGAAGTTTCGGAACTGAGGCTATGTATATTGAACATATGTTAGCAACAACACATCAATAAAGTGAGATCTAAGTATACCAACATACCGTACTCCTTCGAGAGGACTCCGACACCTCAACATTTCTGCGGCTCATACGAATGGAGTATTTGATGGCTCCCTTGAAAAAGAAGGCAACTTCATCAATGTTGGTAACTCCATAGCGATCAGACAAGAACTTGGGTGGCTCCTGACCCCAGACCGTCTTGAATCGGCTGTAACCCTTTCTCTTTGGGTCCTCAGCGTGTGTAACAAGCCCGTCCACGGAATGAGCAAGGGTCGGCGTGATATCGCATGTGGCAAGCTTCTTGAATGTTCCAAGAAGCGTGGATGCTGTCAACGAGGGGTTCTCCACGACCCAGGTACTCTTTAAGGTGGGGAGTACCATGCCTCTGACGTGTCTGACATGTGCCTTTGCTGCTTCTGGCAGCGAGCTGCACAGACGGTGGCAATAGGTGTCAAGCTTGAACTTGGCGGGATGAAATGCACGGATGCTGGTGAATTCCATAGAGGGGCATTTGAGTCTTAGCACCGTCTGCGACCAGTAGATATCCAGGGCCTCGTTGAAGATTGTGTGGCAGGTGAGAAGAAGGGCGCCATGCTTGGAGCAATGCAGGACAGCACGGGCTGTATGTTGTGCAGAGGATGATTTGGCGTGCTCGGCAAGGGTAGCCTGAACTCGGGAGCCCTCGAAGGTGTGTTTGTAGATGTCCAGGCGCAGCTCCACTGGCAGCTTGTCGAGGAGGTAGCAGCTGCGGACTGGGGTGATTGAGTTTGTTTCGGCCATGGTAATCTTTAAATTGTCGACAGGGTGTGAGTTTGTTGTGAGAAGTCTGTGGATGTGATACAGAGACTTGCGGAGGTTGAGGATGTGGATGGAAGAGGAAGGTAGAAATTTGTGGAAAGGAAGTCTTCTCTGGCTTCTCTTTTAAAATGAGACTTGTGAGGCCTGCCCAGTGGTGAATTGCCCATAGTGACAGTGTGAAAGTGAATATTTGAAGTAGTCTGACTCCATTTTCGTAATCACTTGGGAAGAAACAATTCACTTTGTCCAGCTGAAAACTGGTGAATTTTGGAAGGAAACGACATGTGAACACGACCCTAACACCTTGCTTGTCCTCAATTCTTTCCTCGTCCTTGAGATTCTGCCTCCATGAGAAGGTCTTTACCGACTCAAAAGACCTGCCATTATCTAGGTAGTTGGTACATGAAGGTGACTCCCAATCTGCTGCCAAGTATCCTTGAAGGACAAAGTAAAAATTATCCTAGTTGAAGCACGCCATAGACAGCGTAGGGATAAATAATACGAGTGACTTATCAAATGTAATGCTTGAGCTAAAAGTTCATCTAGAGCTCCAAAAGAGTCTTGAACGAGACTCTGCTCTCAGCATGATAAACAAGAACATCGTGGGTCATTTTAGTAAGACTCAACATGCTCCAAATGATAACTCTGGTACACTCCGTGGCTTCATTGCAAACAATCACCTCATGATGGGGCCTCGGGGGTTCTAAAAACAGAGATTCAAGATCTTCACATCCAGACCCGCTCTGTGCATGCAGATGCCTGTCTATTTCCCCGGGTAGCAGCCCAGCTTGACTGCAGCATACGACAAGGACCATTCCATTCTGCAGAACATTGAATGGGACCATGTCCATCACCAGCCTACATGACCAAAGAAGTCCAGAAACCAGTAGTCCGGAACATTGTAAGTACTTTTGGGAGCACGGTTGAAGGCCGTGAGAGCAATCACTAGCTTCCCAAAATGACAGACAAGAATCACAAAAGCAGCCACCACCACCGATTTGAACCGGGTAATTTTCTGCCGTTTTTCTCTCGAGGCACAAACTGCAAAGCCCATATCTCTGGCCAAGGCGAGCCATTCGTTGCCAGGCCTGCCTTCTCCACTACGTCGAGGAGGCTCAGGCAGAAAAGTTCTGATGCATGTTTGGTAAATGGACGTGGTACCCCAGTCGAAGCAGATCTCGGGGTCGGCAAAAATGAGTACGATCTCGGATGCGATTGTGAACGATAAGAGTATCCAAAATATTTTAGGTTGTGCAGAATGCCACGGGTAGGAAGCCGAGCAAAGGATTGAATTTACTGAATGAGAGATCATCAGTGGAATCATTACGGAAAATGCAGCTTCTCTTTGGAACCGGATCGGTTTTTGGTCATCAGAGATGATTGTGTCGGTACGGTCGCTTTGGTCGGTTGGGACGCTGTCAAGCAGCACCCCCATTACTAGTTCTGTATTTCGACTTATTGGTACTGCTTCAGCTGAGATGGGATAATCTTGGATTGGAATAATGTAAAGGCGTGTTGACGTTTTGGGGGCAACCCAGCCAATACCCTACGGCAGTGAAACCGAACAGAATCTAATCAAGGACGAGAATTTCCATCACTGAAATGGTGCAGGCTGAATCGGAACCTCTGCACGCCATGTTGAGGGAAAACCAAGAAAGTTGAGCCAGAGTAGCACCTTTCGAGAACCAGTATGCTTTGGACTTGTCATTGATTTCCTCAGTGGTGGGAAAGTCTTGATACCGAATTATCCCCGTCACTGCCAACAGGAGCAAGGTCTCTGTGTCGATGATTTCGTATGGTGCTATGCCCATTGGCGGTGCAGAATTTAAATCAATGGAGGAACATCTGTCGGTCTCAGTGTTACTAATTTCGCTCGATGTTATGTCCATTGAATGTTCAGAATTTGAATCTCTCGAGCGACGTCTGTTGGTGGCCTCGTCTGGTGCTGTATGCGTTGACTCTACTGAACCACTGAAGTGATGTCTGTTGTGTTGTGTAATAGCAATACCTCTCTTGACAAAGAGAAATGACTTTTTACCGGTCCACCCTTCTCTGCACTCTGGACCATCAGTCCAATGTCTGAAAGCGTACATCAACTTGAAGGCCAATAGCATGTCCCTAGCAGCCGCGAGCGCCGTTAACTGTGGCAGAAGCGTTGCCGTGATCGTACTGGGTATTCGCTGCGTCCATTTGACGCCAACGTTTGGATAAAAGCTGCTCCAGGTGATGAGAATAATGACCGATGCGCAGTTCCAGAGGATGCTAGCGGTTCCGCGGGTCTGTGGCGCAGCTTGCCACCCGACCTCTCTTACGGGAGTGGTAATATTAGAGTTTGTCGACATATTGAGGTGTGCCACTGTTTGAATGTTTCAAGGAGATGGGCATAACCAGCGCTTGACATCGAGATATTGAAGTTCGTGTGTTGAGAATGAATAGGAGACAGAAAGAGCCAAGTTCATCGGAGTCCTACCAAGATGCCTTTTCACCTATATCGTCATTGTCGTTGTCCTTCATCCACTCAAGTCATTCACAGAGAAAGACCAGGCATGTGGCAAGGTGGCCATGATTTCCTTCCACAGCGTCCAGAGGTGACTCCATCTCATACACACAGCATGAAGTACGCTTCACTCTCACGAATGGTCGCATGCAGCGGTTTCGGCGGTAATTGACGTATGCAACATGAGTTGGGCCCTGTGGCCTCAAGGCAATGTCTGAGTGAGACAATGCAGGCGCGATATCTGATTTATGCGTGTCACAAGCGAGGGATGGACTGTTTGTGTTGCAGCTCAACATTGTGCTTCCGTCGTGGCAGTGCTTAAGTAGTCTTCGCAGCAGTTGGGGGAGGACGAGTCCCAGTGTGAGGCGATGAGCACTTGAGACCATAAGAAAATTGAAGGCATCACAGACTGCTCATGGATGACGTTCTGCGCCTCGTCATCCGTTCTCTATCTACTGTAACGCGTCTAATGTAACATAAATACTGTCAGGGGTATTAGTCACACAATTGGCAATCTATGTTATCTTGGTAAAGAATCCTAAGATCAGACCCATAGCGGTAATACTGTGTCTTTACTATAAAAAACCTATACTAGCTATAAAAGAATAGCTACCTAGGAGAAAAAAATAAAAAAGAAAAAAGGTAATAATTAGTAGTTTCTATTTTAAATATATTACTCTTTACTAGTACTTATATTCTACCTATATTATATATACTTATCTACTTTATTTATAATTCTTAACTTTAATAATCTAATTATTCTTACTTTTATAAGAAATAAACTATTTAAGATACTAATATAATA